>CM050164.1:446448836-446521336 GCA_027410445.1 Discoglossus pictus | reverse complement strand
AACACACAAATATGCCTCAAATTAACTTACACTCTCACACACAGCACAGGGGGAGAGCCAGGGAGCCTGTGAGTGAGGTTGCAAGTTAATTTGAGCCATATTTGGCGTTTTTTCATGATTGAGAAGCCGATCATTGTGGGGTTCGCTATGAGCGCCGAAGCTGCTCAGAGGGGCCAGCCTTACATTGTGTGGCAAACAGCATTGCCAGGCTTACAATTTTATTCCCGTCAATTTTGATGGCCAAGCAGCTAGTATCAATATATTTGCTCCTTAACTGTGCACATGGAAGCTCTTTATTGCAAGCAGATACCCGAGCAGTGCTTTAAATAAGATTTCTACAGTTTCCTGACTTGCATATTCCACTAATGAATAATGTATATTTTTATTCATTAACAAGTTCATATATCCATACATTTTCAAACAATATTTATATTTATTGAGATTTGAAGATACACAGATCTTTAAATGAAAAGCCTGCTGTAGCATATTTTAATATATTATTGGCATTTATACTGCCGGCACATAATAAAATGTAAATAACTGCAAATCTTAAATGCCGAGTGGTAATACCAGATTAAAATCAATATTTATTTTTTAAAATACACCAATAAATATGAAAAATAAGAAAAATAATAAATTCCTTGTTCTGACATGTACTGAGTTTGGAATATTATTATATTAGGAATATAGTTGATTGGGAAATCACTTTTAATATTTAAAATATAGAAATTATAAGTGCAAAGGGGAAGATGTTAAAAAATATTCCTGGGTTATGGACGGAAATGCATTTTTTTCCTGCTAATTTTATATTCTTGTTATAAAAAAAACACACACACACTACAGGAAGTATTCATTAGGTGCACATTTTTAAGAAGGAACTTTAGTTATATTGTAAATTATACAATCTGCTTTTGAGTGCCTCTAGGTTATTACATACAAATCAAAAACTGGTTATGTCTGAGAGTGAAAATTCCATTATTTTCAAACCGAATATGTTTTGTGATAGGTCAGAGTGGTACATATTGACCAACTTTACTATTTTATGAGACGGACTCATTTCTGTGTTAAAAATTACAAGATTCTTGCTTTTTACAAGAAAAGAGAAAATTGTACAATCTATATTTTCATCACAAATCTTAATGAAAACAATTGAAGAAGTTCCTGGCTGCACCAAGTTCAAAATCTTCTTCTGGAGCCCTCTCATGACTTCTAATCAAATGAATAGTCAAGATCACCCAGCCAGAAAGGTAGAATGGCCTTCTAATCTGATGTCCAACGACAGTAAAGTTTAGGGCTGGTGACATCACGCTTTTTTTTATCAAGTTCTTTGCTAAATCGAGTGCTGGTGAATCATTGGGAAAGGGACAAAAAAGACATTGATCACCAGAATTGGAGTTACCTTCTAAACAATAATAACTTTGCTCCTCTTCAGCTTCTGCCATTATCGCACTTCAGTAAAGTTCTGGTTACATGTTCCATGCTCATTCTGGATTGGTGTCCAATCAGAGAACACTGCAGGTCCTTCCAAGTAATGGTCATGTAAGCCGTGGCAACATTGGTGGTGTTTAGAACATTAGGTTGGCATCTTGGTGGACTTAAAGACTATCTCCAACTTTTAGTAAGGCGTGGAACATTTTTAAGTGTCCTCTTCTTCAACATGAGAGGCCATAGGTTCTAAGTCAGGTTTCCATTAATTCAGTTTAGATGGCAGAATGATGTTTGGCTTGTAATATATAGATGGAACTGTAAGTCATCAAAATATAGATGGAGCTCGTCAACAAAATTGCTCCCTGTCCTCAAAACATTTTTCCAGGTTCCAAAATTGGTCTCCTGGATCACCCAAAACATCAGAACGTCCCTCTGAGTGAAACTTTCCAGTTTTATTTGTAGTTCTTGGGCATACAAAATTGAACCCCAGGATTGCATGGACCACAGTTTAGGAAGCTCTTTTCTAAATTGCAGAGTGTTGGTGTAACTGTTTGGAGGGTCAAATGTTAGCATATATGCTCCTTTAGGACTTCTAAGATGTTATATGTAGCTTTACCAAATATATGAGCAAGTGCCCTTTCCCCATTGCTATGGAAATTTTGCAGTGTGGTAAGTAAGTACCTAAGTGTGGTAAGTAAGTAACTTGGTCTTAAATAAAGATTAACAAGAATTCAGAAAGGAAGGGATTTTCCACATTTTCTTAATATATTCGCAGTTACAGGGTTGAGTTATTGGAAAAATATCTTAATTAAGCACTGTAATAATAATGGAATTAATTTTTTTAATCCTCAAGCTTGGAAAGATTTATATTAGAGGAACCTCTGCAGTAATTTAAATATTCAGATACGTAAACGTATCACATACTTTTTCAAAGTATGTTATTTCATTTTTGTCAGAAAGGTCACAACAAGATGAGAAATAAAGGTCAGAAGAGAACTTGGGATATTCAGATTAATAAGTGAACAAAGCAGCAAAGTGAATGTAACACAACAAGTTTTATTATTGTATTAAATAGTGGAGATGTTTGTAATTGCAAATGAGCATGTGCAGAAAACAATCATTTTAATTTATTACAGTATACGTATATATATCAACCATGTCAATTTGATAAAATAACCCACAAATGCATATTATTTAGTTATATAGGATATGTGGCCATATAAATTATAATGCTGTTTGTGCATCGTCTAGTGGCGCATATTATCAAACATGGCGCCAAGCTCTTTGGGAAACAGTTGCATGTGCAAGATTGGATGCAACTTATTATTATTGTTTATTTGTAATGCGCCAACATATTCCGTAGCACTACACATGGGTTACGATCAAGGTAATATTGACACGTTGCAATGGATGGAGGGCCCTGTCTTTGAGCTTAGAATCCAGTGTCCAAAGTGCTTCCACAAAGCACCTTGCAAGACTGAAAACTCGCAAACTTACAATCTAAACTTTCAATATATCATGCATCTCGGATGCACCTCGAAGAAGGAGGAGAAGGTGAGAGCCACTGAGTGACCAGTCGCCTAGTTAGAATCATGACATAAGTGCAATGTATATGAAGCTTTTTTAATAATACAATTAGAATCCTGTGTACCATCTGCATATATAATTGAACCTCTATATTCATCAGACTGTATATTTGTCAAATCCAATATAAGCCACAATTTTAGGCAAAAAAGCTCCTATATTCAACCAAAAATACAATATTAGTCACCAAATTTAAAAAACAGACAGAAACTGACAACATTGGACAAGTTCTTTGCCAAACTGAGTGCTGGTGAATCGTTGGGTAAGGGACAAAAAAGCCATTGATCACCAGAATTGGAGTCACCTGATGTATAATGGAAGGTGACTCCGCATCTACACAATAATTCCTTTGCTCCTCTTCAGCTTCTCCCATCATCACTCCTCAGTAAAGCTCTAGTTACATTTTTATTTATTTATGTGTACGATTCTGGGCTGGGAATGGATTATTTAAATTTTAGTTAATTCCTGTGGAAAAAAATGATTCCGTATTCATCCGAATTAGTATCCGCACGTCCCTCAGGAACGGATTAATGATGAATATAGAGGTTCCACTGTATTGGGTTTGCAGTTGAAGAAAGAAAAGTGCAGTGTACTTAAAAAATCCAGCTATTTTTGCACAGGTGGGATTGTTACGGGCTGGAAAAATGCAGCGTAGGGATAATATGTGGATATTTATCTAACCACTTCTTTACAAGTCAAAACACCAGGTGCAAGGTTTATGTTAGAAGACAGGATTCCTGGCACAATTTACAGTGGGAACACGGTGTAACATTTGGAGGTTGCATGCATTATCTTTCTTCATATAATAGAAAAAAAAGGACAAATAGGAAAAAAATCCAATTTTTGTTACACATGCTGCTAAATGTGTTTAAAACAATTGGTCCTCCATTCTCTTTTAAAAAGTATATATCTGCGATGAGCCAGTAATCTGGTTACGAACAATGTCAACAAATTGAGTTTTTGACTTTTTTCATTTAAATAGCCGTTACATATTATTATAATTACATATAATGATGCTATCTTAGAGTGTTCAGTTCCTGATTTGAGTGTCCCATTGAAGAACGGTCCTACAGATGTTCCCCCTGCTCAGTTTCTCAATCCGTCTTATTCTTGATCCAAGGTAGTCGCTGGATGTCGCATGGGTGTAGAAACTGTGGGGGATGAGGAGGACAAATCCCCCCCAGATTTTTCATTGTGTGTATGTATGCAAATTGAAGCTGTTGTGTGTTCTGTGCATCAAGTGAGCTGTATCCCACCAGAATTATTTTGGTTCCTACACCCCTTGCGCACACACACATCATGATAAGGTGGGGCAAATCAGCCCCATAAATAGTTTTACACTTAAAATAAATTTGGCCACCCTACTCAAGCATGCTCCTTTACTCATATGTTCTACGTTGGGGATTTAAAATGCTTGGTGGTATGGTCTCTCTTAAACACATTCATCTGTGTATGCTTCTGATTTCTTTTAAGTACACTTACATGTCTCACTCAGGACGAGATGCGTTCTTGAGAACGTCCTTAAGTTGGATTTGTATGTAACTCAGATCCCTGAATAATAATAATAATAATAATAATAATAATAATAATATAATTGGCTCATATGTGGTAATAATAATATAGTGTAATAGTAATAATAAGTTAGTAAATGACTTCCGAGCAATTGATCAGTTCCAAGTTTCGCGTTCCAAGCAATCCCCCCCCCCCGTCCGAAAACTGGAGCCGATGTGAAACGAGTACCTTTAAGAGTGTTCCTATTTATACTCTGCAAAGTTAACGTACTTACTGTTTTCTGACAGCCAAACAAGCCTCGCATTTTTTGTTTTAGATATATTATTAACAAAAAATATGATTCCATTTGAAAACCAATCTTAGTCCTTTTGTAGATTGTGTTTGCTGCTCTTTTTCCCTAAAGTATTCACAGTGTATGATTTTTTTTTTTTATTCATTGATTTTCTTCTTTCTCTGATTGTTTGGAAAATAGTTGAAGAACTGGCAGTGCTGTATCAAACCAATTGGTCTATCAAGTATGCTTGTGAGTACTTGACAGTCTTGGAGTGGGAGAGCAGTTATCTTTTGTGGATTGGAGGAATATACTCAGCATGTTCCAGGATTTTGTGATCTGCTTTTGTGCTTGTACAAGTGGTACGTGCAAATATACATAAAACAAGGCTTTCTTCTTTTATTGAGATATTTTTGAGAACAATCCATTAGGAGATCAAATTATATATATATATATATATATATATATACACATGTATATATACTGTGTTTATCAATAAATAGTATTTAAATTAAAAGGGTCACTAAGTAACAATAAATAACTATATATGTGTAAAAATATGGGATTTAAGTCAAACTAATACCTTAAGTAGGAAAATGGCATAAAGCTATTTATATTAGGGGACCCTGGAGGCATGAAGATTAAGAGCGTTATGTTGTTACATGAAGACGCACAGCATGTCACTGTCTGTTTGCTAGCAGTGTGAGAAACTGGTAATGTGTAGCCCCTACCCTTGTTGGTGTGACCTTTTGAGAAAATGGCACCCTGCATGAGAGATAACAGGAAGAAAAGGAGAGATTGCAGAAGGTGAGATTCTGCTTCTCTGGGGTCTTCTTAGAAGTAGGTGAAGTGTAAATCTTATATCACAGTTACATTGAGGAGGATAACATTAATTGAGTCACAAAGTCAAAAAAATTAGTTTAGCGTCCATTTTATTGAGACACAATGGAAGCTTCCTATATATAAAGAGGGTCTTCAAACATTAATGGTATATGGAAGTTTCGTGGATCATGAATGCATCTAATCGAGGAGAATCAGTAGTGTATGCAAACATTTTTTGCATAAAAAAAAATCCCCAAAAACATTTTTTGCATTAATACACTTACCCTAAAGTGTGCAAATGTTTTCTGGTAATTTATTTTGAGAAGGAATGTCCCTGAAATCCTAGCTAAATTAGCATAAAATGCGTAATTCATTGTAACCAATCAGAGGCAGCTACAACATTATAGCAATGTCTGAGGATTCAGTCTCTGCAGCAAAGCATTATGGAATAAGTAGTCATTTGTTCCCGCCACACCATTGATTAACACAATTAAATGCTACAACATCTTGCTTGTGATAAAGGCTCACTGTTATGCATTTACAGGTAAAGCTCATGTGATTGGCAGCCGGTCACAGACTATTAGAAACAGTATGGTGTTTAAATATCTAAAAGTTAACATGTTTTCTTACTTTCAATGGGGTCTAGCTGGAGGAAGGCTGCCAACTGGAACCATCTTAAAATATTGAGATTTTCTTTAAAAATGTTTTATGCCGTATACTACACAACCAAGTGCATTTTTCTTGATCTACAGTGGTGTTTTAAAGGGACACAGCAAAGGATCCAAATATGGTATAATTAAGGTCTATAGATGATAACACATTTTCTGGTAGAAATATACTAAGCATCTCAAGAGGCTGTGATGAGGTGAGCATGGCTGTGATATCAGTTTTCCCCAGAGGAAATGGTGCATAGTAACCAAGGGATGCACGTCTCTTGAAATGCTTAGTAAATCCTCCCCTCTGAGGGCTGAATGGTAATCATAGTTAACCAAACAAGAGCAAGTTACAAAAGCAAAGTACTATTTGGGTGATTTTAATTTATTTATATTGTTTTCTTAATTATGAACTGTAGTTTAAGAATCAGCCAAGGGGATGTGTGTGTTGCTCAAATGAATGAGCATGCTTTCCTTGGAACCTATAGCAAGAGATCAGTGGCTTAGTTTCTAGTAGTGTAGGAGATGCAAAGCACCAGGTCCCACTACAGAGCCAGGGGCCCCCTAGCCTTGCCGGGGAGACTTCATTTATTTGGGCGAGGGACAGATAATGTGATCCGATCACCCTGGAGTAATGAGATAACTTTAATTATATTTTTTGCCTTTGTATTGAGGTACACCAACCTTGTAGATGAACCCCCAGATTTATTTGCACTGGGGCCCTCCAATCACTAGCGCCACCACTGCAAGAGGGCTAATTCTGGCATCCGTTCCTAACCCTGATGCCCTTTCCTCTTTGGCATTCAATACTGGAAACCTGTCCTGATTTCTCATGCTAGTCTTGAATGTCAAGTCACCTTCAACGACACCCGCATATCTATCTGTGGACTGGACTGTCATAAAGACCATCTTACATATAATTTTGGGGCATTTTATTGAGCCCCAGGTGCCCAATACATGGGGTGCCCAAATGTATTGGCACTGGGGCCCTCCAATCATTGGCTCCACCACTGCAAGAGAGCTAGTACTGAAGAGGAGCGGATCAAATCCCTTTAAGGAAGATTACACTGATAACAAATCTCTTATTTCCAGTACGGTTGCATGTGCTTTTATGTGTCAACGTTGGTCATACAAGTTGTTTCCATGACAGCTGGTTTTAGGCCATTTTAAACATCCAATCTATATCATTAATATCCAGAGTATATCTGAGATTTTATAATGTGCTCTTACACCATGTTTCCATTATATATATATATATATATATATATATATATATATATATATATATAATTTGTGGGCACATTTGCATGTCCCGGTTCAACTTCCCAGAATGCAGTATAATAACTGTTTCTCGGAAATCTGAGCTGGAAGCAGGTTTTTGAACTTTGTTTCAGACAAGTGTGAACACAGATGTACTATTTATTTACTATATATATATATATATATATATATATATATATATATATATATATACATATATACATAGTGGAACCTCTGTATTCGTCAATAAACCATTTCTGAGGGATGGATCAATACTGAATGGGACGAATATAGAATACATTTTTTCCAATGCAAGGCAAGGATGACCATGTGGTGGGTGACTTTTAGTGATGAATTTTTGGAGGAATATCGGAACATTTTTGGGACAAATATTGGTTTTGATTAATATAGGGGCTGACAAATATAGAGGTTCTGTATATATATCATTGTTTTCTCTAGCATGTATTTATAATTGCCCATTTTTCTCTGAATTAAATAATTTGATAGATATACAAAATGTTGACACAATATACAAATTATTGACACTTTAAGTAAATAAGTGACACAGTATTTGATATCATGCAATTAGGACCCCGATCCCACCTAATCAATCACACTGTAGGACAAATTAGTCACTAATCGCCACACTGTGCTATGAAAAGACTTTATGTATATCTCAATGGTTACTTAGCTACAAACAAATGGCAAGTACAATGTACAGTAGTAGTTTTGCCTATGCAACAGGCCTAGGGCAGCATATTTTCAGCGGCAGCCGACTCGCTCCCAAGTGCTGTGCTATAGAATAGAATATATTGTAGAGACAGACCAGGTTTTCAGGATATTTGTGTGTTAATACAGTTAAGTCAAATGATCAAGCCACTTACTGAACCATCTGTACACAAACAAGATACCAAAAAATCTGGGAAAACTGAGAACTTTATTCTAATTAGATGTAAAGTAGTTCTATAGATAAGCTTTCACTGGTCAATGAAGTTTTATTTTATTTATTATAACAGTAAAGGGGCATCAAATTAATGTTCTACAGTTTATCCACTTGATTTTGACTGTTCTACAAGATGGTGCAGAGCAGTATCCATAAGTTCAGGGTCCCTTTAACTTATTTTAACATCTATTCCCTTGTACTTTTTTTTTGCAGTGTTGTTCTTTATTCAAGTGGATTCTTATCTAAGGTTTATTACAGATATTAGACAGATATTAGTAAGCTCTGATGGTGTCTGTCTAAGCCTCCATCATACATAAGGATGTTACACACATATATATATATATATATATATATATATATATATATATATATATATAATAGATATATATATATATATATATATATATATATATAGATATATAGATATAGATATATAGATAGATAGATAGATAGATAGATAGATAGATAGATAGATAGATAGATATACAGGATATAGATAGATATATAATAAAATGACCACGTTTTTGTCCTTTTGTCTCGGCTTTACTCTCTAACTGCACTGCCATGTTGGAAATTGAATTTCTACAGATACTGAGCCTGATTCAATTGCAAGCCCGCATCTAGTGGGCTCGTGGCTGTATGTCTGCGGGTGTGCTGCGGGCTCCCGATCGTCTCATAATCTGGAACTATTCAATTGCTCAAGCCCGCAAGTTAAAGTTCCGGGTTTCACATCGCAAAGTTTTCAAGGCCATAACCCGTAACCCATTTGGAGTCCGCAAAAAGACGCAAATTGAATAGCAAATGAACTTGCGGCCTCACTTATGGGCTACAGTAACTTGCGATAGCTCAATTGAATCAGGCTCTAAGACTGGAATGGTATAAAATAGTGACATTTTGATGTTGTGATGATGCAGCATTTTTTTATCATTGCGCATGCAAAGTCTGTGTCTGTAATGTTGTGTTTCACTGGAACCTCACTCAAAAATGTGAAATATTCCAATAACATGCTTTGCAGCTCAAGCATCGGATTAGGAAGAGAAGTGTATGCTGTAATTGTTAATAATTCTGTTCTGTTACTAAGAAACAAGTGTTTAATGCCAAGAAAAAATGTATCAGTGTGTATAACAATGTATATAAATGCTTTAACAATAAGGAATAGAAGATCCCCCTTGTCTTCAAGTATATCAAGTTAAAGGAACACGTTCACCCATCATCTTAAAGAGCATTGTCACGACCGGCCAATTTGGGGGACCACGCTCACCCCAAATCTCTCTCTCTCCACGGTCGCAACTTTTTGTTCAGATCTCCACACCAGCAGACACTTCAGATGACAGCATCATTACTGCAGAGACATGCACCTCAGACCCCTATTCTTAGGATCTAAGAATCACACCCATGTAGCTTGGATTAGTACAAGCAGACTCTGACACCACCTGTGTTTAGTGTATCCAAAGTCAGACTGGCCACTTCTTTATTGTTACAAAGATATATAAAAAAAAAACAGAAAGATGACACAAAACACCAAAGACTGCCCCCAGTTCTAGCCCATCCTCCTAGGCAAATAGCTTGCTATTCCCCCTCACCCACATGATTTCCTGATGTAGAGAGGCATCTAACTTTCTTCTAATTACACCTTTTGTTTCTCCTCTTACAGAGCCATAAAACTAGTTACCCCTTTCATGAATAAACACCAGCAGACACTTCAGATGACAGCATCATTACTGCAGAGACATGCACCTCAGAGCCTTCACACGTGGCCGATCGCAGGGCCATATAAATTCCACTATCCTATTTCTAACACAGATACAGTTTTGCAATGTTAGTCAATTACAGCACCACATGCACTTATTACATCCATGATATAAATGTTAAGCAAATTGTTAGTACCTTCTAACCACACATATAATAACAGATAAACCCCAAATAGTCCAGTGGGCCCTTCTGTTCATAACAGCTAGTTTCCCCCATCCTAGTGTGGCCTAGGAATTCGTCCTGACGGACAAATTTCTAGCCACACTGATCTCACTTGTGCAAGTGATGATGATTGTAATAGCCTCACAGTCCACATTTCTTCCAATTCCAATGGGCACACAATTTTGGGCATAGCCTCCATGGCTCAATTGCCAACCGCCTTCCTTGGGCCATGGCACATGCCCCCTTCCTCCCCATCCATTGGGGAAAACAATTTAATTGGGCAGCTGCATCTAAAACAGTCCTTGGGCCTATTAGTTCACCCAGTCCAAAGGGTCCCAGGGTGGTACAAAGTCCAGGTGACAGTTCCCAAGGTGACATGGCTCGCCCCCCTCCCAAAAACCAGGGCCAGTGCCCTCCTCTTCCCAATGTCTGAGGGGAAACATTTTCCTTGGGAGTCCCATAAACTAACACCTCCAGGGAGGAACATACCAGTCTGATACTGAACCCAGCATCCATGATGGTGGTCTGGAATGGAGGCTCCACTTTCACCTGCACCGCAGTCTGGGCATGGTAACCCCTCTCACCTGCAGCAATGGTCTGGGCATGGGACTCCATTTTTCCATCTCCTTGGACCACAGTTGGTGCGTTGTATTCCATCTCGCCTCCCTTGGGATCTTTGGTCACTGTGTTCCCTGGCAGGACCTCACAGCTCTCATCCAGACATCCCCTTGGGCCATCAGTTTTACAGACATTCTCTGCCTTCTCAATTGCCTTGTTATTAGCAATTGTGCCCCAGCCATTTGGGCACTGGCCCCCTTGGTCTGACACAGTCCCAAGGTTGTTCTCGGTGTCCGCCCCTGTACCCATGGCTGGTTCCTGGACTGTAGTTATCCACGGGAACCCCATGTTAGGTTCACAATCCATCTCTGGTTCTTTCCAGAACTCTCCCAAGCCCTCCATCTGGCCTGCTATTCCTGTCTGAGACTCAGACTCCACCGGTTTTGAGATGTACCCATAATGTATGGTACCCTCCTCATCTGTCCCAGTTGTAGCAAAAATTAACTGGGCCTTGTCCATTTGTATCTCCACATTGGTATTGTCCTGGTCAGAGTCCACAATATCCTCTCCCCAGACCTCTGGTAACCAATCATTTTCCTCCCTGTCCGCCTGACAGGGTTCCTCCCAACTGGATGGCCAAAACCCCTCCATGGATGCCTCATCCAGCAATTCAACATACTCAGCCTCCAGCTGCAGCTCTTGCTGAATCAGGGGTTCCAGCAAATTAGCCTCCGGGGACCATGGTTCTAATCCCAGACCATGACAGCGTTTAAGAAATAAGTTATTTTTCCTCCTTACAGTCCCCATGCCACATTCAGGATCACCAAAGACGATCTCCCAGAGCCCATCTATTAGCTCCAATTGAACATAGAGATCCTCTTCAAGGGCACCAACAGGCCCTATCCTGGCATGATACTGTTTCTCTAAGGCAATCTCTTTCCATACCAGTTTCTTCAGCCAGCATGACAGCTCATGGTCCTGCCACAATCCCAGGAACGCCATCCATTGCTTTAGAAGGGCCATTCCTCTGCAGTCCTTTGCCTCTGTCACCTGGCTTTCTTTCTCTACTGGGGATAAGCATTTCCCCTCCACAGGAGCTGAGACAGGGCCATTGCTTACCCTTCTCCTGTTCCCCTGTACCTCCTGTGTGATTTGTATCCGGAGTTCCCTCTGCTGATCCTTAGTAAAACCTGCAGGCATTACCTCCATCCATCTTTGATACCGTCTGGACACTTCCTCCTCCTCTGCTGCAGACATCTCTTCATAAGCAGCCATCCTTCTGTGTTTTATACAGAGATCCCCACCGCTGCCAGCCAAATGTCACGACCGGCCAATTTGGGGGACCACGCTCACCCCAAATCTCTCTCTCTCCACGGTCGCAACTTTTTGTTCAGATCTCCACACCAGCAGACACTTCAGATGACAGCATCATTACTGCAGAGACATGCACCTCAGACCCCTATTCTTAGGATCTAAGAATCACACCCATGTACCTTGGATTAGTACAAGCAGACTCTGACACCACCTGTGTTTAGTGTATCCAAAGTCAGACTGGCCACTTCTTTATTGTTACAAAGATATATAAAAAAAAAACAGAAAGATGACACAAAACACCAAAGACTGCCCCCAGTTCTAGCCCATCCTCCTAGGCAAATAGCTTGCTATTCCCCCTCACCCACATGATTTCCTGATGTAGAGAGGCATCTAACTTTCTTCTAATTACACCTTTTGTTTCTCCTCTTACAGAGCCATAAAACTAGTTACCCCTTTCATGAATAAAGCCAGAGCCTTCACACGTGGCCGATCGCAGGGCCATATAAATTCCACTATCCTATTTCTAACACAGATACAGTTTTGCAATGTTAGTCAATTACAGCACCACATGCACTTATTACATCCATGATATAAATGTTAAGCAAATTGTTAGTACCTTCTAACCACACATATAATAACAGATAAACCCCAAATAGTCCAGTGGGCCCTTCTGTTCATAACAAGCATTAACTATCTATACATTGTATTTCCTATTATTATCTAAAGTATGTCAGTATTGAAATGCTAATGTATGGCTCAGTATGCTAATTTGTGGCCAAAATGGTAGATTCCCCTGCAGCATAACTGCATCTAAAACATACAAAAAACAAAGGCTGTATTTTCTGTTTGTTTTTTAACTTCAGAAAAAATGCTGCAAAGTTGTAAAGTGTAGTTGTTCAAAATAGTACATTTTAAAATTATGATCAATGTTTTTTGCATTAAAGAAATAAACATACTGTGAGCTAATTTGCATGTCCCACCCTGTTTTCCACAATGGTGTTTGAATCATTTATTTTTTGGAACATTTTAGCTGAAAACTGTTTTTTTTTTTTTTATTATTTTATTTTTATTTTGGATTGCAATTGGGTATTAATTAATCATTTTATAGAGATATAATGAACTGTGTATTTTTGAAGACTGGCATACTCTACCTCTCCAGAGAACAGGTTGGGAACTACATGGCAGGTGGTGATGCGTCACAATGGGGGTGGGAAAGGATGGGAGAGAGAAACACAGGGGAGGGAAAGGGTGGGGGAAAGAGACACACGGCAGGTAGACTGTAGGGAAGAGAGACACAGGGGAGAGAGAGGGTGTGGGAGAGAGACACAGGGTAGGGAGAGGGTGGGGGAAAGAGACACACGGCAGGTAGACTGTAGGGAAGAGAGACACAGGGGAGGGAGAGGGTGTGGGAGAGAGACACAGGGTAGGTAGACTGTGGGGAAGAGAGACACAGGGGAGGGAGAGGGTGTAGGAGAGAGACACAGGGGAGGGAGAGGGTGTGGGAGAGAGACACAGGGTAGGTAGACTGTGGGGAAGAGAGACACAGGGGAGGGAGAGGGTGTAGGAGAGAGACACAGGGGAGGGAGAGGGTGTGGGAGAGAGACACAGGGTAGGGAGAGGGTGGGGGAAAGAGACACATGGCAGGTAGACTGTGGGGAAGGGAGACACAGGGGATGGAGAGGGTGTGGGAGAGAAACACAGGGGAGGGAGAGGGTGGGGAAGAGAGACACAGGGGAGGGAGAGGGTGGATGAGAGAGACATACCAGAGGGAGAGGGTGGGGAATAGAGACACAGGGGAGGGAGAGGGTGGGGGAGAGAGACACACAGGGAGGGAGAAGGTGGGGAAGAGAGACACAGGGGAGGGAGTGGGTGGATGAGAGAGACACGCCAGAGGGAGAGGGTGGGAGAGAGAGACACAAGGAGGGAGACACAGGGAGGGAGAAGATGGGGGAGACACAGGGGAGGGAGAGGGTGGGAGAGAGAAACACAGGGGAGGGAGAGGATGGGAGAGAGAGACACTGGAGGCAGAGGGTGAGGGGGAGAGAGACACGGGAGGGAGAGGGTGGGGGAGAGAGACACAGGGGAGGGAGATGGTGACGGAGAGAGTGTAGGTAGGTGGCAAAAACCAACAATACCTTTACAACATCCATTCATTTTAAATATATACAAAGCATATATTCCAAAAACAACAAAGAATTTACAAGTCTACATAATATTCGGATCTGTTATTAAAGTCCTTTTCTGATTATTATTATTATTTTATGGCAGTCCATGTTTTTACTGTATGCATCGATGTAGAATATACACGCCCTATGCACAATAAGCCAAATCCTGGGAGGGTCATTAACTTTTAAACAAATGCAAACATCCAGTTTATTTATGATCTCCAGTGGGACACTTGGATGGTGCTATTTATCACTGCAGGAATCACAATGTAATTTATATATAAAGATGCCCAGATTCCGAAGATGCTTCCGATGTACAGTGAGGCATCCAGGAGCCATTAATTGGTTTCTTGTTGGTAGCTTCTATGACATGAAGAAAAACCATCGCAGCTTGTGACGTCAATAGTTTCAGGATAAGCATCAGATATAACGAGGTGTGTTTGATTCATTATTGATTCTTGTGGTGCGCATAACACGTTTTTTAAACCTTATCAGTAAACCATTTTTCATTCCTGAGAAATTAAACCTTGAATGATGACCACAAGAGACTAACCAACAAATCAACATATCAACATAATACATTATTATATTATCCTTTATTTGTAACGTTTTAAGTACAATGCTAAATAATTTTAACACATTGCAATGGAGGGCCCCTGTCTTTGAGTTTAGAATCTAACGTACATAGAGCTTTCCTTAAAGCACCTAACAAGATTAGAAACTCCCAAACTTGCAATCAATATAATAAATAAATACTGTAAATAAATACAGATTTAGGAAGGTATTAAATAACCATTGAAAATCTTATTAAAAATATTTAAACAAAACAATACTTAAAAAATCGATTCTAAATATATATATTTTTTTATTTTGGACTATTTGTGTTTGAAGAATTTAGTATGGTGGTGTTGTCCTTGACTTGCCTTACTATGACTGCCAAACAGCATAATAATGAGTATTTAATCATTTACAAATTGAAAACTGATTGTTTTTTTTAGACTATTTCTGACATATAATAAATTTGGGTTTAGGCTACTATTGGTGGAATTAAATAAGCATTATCTCAAGCTTTTCTTCCCCTATAAGAAATAATGCATACAACGAGATTAAATGCTTAGGGCCTCATTCTATTAGCGGCCGCAGCCGCTGCGGGGCCGCAAGGACCGGCCGCAAGCTATTCTGCTATTCTATTCCCTTACGGCCGGAGGCTCCGGCAGGCTTGCGGCCGGTGCCTTGCTATCTCTTGCGGCCGCTCGCGCCGGAGGAAAGCCTTTGATCTAAAACGGCCGCAAGAGATTTGCAATTCAATTACTCCGGGAAACCTCTCTGCAAGGCTAAAAACGAGCCGCAGTTACTTGCAGGAAAGAGGTCCCGCTAGCACCAATTAAGCACATAAAATAGCTCAAATAAAGCCATCCTGCACTTTGAGAAGACTATAAAGGGATTTTAGGTGTTAGAAAAAATAGCACATAATTATCCTGTACTCAAATCCGTAAAATATTTTATTTTTAATATCCGTAAAATATCCATGTAAAAAGTCCAGAGGGCTTGGAGCACCTCAGACACGCCCACGCCGCAGCCGGAAAATAAACAGTTAATTTGAACTCGGGTTTGGGCAGATGTGCAAGCTTGAGAGTGGGTTCCTTTTAATCCTCATGTCCCCCAATATGATCCCTAGCATTTACAGAGCTGTACAGTGCAGGCTTGAATTTATTTTTGCGTTTTTATATTTCACAGCTTACGGCCGGTTCCAAGATATGCGGCCGGCCGTAAGAGGAGATCCTTGCGGGGCCCTATAATAGAATCGCGAGTTAACAGAACCCCCGCAAGGAATCGCAGCCTTACGGCCGATTTACGGCCGATAATAGAATGAGGCCCTTAGTAGATTCCCCTCACTGTATTACCTCTCAAAAACTCACGGGGCAATTTAGGGTTTATGCTGCCCTAGGCCATTCAGATGTATGTGTCCACACCCCCACTTTCAGCTTCTCCTTTCCCCTTTCTATATCTCAAATGATAAGTTTATGTGTGTGTGTATATATATATATATATATATATATATATATATATATATTAGTATATTAGTGACTTGCCTGGCAATAACATTTTAAGACACAATGCAAGGCTCTCCCCCTCTAATTTACGCGCCTGCGCCGCTCATTGCGAGCCTCTCCCACTGTCTACTTTACGGGCCTCGCAATGAGCTCATTGCAGGCCTTGGCCAACCCGTCACTTTCATGCCTCACAATGAGCACTTTCGGCGCTCATTGCGAGCCTACCCCCCTCTACTTTACGGGTCTCATAGAGAGTGCCTTCGGCGCTCATCGCGAGCCCTGCAATTGCATATGTCGTCTAACCTGCCACTTCCATGCCTCGCGCTAAGCGCCTTCGGTGCTCATAGTGAGCCCAGCAATGAGCGCCTTCGGGAATCATTGCGTGGTCCACAATGAGCGCCTTTGGCGCTCATTGCTATCCTCACCCCACTCTGACCCCTGTGTTTGTTTTCCCACTCTCTGACCCCTGTGTCTGTTTCCCCCTCTCCCTTCCATGTGTCCCCCCTCCCTGTCCTGTGCTTTTTCCCTTATTTCCTCCCCTTCGTCTTTTTCCCCCCATCTCTCAGCCTCTTTTCCCCCTCTCCCCCTTGTGTCTTTCTCCTCTCTCTCCCTGCTCAAGTCTTGCGTGCCTCGCAATGAGCACCGTTGGTTCTTTTTTTCAAAGACTTGCAGGCCTTGCAATGATCGGCTAAGTGTTATGGGCTTCGACCTCGTTTTCAGACTTTTTCCAATGTTTTTATGGCCGCCTTTTTTCCTCGCTTAGCCGATTTTCGATCTCCGAAAAATGCAGATTAAGTTTCAAATTAGCTGCACAGGGGGTGAGGCAGGGAGCCTGTGAGTGAGGTTGCAAGCGAATTTGAAACTTAATCTCCATTTTTCGGAGATCAAAAATCGGCTAAGTGAGGAAGTAAGTTAATTTTTTAATTAATTGGCATCTTTTGGAGGTCTTCCGATGGCTTCCGAGTTAAGGGCTTGAAAAAAATGTTGGCCATTAAAGCCGTCATTTTTTCCAAGTCTTGTGTGCCTTGCATTCAGCACCAAAGGCCTACAGCATTGGCGCTAATTGGCACTCATTGCCAGCCTTATTCCAAGTCTTGCGGGCCTCGTGATGAGCGTCTTTGGCGCTCATTGCAGCAAAGTTGTGCGAGCCTTGCGATGAGCGCCTTCGCCGCTCATTGTGCATGCAGAGGCCCTAATCTTTAACATTGCACAACGACAACTCGCAATTACGACAACTATTATATGTGATATATACATATATATATATATATATATATATATATATATATATATATATATGTGTGTGTATGTATGTAAGTACACTTACAGACAGAAAGATAACAGAATATAGACATTTATTTGATTACATATATATCTATCTATCTATTTATCTATCTATCCATCCAGCCATCTAGTACTGGATTAGAATCACAAGATTTCAAAGCTTAGCAATGACAATTATTTTTGCAGCATTGCAGCTTCATCAGTATTCATTAAAGGTATATGGAAGTGTTCCTGTTTTTACCTTTTTATATCAGAAACACACATTACATTGAGACATTCTATATACATACACATTTATTTTATTAAAAAAAAATGGTTTTTACACCCACAGAGGTACTTACATAGCGATCTGGTAATAACCAATAGAAAAACTGCATTCAAATACATTTTAACCTTATACTAACCTTTCAGTCAATAGTAGCACAATGCAGAGATCCAGAGCAGCACTGCCTGAGCTGCTTCCTGCTGGTAACTACAAAAGACAATCCATCCCATGATGCTTCGATGCAGAGATTAAGTGCCCAGACATTGCAACAAAGTTGTACCTGCATCTGATTGGCCACAATGAATTATGAATTTTATGCTAATAAAAAAATAGCAAGCTTTAGGGTAAGTTTATTACTGTTTATTTTGGAATTCAAAATTCAAAACAATATTTGCATACACTACTGATTCTCTTCTGTCAGATGCATTCATAATCCCCGAAACATCTATAAACCTTTAAGTTACTATGAGCCTTATATAAATAGGATTTGGCCAATTGAATAGGGCTCTATATAAGCACAGAGCATATTTTTTTACATAAGTTTTTAGTTAGTAAAGACCTTGCTTTTGGATAGGAGTTGTAAAAAAAATATGCTATGTGCTTATTTAGGGCCCTATTCAATTGGCCAAATCGCAATTGAATGAGGCCCTTAATGAGAAGTGAACATACACCTGTATTCCTAGGGCCTCATTCAATTTCAGTTTTGTCAATTGAATAGGGCTCTATTTAAGCACATAGCATATTTTTTTACAGAAGTGTTTAGTTATTGAAGATCTTGCTTTTGGATAGAAGTTCACTAACTAAAAACTTCTGTAAAAAAATATGCTGTGTGCTTATATAGAGCCCTATTCAATTGGCCAAATCGCATTTGAATGAGGCCCCTAGTGTGTAACTTGGCCTACCATCTCCTTTAGAATGCAAGGTCTTAAGAGTGCATACAATGTCACTTATAGTAAAAGATAATAATAATAATAATACTTATATTTAATGTTGTGCAGTGAATCTATTGATATTTACTAGTATTTTTTCTGCACAATTATTTTTCTCTTCATATTTAAGCTAAATCTGATTTATTACATACCAATATTATCATTTTATTTTTTTACTTTTTAGTACACTATATTATATATTTTTTATTTGAACTACCTCCTACACAAGCTAGGAGCCGGCCCCACGCTGATGAGAGGCAGTAACCTTGAAACAGATATATGTGGGTGGGATTCCTAGCTTGTGCATAATGCAACCTTAGCTTTGCTCAAAGCTGTGTGATACAGCAGGCATATGCTTAAAATGGTAATAGATTGCAAGAGCAAAGCATTTGTGGGCATATTTGCATGTCCCTGCCAAGGTTCCCAGAATGCAGGGTAATAATTGTATTTTTCTGAATTCTGGGCATGAAATCATTTTTTTTTAATTTTGTTTTAGACGTTCAAATGTAAACACAAATGTACTATTTATTTGCTATATTTTAATATATTTAACATTAAAAAAAATGAACCTATTCATAGGAAATAACATTGTGATTGTTACAGTATTGGTTTTTTTACTCAGTATTGTCTTAGGGCCTCATTCAATTGCACTTTGGCCAATTGAATAGGGCTCTATATAAGCACAGAGCATATGTTTTACAGAACTTTTTAGTTAGTGAAGATCTTGCTTTTGGATAGAAGTTCACTAACTAAAACCTTCTGTAAAAAAAATATGCTCTGTGCTTATCTAGAGCCCTTTTCAATCTGGAAAATCGCAATTGAATGAGGCCCTTAGTACTGAAGTATAGTATTGAAAATGCTATTAGTGGCTCGTATTCCTTGCAGTGTTAGAAATGGCTAAATATAATAGAATCTGTTTTTGCCTCTGATACTATTGGGGAAAACTGAAAAATAGCCTGGGCAATTATTTCACAAAATGTCATGGTGGTCAACAATGTATCATGGGCCCCTCTAATGTGGAGACATTAAATGACCTGGAGTGTCTCACGGTTCGTAGAAATATAGCCCCTAGACAGTACCCTGCTGAGCAGAAACGTGCACCGGCCGCGAAACGCATTGTAACCATACATATCTTAAAATGTCACCGGCAGTGCCACCAGGGGATCAATTAGCTCATTCAATGGAAATATTCTCCCACTTGGACGTGTTGCATGTTGCCCTGGAGAAATATAGATTTGCCTCATGCCCAATCTCTGTCACTTATTTTGTCACTTTGCAGTTTTAAATCTGCCACCATATATAATATTTGGGGTACTGTGCTGTTTTTTTTAATGTTTTCCTTTACTTAGTTAACTGGTTAGTGCTTTGTAGGAAAACTGATACTTAAAAACATCTTCTATAGTCCCTGTAAAGCTCCGCCACCTATAGTATACATGTATACACTATGAGCCTCATTCAATTGAGGATTGTAAGTCCAAAAAAGTAGGACTTTTGCGGGCCTGCTGCGGGCCCGATTTATGCTGCTATTGAATTGGCCTGGCCCCCAAGTTTGGAGCCGGTCGAGAGATTCGGAAATCATGCTATTGACAGTAGCATTTGCGGGCTTGAACATGAACGAGGACGGATGCCCATAACTCGTGGTTCAACCCCGACAAATTGGAGCACTTTAAAAGCAAATATAAATTCAATATAGCACTGTAATGACGGGGAACACAATGGGTGACTTTAGGATTAAAAGCACAACATTCTCAAGCTCACACATCGCCAAAATCAAATACTTTATTTCATGTTTAATTTCCATCCAAAGTCCTACGGGCTGGAATGACCTCCAAGCCCGTAACTCATTATTCAAGCCTGTAGAAAAATGGAGGTTGGATTCCAAAGTCCTACGGGCTTGGAGGTTGAAGCCTGAAGGATTTTTTTGACAGAAATTCAACACGAAATAAAGTATTTAATTTTGCCGATTTGTGCTATTAAGGGAGAGGGGGAAAGGAGACCCAAGGGGGGAACGGGAGAGGGGGAAAGGAGACACAGGGAAAGGGAGAGGGGTAAAGGAGGAATAGAAGAGGGGGAAAGGAAACACAGTAAGGGAGATGAGGAAAGGAGACACAGGGGAGGGAGAGGGGGAAAGGGAGAGGGGGAAAGGAGGTACAGGAGAGGGAGAGGGGGACAAAGGAGACACCGGGGAGGAAGAGTAGGGGAAAGGGAGAGGGGGAAAGGAGGTACAGGGGAGGGAGAAGGGGGGGAAAGGAGACACAGGGGAGGGAGAGGGGGGAAAGGAGAAACAGGGGAGGGAGAGGGGGAAAGGGAGAGGGGGAAAGGAGACACGTGGAAAGGGAGAGGGGGAAAGGAGGTACAGGAGAGGGGTGAAGGAGACACAGGGGAGGGGCGGAGGAAGAGGGGGAAAGGAGGCACAGGAGAGGGAGAGGGGGAAAGGAAACACAGGGGAGAGAGGGGGAGGGGAAGGAGAGACGGGAGGGGGGAGGAGACACAGGGGAGGGAGAGGTGGGGAAAAGACACATGGCGGTTTGGATAAGACAAGTGACAAGTGGCGGGTAAAGTAGATGCTGGGAGGGGCTCGCGAAGAGCCAAGAATTGTCTGGCAAACAGCATTGCCAGCTTTCAAATTGGATACACCCTTTTAAACACTGTAGATGCGTTCCTGGAAGACTGTATGTTAAACAAGACAGTGTTAAATGGGGGAAATTCTAACACACAGTAAATCCTAGGTTAACTTGGTTACCACCTACTAGGAAAATCACTGGGGTCTTATTTCTATATGGCTTTTGAATAACAAACTTTTATAATGTTGTTAGAAATTTAAAAAAATAATCACTGCCTTAGTACACAATGCTGTGGGGACAGACATTTGTTGGGGTTATTTGAAAGGTTTTAGGGAGCAAAAACAGAGCTTTTAAGCACTTGTTAATAAAATGTTTCAATATACAAACAAATATTTAGGTAGTTTATTTTAATATTAAAAACAGGGAAACTTCCATATCACGTTAAAGTTATATCTAAGTTTTCCTGTTTTTCCCTTTTTTTACATGCTGCTTATATCAGACACACACATCACATTGATTAATTCTATACATATAGAAATGTATTTGATATAAAAATAAAACTTGTTTTCCACACCCCCAGAGCTGCTTACATAGGTACAGTGTACCTACCAATACAAACACTACAGATTTTAACACTTGACTGACCTTCAAGCCAACAGCAGCACAATGCAGAGACCTACAGATCAGTGTCTGGCTCCTCCTGCTTCTTTCTACAGGTGGACTACACATCCCATGATTCATTCCAGCACAAACTGACATCAGTGATTGGTCAAAATAAATTATGGATTTTATGCTAATGTTAACAGAGATATCCAGGGGTGGTAACTAACAAAAGCAACTGCTTGCAAAATCAAGAGATTTGGCAAACATCAGCGTGAGTTTTTTAATGTTTATTTTGGTGTTTTTTCATGCAAAAAATGTTTTCATACACTACTGATTCAACTCTATTAGATGCATTCATCATCTAGGAAACTTAGATATGCCTTTATTATTAAAAAACAAAATGACTACAATTGTCAATGTTATTTGCTATATTTTTAATTCTATTATTAAATATATTTTATGTAATCAAAATTAATAATACATCATAAAAATATCCGACTACATTGTTCCTTTCAAGAGCAGTTTCATATTTTCAAAATTATTCTATGTCTTGAGCACATATTTATTATAGCCCACAGTCGCCAGCTCTCACTATAGTGTACATCTTGGGAGATTTCCCTTATTAAAAGTCCTGAGATAATTGCTTATTTTGCAGTGCCCTTCAGTTTGAGCTGTGAGATCGCTGTCAAAACTTCCTTGAGTTATGACTTGCTCAATATTTTAAATTGGCATTTTGAGAAGCCACTGTTTTAAGTAGAAATGCTGGCAACCACCGAGCCAAGACGTAGAGTGTGGCCAACTTCGATTTAGTAAATATAATTAGTTGGGGATGATGCATTTGTATTCAGTGTTGGTAAACGACAAGTTTGTTTGCAGTCAGTCCCCGTTCACTCATATTTCCATGGGTAAAATAGCTTAATTTGCCACATTGTGTGACAAAAAATACAGGTTCAGGCTAATTTGCATTTGGAGGAAATGTAAAATATATGTTAAGGAAGCTCCCAGCGAGATCACTTGCTTTAAATTTGCTCAAGTCGGTCAGTCTGTCGGTCAGGTTAATTAATGTATTCTTCATATCAGTGCTTATAACATAGCTTTAGAAGCACCAAAGCAGAGCAGAGATGACTCCACTGGCTTCCCGTAGCCTCCAGAATAGAAAATGAATTTGTAACCCCAACATATGAAGCCCTCAACAATAATGTACCATCCTACATCTCTGCTCTCATCTCAAAATACTCTCCCAACCGTCCTCTTCGCTCTTCTAACAACCTTCTTCTCTCCTCCTCTCTTATGATCTCCTCTCACTCCCACCATTAAGACTTTTCTTGTGCTACCCCTATTCTCCTGAACTCCTTGCCTCGCTCCACTAGACGATCCTCCTGCCTCAAAACCTTCAACAACTCACTAGAAACTCATCTGTTTAAAGAAGCGTATCACCTTCACCCATAATATGCACAATGCATCTATCATCCTTCTATATCGCATCCATACCCTTAGATTGTAAGTTTGCAAGTTTTCAATCTCATAAGGTGCTTTAGGGAAAGTACTGTGCACGTTTGATTTTGAGCTCAAAGAAAAAGCCCTCTATTCTTTTGCAATGTGTTAAATTTCTTTTTGACTTGTACTTAAAGGCATATCTAATTTTCCTGGATTATAAATGCTTCTGATAGAGGAGAATCAGTAGTGTATGAAAACATTTTGTTTGCATGAAAAAGTCCCAAAATAAACACTAGGGGCCTCATTCAATTGCGATTTGGCCAATTGAATAGGGCTCTAAATAAGCACATAGAAAATTTAAATAAGTTTTTAGTTAGTAAAGCCCTTGCTTTTGGATAGAAGTTCACTAACTAAAAACTTATTTTAAAAAAATATGCTATGTGCTTATCTAGAGCCCTATTCAATTGGCCAAATCGCAATTGAATGAGGCCCTAAGAAACTTACCTTTAAGTTTAGAAAATATCTTCTATTTTTTTGCCAATTTAAAATTAGAGTAAACAGCCCCTATAAACACTACCATCTCTTTCTTTGCGTGCTTTCAATCTTTCCCAGCATCAGAGTCCTGCCTTCTCATGATATGGCCAAAATATTTGAGCTTCAGCCTCATGATCATACCTTCCAGTTATCAGTTTGTCTCGATTTCCTGCAGTACTGATTTATTGGATCTTCTTGCAGTCCAAGGGATTTTAACCAGTTTCTCCAACATCACAATTCAAGTCATCAATTCTACTGTGCTCATACATCTTTATGGCCCAGCTCTCACATCCGTATGTTACTACTGGGTTAGATAATCAGGTCTCATTGAATTTGAAAGCATGCCCATCCCACTGCATATGTGCAGAAGAAGGCAGTTTGCATCAATAAATAATCAACAAACCCTGCTATAAAGACTTATAGATACCCCTTACATATACAAACTTCACCAAAGTATCATGGGTGGCAGGAGTGGAGAATGTAGCTCCTTAGTGGTGAGGACTGTAGGTCCTCGGGGGTGGGGACTGTAGTTCCCCGGGGGTGGGGACTGTAGTTCCCCGGGGGTGGGGACTGTAGTTCCCCGGGGGTGGGGACTGTAGTTCCTCGGGGGTGGGGACTGTAGTTCCTCGGGGGTGGGGACTGTAGTTCCTCGGGGGTGGGGACTGTAGTTCCTCAGGGGTGGGGACTGTAGATCCTCGGGGTGTAGAAAAGGGAGGATCTAAGATCAAATTTTACATAAAATGTTAAAAAATAAATAGATCTGGAGTAACATATATATGATAAACATAAGTGCATCTGATTGGATGAAACTGGACCCATTCTAAAGGACATACTGTTTAATGTAGCCCAGAGTTAATAAGATGCATAATCAGTCACCAAATATTATCATTATAATCATTCATCAAAAATATAGCATATTTTTTAACAGAAGTTTTTAGTTAGTGAAGACCTTGCTTTGGGGTAGAAGATCACTAACTAAAAACTTCTGTAAAAAAAATATGCTCATTAGGCTGATGTCAATAAGATTATTAGCACGTTATCGACTTTATATTACCCAAAATGTTCTTCTGATAGTGTGTACACTCAAGGGAAAAACATTGTAAGTAATAAGCATTCAAGGATGTAATTCTAATTGGAGCAGTTAGCAGTTGAAGTTTCAACATCATCCAACAGGCTAAAATACAGAATTATTGCAATTTAAGTAATTGAAATACAAAACTGTTAACATATTAATATATATCATATACATATTCACATCATCTTAAACAATAAAAAGTATTGACCATTATTATATCTGAGCAAAGATTTTTTTTTAAATATAAACTTTATTGCATATATGAATGGAGCAGTACCTAATATGGAATGATATCTAATATAATTGTGCAAACAAATTTGCATGTCCCTGCCCAAGTTCCCAGAATGCAGTGTAATAAATGTATTGCTCAGAATTCTGGGCATGAAACAAATTTTTTAGCTTGTTTTAGACATTCAAATATGAGCACAAAGGTACTATTTATTTACTATACTACTGTACGGTGGAGGGCTTCTATCGCTCTTCTTCCCACCATATATTAAATGATTGTTGTGATAAACTACCTACTCATAAAATTTACTACACAGGCTGGAAACTGCCTCCATGCTGATGAGAGGCCGTAACCTTGAAACAGCTGTACGTGGGTAGGATTCTTAGCTTTTGTATAATCCATCCTGGGCTTTACTTGAAGCTGTCTAATACAACAGGTATATGCTTAAAGGAAGCCATGTTTAAAATGGTAATGGTTTGCAATAGGGAAGCCTTTCTGGACACATTTGCATGTCCCTGCCCATGTACCCATAATGCAGCGTAATAACTGTATTTCTAGGAATTTTAGACGTTCAAATGTGTACACAAATGTACTATTTATTTACTATATATATATATATATATATATATATATATATATATATATATATATATATATATATATATGAAGAGTGAGGTGAATGTCCAGTAATCCAGATGAATAATCAGAGTATTGCAGTATATAGTGATACCTTTTTTATTGGACAAACATATTCACAGGTTTCATGACGAGCTTTCGAGAGCGTTCCTCTCTTTGTCGAGTCAGAGTCAATACTGATTATAGATTCACAAATACAGCAAAAAATTCCAGGATTAACAAATAATGTTCTGATCAACCAGCCGTGCAAGTGTGTGGGGGTGCAGACCAGAGTAAGTACCGTATTTTTCGCCGTATAAGACGCACTTTTTCTTCCCCAAAACTGGGGGAGGAAAGTTGGTGCGTCTTATACGGCGAATATACCTTTTCAAACTGCCTCTGTCCTCTTGATCTCACCCCAGCGCTTCCTACCAGCATCGCGTCGGCCGGTGCGTCCTAGTGACGTCACACACGCAACGCTGCAGTACACGAGGAGTGCTGGTAGGAAGCGCTGGGGTGAGATCAAGATGGCAGAGATCAGAAGAAAGGTGAGGATCAGGGGGGTCAGGGAGGATCAGGAGGGTCAGGGAGGGTCAGGGAGGGTCAAGGGCTCCCAAATGCTCCCAAATGCTGCAGTATATGGATATGTATGTGTGTGTATGTATGTGTGCATGTATGTGTGTGTATGTATGTGTGTGTATATATGTATGTATGTGTATGTATATTTATGTGTGTATGTATATGTATGTGTATCTATATATATATATATATATATATATATATATATATATATATATATAAATTTGTGTGTAATGTAGGTGTGTATCTGTGTGTAAAGTGTATTTGTGTTTGATTCAGATTTTTTTTTTCTTGTTTTCCTCCTCTAAAAACTAGGTGCGTCTTATCTGCCGGTGCGTCTTATAGGGCGAAAAATACGGTAAATTGGGGTCGTAAATAGTTTTACATCTAAGGAACCATAGAGCTGTAACCAAACTCAGGAGGAAGGCAGAGAACAAAGAATAAAAAAATCAATAAACACACATATATATTTACAAGCATGAATGTTGGAGGTTATAAGAAATTTTGATAATGAGATAAGAATTCAATGTCGACATTAAGTCCTGACTTATTACTATTAAAGAACATAATCATTTTAATTTCAAATGTCTTTCTTTCCTTAGTGTTTTTAAAAAAACCTTTGAGTATTTTGATTTTGAGATTTTTCATGGAGTGGTTATTCTGTGGTTTTATATATATATATATATATATATATATATATATATATATATATATATATATCTTGACTGTTACGGGACTAAACAGTGTCTTTTATGCTTTGAGTTCCAAAACTTATTATGAAACTGCCGAGTGTGCATGAAACAGATTAAGTCAGAATAAAAACTAAGCATATTGGTCATTTAAAGGGAATCAGACGCTGAGTTCCGATTAATTAAGCTGAAATCTTTCTGTGTTGATTTGTCTGTAATTGCCATTGACCAAGTGTTCTGTCACGTCAGTTGTTTTGCAGAGCTGACTAAATGTAGGAGTTTTGCCGATTCATTAATTAGTTTTGATCTAGACACCGTGTACCTGCACTCTGTCTTTGAAGTGTTTAAATAGAATGCTACAAGGACTTTTCTTTTTTTATTGCATCTGAAAGGGGGTATTTTAATGTTTCGCTGCATGTTTTCTTTTTTTCAAATAAAAGCCTCAGAGCTCAATAAATGTATTTGAATGTGTATCAGTACTGAGGACCTGGTCCCTGTAGCCATTGTGCAGTAATATAGAGATGCATGAGTCATACTTGTCTGTTAAGTATATTATTATTATTATTTATTTGTAAAGCGCCAACATATTCCATAGCGCTATACAGGGGTTAAGTACAACTCAAAGACAATTTGAACACAATGCAAAGGAATAGAGGGACCTGTTATCGAGCTTTCAATCAAACATATAGTGTTTTCCTAAAGCCTCTTACAAGATTGAAAACTTGCAAACTTACATTCTAAGGGTTATGGGTGAGGTACAGGACAATGATTGATTTATTGAGCATATAGAGGCTAAAGATGATAAGATTCTTTGAATAGATGCATTTTCAAAGATTTGAGGCAAGAAGATAGTCTAGTGGAGCGAGGCAAGGAGTTTCAAAGAATAGGGGCAACCTGAAGGCGAGAGTGAGAGGAGGTGATAAAAGAAGAGGAAAGAAGAAGTTCACTAGCAGAGTGAAGAGGGTGGGTGGGAATGTATTTTGAGACCAGGGCAGAGATATAGCAGGGTGCAATGTTGTGGAGGGCTTTATATGTTAGGATCATTATTTTGAATTTTATTCTAGAGGCTATGGGAAGCCAGTGGAGTGCCTGACAGAGAGGGGCTGCGGACACTGTGTGTTGATTGTGGTATATGAGTCTAGCAGACTCATACCTATATACTACATTTCCTATTTGTTTCAAGGACGATTAAAAGTATATTTAAGTCTTCCTGTTGCCTTTTTCTAATCTAACACATCCTGCTTATATCAGACACACACGTTACACAGAATCATTCTTTACATATACAGATTTATTTTATTTAAATATAAAACTTGTTTTCCACACCCCCAGAGCTGCTTACATAGGCAAAGTGTACCTACCAATAGAAATGGTATGTTTTTTTAACCCTTTACTAACCTTCAAGCCAATAGAGGCACAGTGCAGAAATCCACACAGCAATGTCTGACTCCTCCTTGCTCAAATGTGATGCATCAGTGCCCCATTAAAAGACTTCTGTAGGGATAATACAATGGGGTTTCATTTAATAATTAATTAGCAATAAAATACATATTCAACAATAAACATTTCAGTGTTTCTTATTCTCTAGACACCTATTTGGGGTGGAGAAAAACAGCTCTGCTATTATCTTACAAACTATAAGTGTAGGATTTGCAACCTACATTGGTTTTTATGTCTTGAAATAATGATTTTATTTCTAATATGTTATTAAATAAACAAATTAAACCCTATTGTATGATGTGGCCCTTTAAGATAAAGGCACCTACGTGTGAGTTATCTAATAATGTAAATTTATATTGGCTTTTCCATCTTTATGCTTATTCCTTGCAGCCCTTTTCATATTTTTATGTGTTATCCTCTTTATTCTGAGGTCTCCCTGATAACAGGCCGCTACTGATCTGTATTGGACCTGGCACTCATACTCTGATGTATTACTTTAATAAAATACAACACATTTAATATAAATATGTAAACTTTAACACAGAAGATCAAGATAAATGATTGCTGTTGTCTGTCTGAAAAAGGCAATTTCCCCTCCACATGTGCGTCTTATTGGATTCAAAGAGTCTTCTAGTCCGGGTCTGATCAACTTCAGCATCAATACTGATCAGGGGAAGATGACCTCTGCGGGAGGTTAAGTTATTTCATAAATTGTTGTATTACTTTTTAATAAACTAATTTAATTACTGCCATTTGTTTAGATAACCTAACCTTAAATTCTATCTGATTTATCCTACCTTTGGAAGTAACTTTTTTTTCTATACCAAGTACAAAAATACTATTTTTAGAAAAAAATACATTATAGGGGCAGAAAAAGAGCAGATTCCTCTCCCTTTTTCTCTATCATTTTATATATATATATATATATATATATATATATATATATATATATATATATATATATATAGATATACAATCAAACAAATCCAAAAAAGCACTCATGATCACCAATTCAAATGGCTGAAAACCGTAGCCCATAACGTAGCCCGCAAGACTTATGGCTATAAAATTGGCCTCTCAAAGCTGTCTGCGAACGACTTGTGGGTTAGGTGCGAAAAAAATCCTACGGGAGGTAGAAATTTGAACTCCGGGCCCGCAAATCCTTTGTACGCTCAAGCTCATAACTTCCACGTTCCAAATTTCACAACTTATCCTCTGGCGTTCAACCCCGTAACATGCAAATGGAGCCAAGAAGCCAGTGGGTACTAGAGAGGACCAACGAGAAAGTTAAAGTCCAATCCATAGCACTGTAAAAGCAAATATACACACACTACTGTACTAATAATTAAAGGGAAAGTGATGTTAGGTATTACAATTAATAGCACAACATTTTCAGGGTCGCATTTTCGTTTAATTTCCATGTTATGTCGATCCCGGCAATCAATGTGTTAATACATATAATGGAACTCGCATGCACTAGAATATCATATTTACTGATTTATTAATATTGCATTATTTCTGGAATGCAGGTCCAACTGCAACTCGTAATTGAAACCTATAAGGCTTTGAAATCCAACCTCCATTTTTCAGTGACATAATGATGATGATCTCTTGCCATTGGCACCGTCAAAACCCATAACTACGGGTTTGACTAATTGATCATGTTCACGGCCGCACATCTAACGGCACAAGAATAGTTTACGGGCTTGCGTCTCTGGCCCGTAACTCGCGGCATGGTGGCATTTAATAGCTCTGTAACGCAGCCGATTTTGCGGGTATGCCGATGCCGCTACGGGCTTCAAATGTAATAGAGCTGCAGTTCTTCTGTTCCATGTATATCTGTATGTATCTTAATTTTTTAATTATTATTATTATTTTTGACTTTTTTATACTTCCTTATTAATGTAAAGACATAATTTGTAAGATCTAATCACTATTTTTACTTGGAAAACATAATCACATCACTTAAAAGGTCCTCACTTTAAACATTATGTTTTATCCCTCTATCTATCTATCTATCTATCTATCTATCTATCTATCTATCTATCTATCTGTCTGTCTATCTATCTATCTATCTATCTATCTGTCTGTCTGTCTGTCTGTCTGTCTGTCTATCTATCTATCTTCCTATCTATCTACATATCTATCTATCTATCTATCTATCTACCTATCTATCTACCTATCTATCTATCTATCTATCTATATATCTATCTATCAATATATCTATTTATCTATTTGTCTGTCTATCTCCTTATTTTCTATTCAGTATTAAAACAGCCATATTTAAAAATCTAAACATTACTCTATATTCCCCCGGTAGCAATTATTTTGGCATCACTTGCTAACAGATAGTTTTCTTTTTCTCCTAAGAATATAGCTGATCACCTTTGCCCCCAACCATCCTTGACCTTGCACTATTTTAAGGTGCAAACACAAGCAGATTATCACACAGACCCTCTTGAGATTTGGTCTGATATTGTAAGGATTATGTGCAGTGCCAACTGGCCAGAAAAGGTTAAACACAGACATTTCACAGCTGTTGCAATATCATTGTTGTATCTATTGCTCATCAAAAAAAAGCAATTTTTTCTCCATTTGTTGTCCTCTGTTTTAAACATATTGTATATTTCTAGATTTATTGAATGGTTACATGCTATATACTGTATATGAACTGTTGTGAGACAATAAGAGGCGGACACTGGTGGATGCCATGTTATTGTGCTTGAGAATAAGACCTATCCATCTCACCACAACACCACAAGGCAGGACCAAAAACAAACTTAAGTTATTAGGATGTAAAAGCTGTTTATGTAGGTAGGATTGCCAGACTCTATGGGCCAATGGCCGGATTACCCATTAGGCCAACTAGGCAGCTGCCCAAAGGCGCTTCTCTGTGAGTCGCCACTTCTTAAAAAAAATGGTTCCTAGCTTTAAAAAATGAAATGTTGCAGTTCATAGACTGGCTACTAGGGGGTAACCACCTAGAAAAAGACAATTACAACAGAAAAGGGAATGTACACACACAGAAAGGCAAAAATAGGTCCTTGCACACCTTGCATACTCACTCGCAGGGGCTCCTCCACTTCACTGCCTAGGGGCTCTAAAAAAGTAGATACAGCCCTGTATGGGCCAGTTAGTTTTTACCTGCCATCGAAATCAATGCTTCTTAATTATTGCAACAGAATCTTATGACAACAATCTAAGAAATGCGATTTGTGTGAATACCAACAAAACAAAACACCAAAGGATCAACAATTATTGAGTAAAACGCAATCAGTAAATGGTATCGATTTTGTGGAGCCACACCAGTGAATCTGAAGATTCTCTATAAATTGTTGTGTGTTTTCACCAGGTTATACATCTTAATTAGTCTGCTGAATTGTATTGCACTTGTACCCATACTAATCAATAAGCCATTGTTTTATAACATGTATGTAACTAGGTACATGCAGCAGTTTATCCAGAAAATGGTTATGGTATCTAATTATAAAAAAACACTGCAATATTAGTATTATACTGAAATAAATCTGAGTACTGCTTACTGAACATATAAAAACATGGCTGATCACATAGATGCTGGTCCAGACTTTCTCCACAATTCCTGGTCTACTTTAATATGGTATGTTTGCAGGGCTATAATTTTTAAGGAAAGGTAGCTCTTCTAGGGATGCATTAGTTAGTGAAGACCTTGCTTTTGGATAGAAGTTCACTAATAACTAATAACTTCTGTAAAAAATATGCTCTGTGCTTATATAGAGCCCTATTCAATTGGCCAAATCACAATTTAATAAGGCTATTACTGTTCTTCCAATATGGCTTCCCAATTAAGCTTCCATATGGCCTGTAATTAGCCCTGAAATAAGTTGTAATGGTAATTTCCCTATAAAGGTGCATGTATTACCAAAGCAGCTTTTGGAATTCCTGAGATCTCCAGCTATTATTATTATTTTTTTTTATGTACAATAAAATAAAATAAAAATAGTAGGAAAATATTTAGTTATTATTGTGTAACAACGCCATAATAAAATGTTCTGTGCTCATAGATATAGGACCCAAAACATTCCTAATATGATGGACATGGGACATTGAGAGTATGTGGCATTAGTCACACATATTATATTAATAATTACCATAAGCAAACTACATTTTTCTGGAATATTTGATATTTTTATATTTACCTGTTTTTGATTATTCAACTTATTAGATGGTATGAGAATTATCTGCAATATATTATAGACATCTCCAAAAATCATTAGCATATCTTTTTTTGTAGGGAGCTTTTTGTGCCAAGAGGTTTTCAACTGACAAGAGGACATCCCTTGAGGTTAGAAGTAAAAAGATTCCACCTTAAAGAAAGGAAATGGGTTCTTCACAGTAAGGGTGGTTAATCTGTGGAATTCTCTACCAGAGGAGGTGGTGACAGTGGATTCAATAGATAAGTTTAAAAAGGGATTGGATATATTTCTAATTAAAAAGGGAATTCAGGGTTCTCATGGATAATTAGAGAGACAGTATTGATCCAGGGAGAAATCCAGTCGCCGGTGTCTGGGATCAGGAAGGAATTGATTTTTTTTATTTTTTATTTTTTTATTTCCCTTTGAGACGATTGGCTAAGTCTCGCTTGTTTATTTTTTTCTGTTTTCCTTCCTCTGGATTAATTAATAATTAATAATATATTTTTTTTTAAATTGATTAATAATTAATTAACAACTAATTAATTAATAGCGTATCCGCATATTGCAGATCAGAGGAGATCTTAAAAGGTTAAACTTGATGGATTGAAAGTCTTTTTTCAACCTTAAATACTATGGGCCTCATTCTATTAGCGGCCGTAAATCGTCCGTAAGGCTGCGATTCCTTGCGGGGGTTCTGTTAACTCGCGATTCTATTATACGGCCCGCAAGGATCTCCTTTTACGGCCGGCCGCATATCTTGGAACCGGCCGTAAGCTGAGAAATATAAAAACGCAAAAATAAATTCAAGCCTGCACTGTACAGCTCTGTAAATGCTAGGGATCATATTGGGGGACATGAGGATTAAAAGTAACCCACTCTCAAGCTTGCCCATCAGCCCAAACCCGAGTTCAAATTAACTGTTTATTTTCCGGCTGCGGCGTGGGCGGGTCTGAGGTGCTCCAAGCACTCTGGACTTTTTACATGGATATTTTACGGATATTAAAAAAAATATATTTTACGGATTTGAGTATAGGGGAATTATGTGCTATTTTTGCTAACACCGAATATCACTTTATAGACTCTGCAAAGTGCAGGATGGCTTTATTTGGGCTATTTTATGTGCTTAATTGGTGCTAGCGGGACCTCTTTCCTGCAAGTAAGCTGCGGCTCGTTTTTAGCCTTGCAGAGAGGGTTCCCGGAGCAATTGAATTTCAAATAGGAATTTCTTACGGCCGATTTGCTTGCGGCCGTTTAAGATCAAAGGATTTCCTCCGGCGCGAGCGGCCGCAAGAGATAGCAAGGCACCGGCCGCAAGCCTGCCGGAATCCCCGGCCTGTCCTTGCGGCCCCGCAACGGCTGCGGCCGCTAATAGAATGAGGCCCTATGTAACTATGTAACTTATTAGATGGTATGAGAATTATCTGCAATATATTATATTATATTATATTGTAATTAACTTAATGTTAAGAACATTGGAAAATATAATATTTCCTATTTTTTTAATATCTTTTTATATGTAAGAACACTTTCTTGAACTAAAAAAATATTTACAAATGGGTTTATCAGATGCAGCCACATGCTGCACCCAAGGACAGATTTCTCATTAGGCCAAGTAGGCAGGCTCCTTTTGAATGGCACCTCATTTCATACTGCAAAATGTTCCTTGGCATAAAAAAAGTTCCCAGGCTCTCCACTAGGGGACGAACGCTTGGAACACAAGAGGAAGAGTACAAGAGGAAGAAAACTGCTGTGCCTAGCGGCGCCGGAGATGTAAATCTAGCCCTGGCTGCCGCAAACACATTATTGTGAGCAATCTTTTTCTCGTGCAGAGAAACAAAACATTTTTAAAGTACACAGATATAAAATTCTGAAATATTTGCTTTTTTACATACATGATAATAATATAAGACCTCACTGTCACTTTAATATCTATAAAAAATGGCTTGGAATGTCTGAACAAGCCATGTGGTTTTGTTTAAGTACGGAGTGTACATCCACTTACTTACAATATATTGCTTATTATCATATTACATCTCTTTGTTTTATTTAATTGCAGAAATTAAATGGTTTGTTTCATGTCTATTTTACCATAATTGAGTGTATGTGTTTAATTAGCCTCCTGAAATCCAGTGTTTGAGCTTCTCTTTTTGTGCGTTGGGTAGATAATCAAATACAGATCTCCTAAAAAAAAAAAACTGTAATGTGAGTTGAGTGGCTTCGCAGATCCGGGAGCTGGATACTCTGTAAGTGGAGAGGGAGACAAATTGCTTTTTCAGAAGGAATTTGATGGGTAGCTCAACAAAATGTGTATCTTCCCCTGCATCAATCTGAGAAACCGTCTGGAAAAAAAACCCAAGACAAAATAGTTTTCAGTTCAGCGGTGGTTCTACCCATAGCTTTATATAGACTCACTTGGGCTTTCAAAGTCACGGTTCATATCATCTCCGACAAGCAAAAAAGAAAGAAAATGAGCTGCTCGCACAGGTGCAGAAATTTCAATAATGACCTTATTGTTGGTTGTCATATTTTAATGGAATTTGCAAACCAAAATGTCGAGGTTGCAATGTGTCTTTTACAGGTGTCCTAATTGGGTGACACCGGCACTTGAAGCACCGGAGGGATTGGTGACTAATTTAATTACCTGTAAGAATTGCTTGAAAGTACAAGAACTGTCTTCTCGTATAGTAGTTGCTTTTGTTATTATGAGAACCATTAGTCTTTGTTTCAGGGAGAATTTTGTCAGAAGGGTCACTGCTTTCAAAGATTTCTAGCGCAGGTTCGCTTTCTAATTATGGGTACTGAAGGGAAAATGTGTGAAGGCATATACTACTATATAAGAAAAGTATTATATATATATATACATAGGTCGATCAATTTATAGACAGATGTACACATAAATACATTGATCACATAGTATTATATTAATGGTTTTGTATTACATAGGATATTTACTATCAAAAAGTGGAACTGGCAAATTCAGAAAATAATTTAATCAGACTATACATCAAATTAAAATTAAAAAGAATTGGGGCAGAAATGCCTCAATCATACAATTTAAGTAAATGTATAGAGGTACTAAACATAAAAAAACCTGGCCAGAAGCCACCCAAAAGCTATTAAAGGCACGCAATGGGTAAGCACAATAATTCATGTTTTTTTTTTATGTTTGCCTTCCTCTGGATCCATTTACAATTAATTAAGAATTAATCCACATATTATAAGGTTAGAGGAGATCTAAAAATGTTTTTTGAATCTCAATTATTATGTGACTATGTAACTAATGTTATTTGTGAGCCAACAATGGTGTAACTCCTATCTGGAAGGCAGTCAGGTCTTGGCATGTCATGTCTGTCTGTACTTTAGATCTGGTTTAAAAAAGGTCCAAGTTGTTCAAACCAGTTCTTTATTTCTGTGTTGTGCATTAGTGCTCCATTTCAATCAATGTATATGAAAGGTTTTATTTGAGCTAAATGCTTCTTCTAATCTAAGAGATAAACATATGGTCTTACCAGATATTTTTCTCGTAATGCTCCTAACAACCTAGAGCCTTCCCTTCACACTCCCATACTCATTCACACCCTCCCCCAGATTTACTACTTTGCAAGAACTACTAAGGCTGATCCCTAGTTGCTACCACAGCCTACCCAAAGTCCTTGTGAAGCTTAGTGAATCCAAGCAACTGATTATAAACTACTGAGTAGCGCTGCATTTTTATCAGCAACATCTGTAGAATCCAGCCCTAAACCAAGATGCAATTAAGAAAATCTTTTTGGAGAGATGACTCGCTGAGAGACGACTTGCTGTGAAAACCAGTAGGAAGGGATCATAAGGACCATGGATGATTGTATTCATCAAACTGAATGTTGACAGTCTGTAGAAGATCTAATAACAGTCACTCAATTTCTCTGTCTTTCAAGGGTCATTGAAATGATAAAAGTTAAGGATTTGTATGTTTCAAATTAATTACATGAACAATATCTTAAATGGTAAAATATAACCTCAATCAGCTCTTTGGCCTTACGTGGAAAGTATGTTGAAGAAGAGGAATGTTGACCTCTTTAAGTTGGATGGACATGGGGTGTCTACTGATAAGATCCTTGATGAATGTATCAGTTTCTTAGTATCAGGTGGGTTGAAAGCTCCTTGTAACCCATGTGTTTCCCATATATTTCTGCAGGTTTAAGATATTACTTACTCTTCTTTTTCCATTCATGCCACATACAAGGATTGCTATGGGGAATTTTATTTCATGAGAAGACTGATCGCAGTTTCAAGTAACCAAAATAGCAAAGGACTGGTTTTCTCATATATTTTTAGCCCCCGGCATCTAGTGATGTTTGTTTGTCTTTATAGTTTGGGGAAACCATGGCAAGTAGCTGTGTCATGTCTGATCTTTATATAAAGCATCATTTTTTAATGTAGATTAAGATGTTACTTCTCTTGAGTTCATATGTTATTACTGAACACCCAACAGAGTTTTGTTTTTTAAATGGTACTTATTCATGCAAGATGCAGCATTTTATGCCTCAATGGAGTATACTCATCATGAAAGAGGCACTGATATATTTAGAAAGTGCTGCAAAGGTTAAACAGTACTTTTGATTCTTGTACAAGCTGCTTTTGCTATTGTTGTTTAGTCGTTTAGTCGTGTAGTCTCTATGTAACCCCATGGACCTCAACATGCCAGGCCCACCTATCGTTATGTCCGGTTGTGCTCACGATGACAAACATACGGAAGTTGGTTGCCAGTAAACCTTAATTTGTTTGACCACTCTGCTATGACCTGCCCCTCCTGGGTGACCCTACATGGTTTCGCTAACCGCTTTGAGGTGCACAAGCCCCATCACAACTATAGGTAGCGATCCAAAAAGGGGCTCTTGCTATACTTACAGCCACATTAAACTGGAAGCTCGTATCTGCAATGTGAGATCCGCAACGGCTGCGAGCTTGAAGAGTTGAAAATGTATGGGGTTATTAAATTAGAGAGGCAAACCGTAAATCATTTTTCGCACTTTGGATGTCCGGCAATGAACGTGATCAATTAGTCTAACCTGTAGCTATGAGTTGGGATGGAGCCAATGGCAACAGAGATCGTCAGAATTACATCACCTAAAATTGGAGGTGGGATTTTCAAAGTCTTACGGGGTTCAATTACGAGTTACGATCCACATTCCAGATTAATGCAATATTGATAAATCCGTAAATATGATATTCTATTAAATGCGAGTTCCATTATATGTATTAACACATTGATTGCCGTGATCGATATAACACAAAAGTATTAATGGAATAAAGTATTTTTCTAGGCCGATTTGCGAGCTTGAGAATGTTGTGCTATTAATTCTAAGACCTAACATCACTTTCCCTTTTAATATTAGTACAGTAGTGTGTTTTATTTGCAATTCAAGTGCTACGGATTGGACTTTACCCCCTTTGTGAGTCCTCTCCAGCACACGTTGGGCTTTGGGCTCCATTTGCGAGTTAAGAGTTTGAATGCCGGTGATTGTGATGTAATTTAATAGCGCAATTTGAACGTAATGGTTACGGGCTTGAAAGAACAAAGGATTTGCGGCAGCGAAGTTCCACATTCCACGTCTCGTAGGCTTTTTTTTCGGCCTTGCTGCGTCTTAACCCGGGTTGCTTTAAGAGGCCAATTTAATAGCAGGAAGTCTTGCGAGCTACGTTACAAGCTAAAATTCATAAAATCGTAGCAATTTAATGTGGCTGTTAGTTCTTATAAACATAATTTGACTGTCTTAGGGTCTAATTGGCTACCAGTTGACTGGTGCATTGGACTGGTATCAGATTCAGTTTGAAGGAGTTCATGACTTTGTTGTAAAGCTGCATTTCCATAGTTTTAAAAGTGTTCATAACTTTCAACATATTTAAAACCTACTAAATATGTGAGTACAGGGTCCAGCCAATGGAGACCGCTTTGTCGGTTGTTCATTGTTCCTGAAACATTAGCACTGCTCTAAAATCCACCGTTGCTCATTGACATCTGAACTTTGAAACAAGTTTAATAGTAAAAATTACTCAAACCAATATTCAATGATTCCTGTGCAAATCACATGGATTTTGACAATATAACAGCTGCATGTATTCCCTTCTTGCCTAGATGTCTTGTAAAGGTTTATCAGAACAAGTTTTCATTGGCATCTACATGCGTCTGAGCAGATGTCTTGCCAAGCTGGGGGGAACTGTAGGGAGACACGCGTCTTAACGGACTTGTATCTGCTGAATAAATAAGAATGGGTTCTAGATTTATAACCACACAAGATATGTTGTTCATACTTTTGCGTGTAACTTTTTGGTGGGATTTTATACATTAATTAGAAACTAGAACTAGCTAAATTTATTGGCAATGTGTAATATATATATATATATATATATATATATATATATATATATATATATATATATATGTGTGTGTGCATATACTTATGTAATTTGGGCTTTATCTAAGTTTCCCTGTTTTTCCCTTTTTTTTAACCTAACACCTGCTGCTTATATCAGACACACATTACATGGAGTCATTCAATACACATACAGATTTATTTTATTTCAAGATAAAACTTGGTTTCCACACCCCCAGAGCTGATTACATAGGCACCTGATACCTACCAATAGAAACACAGCATTCAAATAAATAAACTCTTTACTGACCTTCAAGCCAGCAGTAGCTCAATGCAGAGATCTACAGATCAGTGTCTGACTCCTCCTACATCCTTCTACAGGTAGAATACACATCCCATGATTCCTTCCTGCACAAACTGCCATCATTAATTGTTACATTGTATTAAAAATGTTATAGCTACCTGTCATTGGCCAAAACAAATTATGAATGTTTTGTAAATTTTAGCAGAGATATCCAGGGTTGTTAACTAACAAAAGCAACTGCTTGCAAACTCAAGAGATTTCGCAGAAATCCGGGTCAGTTTGTTAATGTTTATTTTGAGATTTTTTTCATGCAGAAAAAAATGTTTCATACACTACTGATTCTCATCTATCAGATGCATTCATAATCCAGGAAACGTAAATATGCCTTTAAGTTACATGCATGAGAAAGAAAACACACTGTGATACATTTATAAATACCATCTTAAGATGCAACTAAGAACATTTCTCTCCATTTCCCATTTAGAAATATTTTATATTTATATATATATAAGTGCTGACTAGCTGTAGCTAACAAATAGCATGTTCCATATTAACAAAAATGTAATTAACAAAAATTATTTAATTGAAATCCTTTTAAAATAAACCCTGTAGCACTGCTTCTTTTCCCCCGTTCCTTAAGAACACACCCATAAACATTCCTCGACTGCCTTTGTTAGCTGTAATTCCACTTGTCTCTAGACTTATATTTGACCTACCAAAGCAACAGCTGTTTTACTTCTTAACTTTAAACTTTAAGGATATCAGTTTCTCATTTTGAAAGATCAGTCTATTTTCTATATAATCTGTCTTTTCTGTTTTTTAGATAAAGGAAAAAAATCTCCTTGATTCAGTTTTTGAAAAACAAGACTTTATTTTACTGGCGTTTGATATTAATTTATAGAGTGCAAAAGAATATTATTGTAGACATATTCAAATGTATAATTAATAAAAACACCCTCTTTTTTAATTTATTCTTTTGAACTTGCTTTGTGGTACCAGATGAAAACTTTTTGGGTTGTTTTTAGTACACCAAGGACCTTAATGTACTACTTTACTGGTGGGTCAAAGGAGAATAAAAGTCATGACTACAGGAAGCACTGTTTCACATTTTTATTTATGGTGACTGGTGCATCTCAAAATAATTATATATAATACAGTGTACTTTGGTTCTGAACCTCCTAAGAACTCAATATTTACGATAATCAACCCGGTCTGGATGATCAATAAACCTTGGCTCTTATCGCTCTACTTTGGTGCTAAAACCAATTTACATTACTCCTTATGGGAGTTTGGTACTCAAAATCGTTGGTATTCATCCCGCCTTCCGGAACGGATTAGGGTTGAGAACCAAGGTACCACTGTAATAATTCCTTTTCAACAATTATACCAGAAAAGCTATTTTATAGGGACAGGATTTAAACATGGCCTCCATGGAACTCCATTCAGTTGGCCATTTTGTATCTGGATGTGTTTTTTAAGATGCCAGATAGAAGGGGGCGCTCTATCCGACTGCTAACCATGACTATGAACTTGATAAATATTAATAACGAATACATTACTACTAATAGAAAAAATGTTTTACAATATATTAATAGTGGCAGTAATGCTTAAAGGGCCACGGCACAATGAAAACAAATAAATACATTGAAAACCTTGAGTCTAAGAGTATAATTAAACAGAACAAATAGTCATTATGTTAGTTTTGACCAGGACATTTTTTTTTATGTAGAGATATCCATGATATACTCAGAGTAAGGGACATCTGCATTTACGAAGAGCAGTGCTTGCATTTCATGGTGCAAGCAGGCTGTTTCAAGGCCAGTGAAAAATAAGGGGTGTGTCAATATCAGTCAGATCCAATTATATAACAAAGATGTCAGGTATTTCCCTTTCCCTCCTCCCCACCCTTCCTCTACTGATAAATTAATAAACACAAAATATATTATTTGACTACTTTTACACAGAAAAATATGTTTTTATGTCCAGGGTTAACACAACTTCTAATGTTGTTATTTTGTTATATACTTCACAAAAAAGTGATCTTTTTCTTGAACTACATTTTTTTATCTTATATAAAAATTCACACTGTACAGTTTGTTATCTTGTCTTACTTGTCTTTTATTGCTTTAAGTAACCTGCATTATAGATGAGAAACAATGATAAGAACTGAAGAGAACATAGTATAAATTAAGGAAAAACTGATTTGAATTAGCAACTTTAATAAATTATCACATATAAAAATTTATGATTTTATGGTCACAAGAAAGTTGTTTCATGTTCTGGCTTTGTTGCTGGATTGATGAAATGAAATGCCAATGACTCCATTATTGTTTAGTGAGGTGGTGGCCCTTGTTGGGAAAAAATGTTCCTCACTTCTTCCCTAGATCTTCACAGGATCAAGATGATACATTTATACTACATTGCCACACTTTCCAATGGTTTTTGCTTTTTTTATTCGTTATTTTTTTACTGAAAAGTTTAATAAAAATATGTATTGTTGTGGCAGTTGAGTTTCCTATTGGATTTAGGATCCACTGAGAAATATTTGAGAAAAATACATATACGTAATCTTGTTTCTTATATTTGGCCTTATTTATTTTATTTGGGTAATGGCAGCCGTTTCAAAATTGTATTCATTTTTTGTTTTTTTTAGGTTTCTTGGCTGTGACGGTGTAGATGACTGGACACTCATTCATTGATTGGGCCACAAAGAAAGTGGAGATTCGTCTTAACAACAGGAACTTTGGATTAACACCAGTAAGGGTAAGATGGGCAACATTATTACTAGCAATTATAGACGTTTGTAATTTGTAATATCTTTTAGTGCTGATACTCCATACTAGTGAAGACAACTGGATTTTGTTTAGGTCATTGATGTCCAACTAGTGTGGATTGTCACATTTCTATTGAGCAGTGAGCTTGTGGGATAGATTTAAAATAGTAATTATACAAAATATATATGTAAATATAAACATACATATATTTATATATTATATGAAATAAGAAACATTTAAGAATTTATATTATGTGTCCAAAAAATTAAAAGTTTAAAATTAATTATTTCAAAAATGTTCAGATTGTGAAGAGACACTCCATGGTAGAAAGAGCCATGTAAAGAAGCCTTGGGCCGCACCCAGCCCGCAGGCCCCTACATGGACAGTACTGGACTCTGGATTGTTAATCTTATATAGGTCAATTATCTCAGTTTGGTTGGCATTATTTGTGCAGTTCTTATGGAATAGAAGGGAGGTTGAGGAATCTGAAAATACTGTAACGATGTTGTATATTTGGCATATTGTGGTACTGAGATAGATAATGAAGAATTTTGTTTGAATGGTATGCATGCAATAAAGCTTTTGTTTTATCTAGAAAGTTATTGAAATATATTATATATAATTATTATTTTTTGCTGAAAAGCGCTATTTTGCTATCATTACTCTTATGTGGTCTTACTAGTTGTGTGTTTGTCTTGTGACATAGGCCTTTGGACCACAAGTACTTCTTTAACCTCATTTCACCTCCACAGGGTAGACATTTGGATTATTGGAAAGGATGAATCACTTCATAAATAGTGTTTAGAATGAATTTAATTTACTTTTCATTTGCATAGGAAACTATGTGCGAAGAGAGACTGGCATACAGTAAAATAGTTAGTGGATATGGAAGAGAAACATGCTTTCCTACTGATGTACATTAAGATATTTAACTTTTGTCCTAGAACCAACACACAATCATAACCTATACATCGGTATTGTAATATATACCTGGTGTCCTCATTGAAGGTACCAAGATGGGCCTAAAACATCTCTCAGTATTTACAATGCTTAAAGAAGAAATATATAAGATGGCTCTTGAGTGAGCTAATTTTATCTTTAAATAGTGTGATAGCCCCCCACATATTGTCATTAAGGAACACACTAAACTGCTTATAGAATGGTTCCACATTCGGACTAAACCCCCAATCATGGCTTTTACCAGTCCTCACTTTGACACAAAGTTGGAACCCTTTTATGGGAAAAGCGTATCCAAATAGGTCTACTTACCGCTACCTTGTCCTGGTGAAGGGACTTCTATACTTCAATGAAGCATTGAGCTATACCATGTAGGGTCACCCATAATAGGCAAGTCATAGAAGAAAGTGCAGACAAATTGCGGTCCACTGATGAAGAAACTGGCAACCCACTCCAGAATCTTTGCCAAGAAAATCTTAAAGGGTCATGGAGAGTCTGACTGAACAACAACTTAAGCTGGAGTACTTGATACATACATCCTGGCCTTAGTTGACTGATTTAATAAGACACAGGTAGCAAGTTGAGGAAATCTTGATTTTGTTACTACCAATACTGTGAGCCACATTCAATTCCAAGCCCTCAACTCAATCGCAGACGGCCGAATGTCTGCTGGTGTTTTGCTGGCTCCCGTTGGCCTCCGATTATGATGCTATTCAACTACTCAAGTCCGAAAGTTACTGTCCCAAAGCCGAAACCGTAAACCATGCACTGGTTCGTAGCAGTTCATTTCGGGAACATGATCAATAAAGCAAGCCTGTAACCTCCTATTTCAAATCGGCCAATAGAAAATTAGGCTGTCATTATTACGGCAGTAGAACATGGAGGTTCAATTAGATTTGGGGGTCCGAAATGAAACAAAAAAGTTAATTACATTTCCTTCTGATTTGCGGGCTTGAGACTGTTGGGCAATTACTTATGTCTGTCATCCCTTTCCCCGTTAGTTACAGTGCAGTATTGATATTTTATTTTCATTTACAGTGCTACAAATAGGTGTTTAACCCCCTTGCGGGTCCTCTCTAGCACTCGTAGGATTTTTTCCTTCTTTTGCCATTTACGGGTATGAAAACATTTGCGGGCTTGGGGAATTGGAGCAATTGAATAGCGATTTGCGATTTTAGCCATGCGAAAGTGAAAAATCAAAGGCTTATGGAGGCTATAATTTCCGGGTTTAACCATAGCAATCTTTTCATGGCCGTAACCCTTTTTCAGCCCGTAAAAAAACGCCAGTTGAATAGCAAATTAACTTACGACTTCACTTACGGGCTACAGTAACTTGCAAAAGCTCAATTGATTGGGGGCAAGTGTGTTTTGTATCTGTAAATGGGCGAATCATACAATAACCCCCAATATCCAATGAAGCACATTTTAATTTGGGTCATCTAAGTGGAAAACATGCTTATGGACAAAATTTGCAGTCACAGGTATTTTTAATAGGTGATAATGTACTTGCCTCTATCTGATGAAGGAATGTGAGCTATATTATAAATCGATGCAGGTCAGTATGATGCTGGCACATTAAGCAACAAAAGAATTAATGCTGTAATTTATATTCTTGTAATCCACCCAGCCAGAGTTAATGATTGGTATTAAATAGCACAAAATGTATACTGTTGATGTTTTAATGCATCAGCTATATAAAATATGTATTGAAAGCGGACATGCGGTATTAATTCATCCAACCCCAAATAAATAATTTATTGTTTGGAAGCTTACTATATTATTTGAATCTTCAGAGCATATGAATGTAAATGTTGTGCGGCAAAATATGAATGAGGACGACATTATGAATTCATCACAATAGTAAATTAAACCCTATCTTTCAAACATGGTGAGGATTATAGGAGAGAATTGCCGGAAAAACGCAAACATTAATAATGTCCTTTTACCTTATACTGTGGAATTTATATTGCTTTTGTATGGAATCATTTTTTCCTAATCTAATTTCCTAATCTTTGAAGGCATCTCAGTGGCATACATAGGTTTGAGGTTAGAAAAACATACACACATCTGAAATTATATTTGTGACAAAGTTTAAGACCCAAGAAAATGAATTGAAGTATTATATTTCCAGAGTTAATGGTATATAGAAGTTTAATGGATTATGAATGCATCTGATAGAGGATAATCAGTAGTGTATGCAAACTTTTTTTGCCTGAAAAAAATCCCCAAATAAACATTAATAAACTTACCCTAACGTTTGACAATTTCTTCAGTTTTCTGGCAGTTGATTTTGAGAAGGAATGCCCCTGAAAATCCAAGCTAAAATAGGATAAAATTCATAATTCTTTATTGTCAATCAGAGGCAGCTATAACATTGTTACAATGTCTGGGGATTCCGTCTCTGCAGCAAAGCATCATGGAATGTGTAGTTGTTCCCAACACAAGGAAGCAGCTCAGGTGGTGCTGCTCTGTATCTACGCACTGTGCTGCTGTTGGCTTGAAGATTAGTATAGGATAAAAAAAAACATACTTGAATGCAGTGTTTCTATTGGTTAGTACCAGGTGCCTATGTAGGCACCTCTGGGGGCGTGGAAACTATTTTGTTTCAATAAAAGAAACCTGAACATGTATAGAACGAATCAATGTAATGTGTGATTCTGATATGACACATGTGTTAGATTAGATACATTTACGAACAGGGAAACTTCCTGCTATGCCTTTAATTGGCCACTATAGAGTACCAAAAACTGTACATGATTGTGAAATATGCAACTAACTAACATTAGTAGCTGTGTAAACCATGGGCATAAAAGCATTTCCAGAGAAAGTTCAGAGAGCATTTTAGCAGACAAGGAGCTTCCAGAAGACATATTTTAAGTCATAAAATTGATTTAATTAAATGTGTGAAGAGAGAATGAGTGACCTTTATGTACCACACATGTTTCTATAATTTATATTTATTTTGTATATATAATTTATATAAAATAGACATAATTTATCTGAATACATTATAATTAGAGACGTAACAAAATGTTATCTTTATTAATACAGGAATACCCCGTTTAGCGTTCCTGCATGCAAAATATTTAAAGATCTACACCAAATAAATATATAAATTAAATATATATTAATACCTAGTGTTTTAAATGTACTGGCGTGATACCTCATATTGCCAAAATAGGCCCCCATGCTAATCCCCTCTATTGCAGTTTACAATTTGTTTGAGGCCAAAGTCATTCTCGCTGGATATGTTATTCCCCCATCCCAAAAACATTACGAGAGAACTTCTACGAGTGACTTGGCAAAACTATGCCGAAAAGCACGAAAAAAATTTGCACTGCTATTGACTTTTACACCAAAGACCGTAGCTAATAAAACTTTAGGGATCACTCACAAATCAGGGCAGTGTGGTAACTTCAAAAAGCTGATGGAAATGTTACGGATACCAAAGACCACTCGCAAATTATATTAAAACCATTGCTGAGTGCCGCAGCAGCAGTTAAAGAGACAGAATAGAACCAAAAAACAAGTAACAATTATTAAATTTCAGCATTAATATTCACCATTATTTGACACAATATCAACACTTGTGTAATTAAAACATATGATATTGTAATATTATGTCAGTTTCATTATACAATATCAAGGGTAACAAACAACCAAGTACTCAAGGGGTTAATACATGTCAGGAAACCATGTGGACTAGGAACAAATGCTCTAATGCATTGTGTGTGTGTCTCTCTCTCTCTCTTTCTCTGTATATATATACATATATACACAGTATTTACAGGGACTCCCTATTGCCGGATACATGTAGTTTTCGCTTAAATCGGGAGTCCCCAAATTTAAGAGTCTAAACAACCTTAAACATCCCAAAACCCCTCAAAATGCATTTAAGAAGGCATTAACACCTAAACTGGGCCATTTAGGCCCAGAAAAAATAATTAGAAAAAAAAATTGCATTTTTTTTCGCAGTCTCGAACTCCGGACATTGCCGTTTTAGCGGGAGTAAATTTAAAATGGGGAATTGATGCCAGTGCCAGTTGCTTGAGAGTGCCGGTTGGTTAAGTGCCGGATAATTGGGTGTTTACTGTATAAATATAATATACAAACACAAAATAAACACATTTTTATATATTAACTCTATAAATGCAATTGTTACATTTATTTAATTAAAAAAATATATAAATAAAGAAAAATATATATTTATATATATATATATATATATATATACATATATATATATATATATATATATATACATATAATGGCTCGTTGCCACAGTTATGGCACTTGTTCTCACTCATTATAATAATCATGGGCTCCATGTAAATCAGGTCCTACACTAATGTAAACCTATTGCTCCCCAGGTTAGGACACTCAGTGCACAGCCGTAAATCCTGCATTAACCCAACCGATTTCTGTGCAGGGAGTAGCCAAAACAAACTTGACAGATGTGACAGGGCTCTAGGATCCAATAGGAAATGGGAACTTCATGAATATTATAGTGAGCAGGAAGTGCTGTAACAAGTGCTGTCACTGCTGGGCAAGGAAACATATATATATATATATATATATATATATATATATATATATACACAAAGTAATTGTTTTATATATATTAATGATATTAAAAAGATGTGACAATTGTATGTATAGCTTCATAAATAAAATAAATAAAGATATGTTTAGTTTGTGTTAAAATATGATATATTTATAGAGAATACATTAGAGTGTTCCTAGGCAACATGCATTAACCCCTTCAGTACTGGGTTGTGTGTTACCCTGGATTTTGTATAACACAGGCTTAATACTAACATATCGTATTGCTTAATTACACATATGTTGAAATCGGATTGTAAAGTGTCAGAAATCGGGCAAGTGATAGCAGAGATGTCAGACAAATCATGGTCCAATGGAAATGGAACTGGTAATTTACTCCAGTATATTTGCCATGAAAACCCTATGTGCCTGCTGTACTGCTGTCCATAGGATCACGGAGAGTTGGACACAACTGAACGACTAAAGGCAAGCAATTATTTAAGAGATATATGGAAGGCTTGGCTTACCTTGGTTCCTACAGAACCCTATTGAAATCAACTTCCAATGCCAGTAGTTAGTGAAGCTTTTAAATAAAAATGGAAGGTTTCTGGATTTTATTAGGTATTTAATATACCTGTGTCTCAATTTACTTTTGTGTGCTTTATTTTATTAAGAAGTGCTTATAAGCTCTGTTTTTCTGCCTAAAATCATACACGTTGTACCTGTTTGGGTCTGCCCTCTGTAGTTTATGAAGCTCATGAATGCACAGACTGTGAAGTGCAGTGTTTCAAATTAGCCTGTCAGTGACCCCTCTCAAATAGCATGTTGTAGAATGTTACCACGGAGGAGAAAAGTACTGCTTTAGTGCCAAAGTATTTTTACCTTGAAGTGAAGGTGTCAGCTTTCTTTTAAATGCGATTAGTTATTTTCCATTTTTCTTTGGACATTGCAATCATTAAACAAAAGTTCATTACACTGCTCAGTCAGGAAAAAAAATCAATGATGATCACTTAAATAAGATTATCACTTAAATATTTTAGATTTAGTTTTAATGTGAAAAGAAATTTAGCACAATAGGCTTTTTGCATGCCTTTTATATTCAAAATATAATATTTTTTTATTGCGAGTAATTTGGTGTAATTAAAAAGAATATGCGAACTGAGTATACCAACTCATTTTGAAGTGGTTTTTGGAAGATTTATATCTTCAGTTTATATCACATTGGGCCAGATGTACTAAGTTGTGAAGCATGGAGAACTCTTGTATAGGTCTATGTAATATGTTTAGCAAGACAGAAGGGAGATAAATAATATAATAGCAACCATCACATATATCAAAGGGTTTAAATGGACAAGGAAGGTTTCTGGATTTCACAAGAAATATAATATCCTTGTGTATCAATGTATTTTTATTAACTTTATTTTATTAAAAAGTGCTTCAACTTTTCTGTCAAATCATATTTTTTTACCTGTTTCGATCTTCCCTTTGTAGCTCATGCAGCTCATGAATACTCAGACTGTGAAGTGCAGTGTTTCAAATTAGGCTGCCAGTGTCCATTGCCATATTACCCATTAGGCCAACTAGGCAGCCGCCCATGGGCGCTTCCCTGTAAGGGGGGGGGGGTTATTTTTTTTTTTAAATGGTTCTTGGCTTAACAAAAACAATATGTTGCAGTTTATAGACTGGCTACTAGGGGGGAACCACCTAGAACAAGTCCGTATATACCTTGCGTACCCACTTTCAGGAGCTCCTCCATTTCACTGCCTAGGGGCCCCAAAAAGAAAGATCCGGCCCTGCCTGTGACCCCTCTCAAGGAGCATGCTTTAAATTGCAAGTTTGCGAGTTTTCAATCTTGTTATGTGCTTTAGGGAAAGCACTATGTACGTTTGATTTTACGCTCAAAGACAGGGCCCTCCATTCATTTACAATGTGTTAAAATACTTTTTACCTTGTACTTAACCCCTATATAGCGCTACGGAATATGTTGGCGCATTACAAATAAAGGATAATAATAAATGTTGTAGAATAAAGCCACAGATTGGTTTCTATGAGACAGTGCAACCCCTGTACTTAGAAGTACACTGACTTAACCAGCTGCAGAGGGGAAACCAATTAGGAACTATTTGTAAGATTTTAGACAGAAAAACAGAGCTTTTAAGCACTTCTTAAAATAAAGTACACACAAGTAAAGAGATACAAAGGTGTATTATATTTCTAGTAGCCAGTCTATAAACTGCAGTATATTGTTTTGGTGTCCCTTTAATAAAGTTCAGGAGGGATGTATCTTACAGAAAATAGGAATGCAAGAACAAGAGGTCATGTGTTGAAGGGTGATTGAAAGCAATGTAAGCATGGAATGTAAGGATGCCTGGGATACGTATAAGACCTAAGGTTGAGTTAAGCCAGTTCTTTTTGGTAGATAGAATAGGTAGACAAGATGAGCATATTTTTGGTTTCTATGTTTTTGAATCTTGAATTTTGTGGCGTCTGACGTCTAGGAAAATAATACAAATCAATACGATGGGTTGGGTCTGTATATGTTGCATCTATCCATTTTCATGGTTTATAGACATCTCATCCAATATTGTTACTTCTGATTTCAGCTATTTATGTCAGTGTCTCCCTCGCCTTTTTGCTGTGGCAAAGCCCTCCCGTCATTCATGTGCTGGGAGTCACGCCAAGACGTAAATAACTTGCATTGTTTGAAGATAACGGCTTTATTCTAAAATAATATTATGTCTCTGCAAAGCCACTGTTGTTGCATACATGTCCCATAATACACAAGGGATATGTTGGGTTAATAATTGCTGTTTGACTACAACAGCGGAGCTAATACAGCACACACAACTGATGTGACGGAAAAAATGGGCAAAAGCCCACAAATGCCAAAGCCCTGCATATGGAGTGTCACAGATTGTTCTTAAAGGCATATTGGATTATGAATGCATCTGATAGAAGAGAATCTGTAGTGTATATAAACATTTTTTTGCATGAAAAAATCCCCAAATAAATATTAATAAACTTAGTTTGCATATTTCTTCAGTTTTCTGTGACTTGATTTTGATAAGGAATGCATCCTGAAACCGCTAGCTAAATTAGCATAATATTTATAATTTGTTTTGGCAATCACAGGCAGCTATAAAAAAAAATCAGTGTCTGGAAAGTCAGTCTGTGCAGAAAAGCATCATGGGATGTGTAGTCTTTTTTTTAACCTTCACAAGGAAGCAAGAAGAAGCTCACATATTGCTCTGTGGATCTATGTGCTGTGCTGGTGATGGTTTGAAGGTTAGTATAGGGTTAAAAAACGTACCTGAATGCAGTGTTGCTATTGGTAGGTAACAGACGCCTATGTAGGCACCTCTGGGGGTGTGGTAAACCATTTTTCAAAATAAAATAATTATCTATCCATCCATCCATCTATCTATTAGGAATTGGTGTCAATTACTTTTTAATCAAGATTGCAATTAATATATTTTTTAATTATTCCTTTTTGCTGTCTGTTTACTGCACGGCTTTAATTGCAAAATCACTTCCTGCCACTAGTTGAAAAAGACAGGAAGAGCTCCAGCCAAAAGATGGTTCCCGAGCCTTGTTTCTATGTCGCTGGAAGTGTTAGATCTCCCTGATATCAAGAAAATATTTTTCATCAAATCCTTGTAATATTTACTTGTGCTTTTCTGCTACTAGTAGGGATTGCAGGAGCAACTGGAACATGGAAAACCACACCCCATCTGATTACAATTTTAATTGTATTAATTACGAGTTTAGTCACAATTATCCTGATTGACTCACCTGTGCACAGAAAGGATAACCTCAAATCCAGGCCTGTGTGTGGCTCTCCAGCTCCGGACTTGCCTACCTTGCAATAGGGTGATATGCATGGCCGGATTACCCATTAGGCCAACTAGGCAGCCGCCCAGGGGCGCTTCCCTGTGAGGGGCGGGACTTTGTGAAAAAAATGGTTCCTGGCTTCAAATAAAGTTAAATGTTGCAGTTCATAGACTGGCTACTAGGGGGTAACCACCTAGAACAAGAGAGTTACAACAGGAAAGGGAACTTACATGTACAGCAAAGGCAAAAATGGGTCTGTGCATACCTTGTGTACTCACTCACAGGAGCTCCTCCACTTCACTGCCTAGGGGCTCCAAAAAGGTAGATACAGCCCTGGTGATATGTATTAATAGCATGCCCATATGGTACAGATTAGAAAATAGTCTTTATCAATTAAGAGTCTTTGTGACTTATTTATCCAACTGGACATGCCCTTTTTATTTACCATCACCCAGTGAGCTTTAATTAATGGCCCTAGATATAGATAGAGAGAGAGTTCCTAAATAAATAATTTATGATTACAATACACAACTTTCAAGCTGAATTATCTAACAGTTCCACTAATTTTTTCTGCATAGCACGCTTTGTATACTGAATTGCACATGCAGCTACGATCAACTATGATCCAAGAGATTAGGTGAACAGTAGTGATGGATACCAGAAATAAACAATGGAAACTTGCACAGAAAAATGTAAGGGAGGTGCTGGGCTACACACAGAAGGATGAATATGATAATACTAACGTCAGCTGAAAGAGGGGGGGAGGAAGTGAGTGTGAAAGAGAGGGGGATAGATGAAGTAAATGGGCAAGATAAAGTGAGGGAGGGTAGCAGGGAAGATAAGTAATAAAGGGAAAAGAAAGAGGATAAGAAACCCAAAGGGACGAAGCAAAGATTCCATTATTGTGGAAATTAAATATACATATGTAAATAAATATAATTAAATTCTCCAAAGCACTCAATAACATTGAAAAACGTACAGTCTAGAGGGTATGGGAGAGATATAGAAGATGAGGTACAATATATTGTGCAAATTAAGGCTGATTGTGATAAGCTTCTTTAAATAATATCCTCCTGCCTCAAATTTGAAGGATTTGAGGCAGGAGGATATTCTAGTGGAGCGAGGCAAGGAGTTCCAAAGAATAGGGGCAGCACGATAAACGTGCTGAAGGCGGGAGTGAGAGGAATTGATAGGAGAGGAGGAAAGAAGGTCAATAGCAGAGCGATGAGGACAGTTGGTATAGTATTTAGAGGAGGGTGCAACTTTTTAAAATGTCCCTGCAACGCTCTGCTCCTGTAAGCTCATGAACAGAGTGTTTCTACAGTAATAGATGTACTAGCCAGTCATAGACTGTGTCTCAGCAGCATGTCATTGGCTATTACATCTAGGACTATACAGCCTAGTTTGTGAAGACCCTCAGCAGTAATCAAGTGGTCCACGAAGACCCTAGTCCATGAAAACAAAAAGTTTGGGAACTACTGCACGTGATGATCCAAGGGTAGGGGCTATTACTGCCCAGGGTCACCTGCTATAGACTACAGGTTAACTACCTACAAGGACCGTTTGGGTTCTCAGAAATCTCGGCACCAGCACCCTGATATCTGGCTTCTGTATCAGTCAGAGTCTCTCCATCAGGAATCAGCGCTTCCAGGAGTCTCAGTAACCTTCCTGTCGTAGTGACCAGGACATGTTACTTGCAGGGGGGAGATAGGATTAGTATAGCAGCCACCAGGAGTAAACCCGAGAACATACCATTTCTATATGTCTCAGCAGTGAACTGCTTTTTTTTTGGAAAGTCAACAATATTTATAGGGGTTAGATACAGAGGGGGGTGTAAACACAGGAGATTGACTCCACATGGTGACTAATAGTCTGGTGAACAATTGTCCAACCTCCAAATACACATAATGCTGTCTCCATGTGTAGTGGTCCAGACCTCAAAAAGAGTACATTAACTTTATCTGGCAAATAATAGGACAAAACAGATTACAATACAATAGTCCTGTGGCTGGTCCTTTATGGTGGCTCAATGGGCTAAGATCCACGAACTGGAAAATGGTCCATGACACTGCACTATGCTATAAAGCAGGAATGTTAATCTCTAGGCCTCAAGGGTTGGTAATAGGTTTGGCTTTAAAGGGACACTATCACCCCAACAGGAGGTTGTTTTCATTTTAAAGAGCATGAAAAACTTGTGATACATTCTACTACCCTATTTTCTCTACAGTAAATCATTCCTGGGTAATACAGCATTGTTTTTGCGACTGTGGCTCAATATACTAAGAACTTGAAAAGTTTCTACATGAATGACAACACTGGGGGATGGTCATTGTTTTGGCCACTACAAGAACAGACACAACAGACTGCGATTCTAATTAGCACATCAAAGCAGCTAATTAGTATTCAGACACAACTCAAATAACACCGTATTTCTCAGGAATGATCCACTTTAGAAAAAAATAGTTAATATATTATATAGTCAGTTTTTCATGCTTTTTAAGAATAACCTAAAAACAACAACTTGATTTTGGGGTGGCAGAGTCCCTTTAAAGCATAACCTTGAGTAAATATGGGCCAGTCAAAATGTCTGGCCCACTGAATAACCTAAACGGTAAGAAATAATCTTCAAATCATGAGTTCAACCCTTCTCAACATAGTTACCACTCCATGGGAAGCTTGTATGAGATGCTTACCAAGCCCTGAATAGAAAAAAATCACTCTATACGCTTCTCTTCAGATCACCATGGCAACACCACCATGCAACGTCTGAGGAGCCATCATCGCACCGCAACTTGCATCAACAAAGGGTTAAACCAAACTGAAGATAACACTTTTATAAATACTCCAAGTCCTCTGGTTACCATGGTAACCTCAAAAGATTACAAAATTATTTGAAATAAAAAATCTGAAACATTACGGCTAAACACTAGTAAATCAAACTGTGTTAAATACCAGCCAAAAATTCAAGTGTTTGATATAATATTGATTTTTTTCAGAATTTTACATCTTAGTGTGTACCTTCTACTAAAACATTTTATTTTTCTACATGGAGAATTTGAACTAAGAATGGCATAAAACCAAACGATAGATAGATAGATAGATACAGCTGATAGATAGATAGATAGATAGATAGACAGACACATAGATAGATAGATAGATAGATAGATAGATAGATAGATAGATAGATAGATAGATAGATAGATAGATAGATACAGCTGATAGATAGATAGATAGATAGACACATAGATAGATAGATAGATAGATAGATAGATAGATAGATAGATAGATAGATAGATACAGCTGATAGATAGATAGATAGATAGATAGATAGATAGATAGACACAGTGATAGATGGATAGATGAATAGATAGATAGATAGACACAGCGATAGATAGATAGATAGATAGATAGATAGATAGATAGATAGATAGATAGATAGATAGATAGACAGACACATAGATAGATAGATAGATAGATAGATAGATAGATAGATAGATACAGCTGATAGATAGATAGATAGATAGACACAGTGATAGATGAATAGATAGATAGATAGATAGATAGATAGATAGATAGATAGATAGATAGATAGATAGATAGATAGATAGACAGACACATAGATAGATAGACACATAGATAGATAGATAGATAGATAGATAGATAGATAGATAGATAGACACAGTGATAGATGAATAGATAGATAGATAGATAGATAGATAGATAGATAGATAGATAGATAGATAGATAGATAGATAGATAGATAGATAGACACATAGATAGATAGACACATAGATCGATAGATAGATAGATAGATAGACACAGTGATAGATGGATAGATAGATAGATAGATAGATAGATAGATAGATAGATAGATAGATAGATAGATATCCTTGTTACCATAACAATGACACAAACTTCCTATTCCCGAAGTATATAGCTGTCACTATTAAAGGTATATGGAAGTTTCCCTGTTTTCCCTTTTTCTAATCTAGCACATTACATCAAGTCATTCTTTATACACACAGATTTGTTTTATTTTACAAAATTGCTTTCCACACCCCCAGAGGTCCCTACATAGGTACCTAGTACCTACCAATAGAAACACTGCATTCAAATCCTTTTTTTAACCCTATACCTGTACATACTGTCTTTCCAGACATTAAAAAAATGTTATAGCTGCCTATGATTGGCCAAAATAAAGGTATTAAAGGGAAAAACATAATTAATTCAGTAGTCATTGCCCTGAAGATGTCAACTGAATCTGTTAATTAGATATCCAACAACAATCAACGTTAAATAGGCAGCTTGAGATCTTTAAAAGAGGGCGGATCAGATAACAATTCTCCAAGGACTAAGGAACAAGACAGGTCTCATTCATCTAAATGGTTATATTAATAGCAACCCCAATCAGTAATGTTAATATTAGCAATTTGCACAATTGTTTACTGTGACCTGATAATGGTTATCAAAAATGATTCCAGCCAAATATTGTTAAGAAAGACAAGTAGCATCCATTGTTACATTATGTAGATAATTGATCATTATACTTATATTAAGGCAGAAGACTGATCTCATAATTAACTGGGACTCGGCAGCTAATTAGGATATTTGTTATTCATGTTTGGCAGGAGGAATCAACTTGATGGAAATTTACATAATGCATGTACCTTAAAAACACTTCTAAATGATTTAACCTATGTGTAAATAAATACACATTACAATGAAAGGATATAAGGTTGAATTATTTTCATTTTTATTTAATTTATGTGCACTTATTCAAAAGACATGTAGAGACCTTGGAGAGATTTGATTTATCAACACTGCTTTTAATCTTTTTTTTTTTCAACACCAAGGTTAGTGAATGGATTTGTCTCATTGGCACTGCATTTGTACCTAAAATCTATGTTCTAAAGCAGTTGTGGGTCAGGGGCCTCATGCGGCCCTCAGAAGCGTATCATGTGGCCCCCCTGTCTGTTCTCTAGAGTGGTAGAGCATGTTCTTCTTAAACTATACCACGTCCATTTATCTCTCCACAATAAGCAAATCTCTCTCTATTGATCTTTAAATCATATATCCTCATTATATATACACTTCTATTACCAGTTAAACGACCACTGCAGTTCAATAAAAAAAGACAATTAGATAAGATTTAAATAGACATAATGCCCAGTCCCTCTCACTGGCCCAGAAGCAGACCGCTTGCATCATTCACTGCAACAATAGCTCTCCGTGAATGTAAATTTCCCTCTCACATACGCAGCTTCCACCAATATATCATGGATCCCTCCAGGAACCTGCAGAGGCATCAAGAGGATTTTTTTAATAACTAGATGCGTTACTTTTTTTCCTGCTTAATTATGTTTAAAGGACCACTGTACAATTAATTAATATATATATATATACCGTATTTATCAGCGTATAACACACACTTTTTCTCCCTGAAAATAGGGGGCAAATGATGTGTGCGTGTTATACGCCGATATTCCCTCCCCCCTCCTCATTCTAAACCCCCCTCCGCTTTCTAACCCCCACTCCACATTCTAAACCCCCCTCCTCAACCTAAATCCCCCTGCCCGCACCGGTATATGCAAATGACGTGGCGCGCATGTGACGTCACATGTGCGCCGGGTCAAGGAGCGGAGCGGAGGCCGGAGCAGAAGCAGGTTAGTGAGGGGGAGGTATTTAGGGGGGTTTAGGTTGAGGAGGGGGGTTTAGAATGAGGAGGGGGGTTTAGAATGAGGAGGGGGGTTTAGAATGGGGAGGGGGGTAGAATGCGGAGGGGGTTTAGAATGAGGAGGGAGGTTGAGGAGGGGGTTGAGGATAGGGGGGTTGAGGAAGGAGGATGAGGTTGGGGGGTTTGAGGATGGGAGGATGAGGAGGGAGGTTGAGGAGGGATTGAGGATGAGGAGGGATTGAGGATGAGGAGGGAGGTTGAGGATGAGGAGGGAGGTTGAGGATGAGGAGGGGGGTTGAGGAGGGGGGTTGAGGATAGGTGGCTTGAGGAAGGAGGATGAGGATGGGGGGTTGAGGAGGGAGGTTGAGGAGGGAGGATGAGGAGGGAGGTTGAGGAGGGAGGTTGAGGATGAGGAGGGGGGTTGAGGATAGGGGGGTTGAGGAAGGAGGATGAGGATGAGGAGGGTGGTTGAGGAGGGAGGTTGAGGATGAGGAGGGGGGTTGAGGATGAGGAGGGTGGTTGAGGAGGGAGGTTGAGGATGAAGAGGGGGGTTGAGGATGAGGAGGGGATTGAGGATAGGGGGGTTGAGGAAGGAGCATGAGGATGGGGGGTTGAGGAGGGGGGTGGAGGAGGGGGTTGAGGAGGGGGGTGGAGGAGGGGGTTGAGGAGGGGGGGGTTGAGGAGGGAGGATGAGGAGGGAGGTTGAGGATTTTGCTTCAAAGTTCTTTATATATATATATATATATATATATATATATATATCTATATAAACTGTGAATCGGATCTTGGGAGAACTATGCTGATGGTAATAATACAAAAAAATATATAATTAACTTTTACTTGCAATGCAGTGGACACAGTCATTTTACTTTCTACTGCTCTGATTCCTTAGTTGGAGGAGACTTTGAATGCAGAGGAAACTTCTATCTGAACAATGGACATTTGGCAGTTAAAACTGTTTGTGCTTTCACCATCTCTAATAAAAACATTCATGAGTTATAAAAAGACAGACCTTTCTTGGCAAGAAGCCGAAATAAGCACTTTATCAAAGAAAACAGACCCATGAGTAATTTCATATGAGTGAAAGAAATAAAGGCTGTGTTTAATGTGTACGTATATATATATATATATATATATATATATATATATATATATATATATACACATACTGCGGTAGCCCTTTAAATATACTGATATAGAAGCTGATCTGAACAAATACATATACTATATCCTCTGTGATTTGTATTATAATAGAAGATCCAAACAAACAATGCAGCTGCAGCCTCACTACAGAATAGTTACAAAATTGAAGAATATATTTATTTATTTTTTACTTAACATTTGCCTATTATCTAGGCTAGCTGCGATGCGATAAATATGGAACTGCAGTACTAGCTTTATTATCTTTTAACACAGCAACTTTTATATTTTATAGCAGTTGAACAACTGAAATCCATTTTAGATTTGCTGACAGTGGTAGAAAGTAAAGCTGTTATTCTTCTTTCCATGATCCATTAGAAAAGGGAAAGTAATGTATTTTCTCTAACCCTTCATCTATGGCAGTCAATTGAAGTCAGGTCGTGCATCCCATGTGCAGCTGGGAATTGTCAAATGTCATGGAGGACCACTGTACAAATATAATACGGCATGCACGGGGTTATCACTTTCATGTTACTTGTTGTATATGAGCTGCGTTGTAAAGCGCCATGGACAGCACTAGATGTTTGTAAGTACATTAAAGCACCACTCTATTATAAATAAATATATATATTACTATGACTAAAAGCATAATTAATTAAACAGAATATCACAAAGATAGTTTTAGTAAAATGTTGATTCCTCGGCTGGTTCATGTTGGCATCCATGATACTTTAGTTAGGGTTATACATATGTAAGGGGCATTTACATTTGTGCAATGCAGGGCTTGTATTTTTTGTGATTGACTACTTCTGTCTATGTGTGGGGGAAGGGGGTATGTGTCAAACATGAAAAGCTCCAATGGTATAAAAAAACACCTTTCCTCCTCCCTCACCCCTTTCTGATAAATATGGTAAGCACAAAGCTTAGCTAGTGGGAAGTGTTGAAGTCAGACAACATGGAACTTTCTATACACAAACTATAGTAGCAGCGTACTCAAACTATGTATCTATCTATCTATATATAAAGGTAGTACTGGGATTCCCAAATCTCAGTCTTGTAGTCGGCGCTCTCAAATGACCTGGTGCCACTTGATATAGTGAACTAGGTAATATTTTTCGTTGGTAGTCTCTCAACTTTCTAAATATAATAGTCCAGAATAAATTGAGCGCTTTTTCTTGTAATTATCTTTGTGCCTCTTGGTAGTGTGCTGCTATCTCCGAGAACGCTGTCCACTAGAGCATCTATAAATGAGTATAAAAAGAAGAGGGATGGGGGAGAGAACCTAGCGCAGGTCACTTCATAAAATGCTGGAAAATCTTGGAAATCAATTGTTTGAACTCTCACCTTTATATACCTCAATATTTATGAGGTATTATAATGGCAAATCCTGGTCTGTGGGGCTCTCCAGGACCGAATTGGCCTACCCTTTCCCTAATTATAAAAGATACAGCTTTTATATGCAATTATGCTGCTGTGGAATACGCCATTTTGATCTCTGCTCATCAATTTCCTAAGTTGGAAGGAAACTTTGAACGCACAGGAAGCTTTTATTTGCACAATGGGAATGTGGCATCTAAAGCTCATACGTTTACAAAGACACACCCTCTTGATAAACTAACAGACAGAATCAGTTGGAAATATAAAATGAAGCCCAACTGTAAGGAATAATTGAATATACAAGTTGAAGAAAGCAAAATGTTTATTTTTTGATTTCCAAGTAAATTTTGGCCATTATTAAGCTTAGTTATATAAAAAAAATGACATCAGTAGTCCTTTAGTGCATTCTTTGTAATATTCATATATTTTCCTCCATGTCCAATGTTGAAATACTTTGAGAATTTTGGAAATATGTGCATTTTTCACTGAGATATCAATAAATTAAATCTGTGTATACATGTATAATATACTGCCCACAGCCAGACCCACAGATACAGCTTTGTGTAGTGAGCGAAATAAAAAATAATCTATCTGTGCAGAGCATGAAATGCTGGAATTACCGAAACAGGTCAGTCAGTTATGGGTTAACTGGTAAGTGCATTCCACAGTGCAGGGCAAAAACTGCTATCAATCACTGTCTTCGCTGTATGGCGCAGTTATATGTTATTAATCATGCATCAGCCAGCAGGCAGAATAGACTTTGTATGCAAATAGACTAAACACTTTTTTTTAGCTGATCATTTTAACATAACCTCTTGTGCTCTTTCACACCATGAAGAGCACTTAAAGTGAGTTAAATCACCCTTTAATGAATAAGAAGATACCTTTGCAAAGTTCCGCAATTAAATCCTAAATTACTTTCCACTCTGATTACTGTTGCAGGGCCTAACAATTAGATATTAATTTAACTTTCTTGGTTCATACTCTAAAAAGACCTATATATTGATTAAATATAATAATTTAATGTCCGGTTTTAATGCACACATTCCTTGCAATGAATCTTAAAAAATGCAAGTGATCCATAATTTAAATAGTTTAAGTACTTCTGCTCCTTATGTTGTTGTCTCCTATTATTACCAGAGCATTAATGCACAAAACATATTTCCCCTCTACCGGCGGCTTTCCAGGGACATAATCTTTTATACTTCCTGTAATATTTCATGTAAATATGATGACCTTTTCCTAACAACTAAAAAAGAAATACGGTCAATTAATTTAGGGGGGTTTGAGGTATAATATGTTTTATTAAAAAAATAGAAAATAAAAGAAAACTTTTTAAATATAATTGTAGTTTATTATTAAAACATTTTTGGGATAATTTACTATGCATCTCAGATGAAATTTAAAGGGCTGTGATCTATATTTTCCTCACAGAATAGGGTACATAGTAAATACAGGGATGCACATCTCAGTCACTTGAGTTGCTTAGTAAATACTCAATTTCAGTGGAAGTGTTAGGCAATTGAGCTTGAATGTTCAGTATTATAAGTATAAATTATCTATACGGGAACATTCTCTTTCTTAATATCAAGGGCCATAATTAACTCTCACAGTATTACCTTTAGATTGTAAGTGGCGAGTGTCTAATCCTGTGGGGTGCTTTGGGAAAAAGCACTTTTACAAGATTCGAAGCTCAAAACAGGGCCATCCATGCTTTTGTCAATATTGTATGTTGTATATTTCCTTGTTCTCCTTCCCTGTACAGCGCTACGGAATATGTTGGCGCGATACAAATAAATGATAATAATAATAATAATAACAGTGGATAAGGTAGATAAGCATGTCCAATATAAGTTTGTATAATTACTTTGAGCCTCATTCAATTTTTTTGCAACAGTTACAGAGCGATTAAATTGAACAAGCCTTCAGCTACCTGGCCGAAAGCATAAACCGTAAACCATGCACCTGTAAGTAGCATTTCAGAGCATGATCGTGGACAATTAAGCAAGGCCATAACTACCGATGTAGAAACAGCTAATAGAAAATGAGAGCGTCATCATGACGTCAGTAAAGCATGGAGGTTAAACGTCAATCAATTAGCATTTAGAAGTCCGATATGCGATCAGCCTCGCAATCTGGCAATGTACAAAATAATAAAAATGAATGACTATACTGTTCTAGTCCATGTGGGTGGCCTGATATGTATTAACTCCTTGATTACCTAGATCGATATAATGAAACATAAAAAATAAAATGGTATTGCCAATTTGAGAGCTTGAGACTGTTGCACAATTAATTCTAATGTCTTTCGTCATTTTCCCCGTCTCTTAAAGTGCAGTATTGATTTTTTACTTGCATTTGCAGTGCTACGATCAGGTGTTTAACCCCCTTGCAAGTCCTATCTGGTACTCGTAGGATTTTCTTCTACATTTGCCATTTACTAGTGTGAGAACATTTGCGGGCTTGAGGAATTGTAGCAATTGAATAGCATTTTGCGATTGTAACAATTACAGGCTTGAAAGATTAAAGGCTTAGCTGGGTCAGAGTTACAATTTTAACCACCACATGGATTTTCAGCACGTAACTTGCAAATCGTTTGCGGGTAGCGAAAAGACGCAAATTGAATAGAAAATTAGTTTACAGGCTTCATTACGGGCTCCCCTAACTAAAATGTGCTCAATTGAATAGGGGCCTTTGACTATTAAACATCTCTATGACTATATTTATTTATTCAATTAGACATTCTCTTCTCTATCACTATCCTCTGTGAGAGTTAATTAACTACCCTTTATAAGGAGAATTAGAAAGAGGGAGGTTCTCTAGATATAATATATGATTAAAGTAACTAAATTTCATGCTCAGTTATTCAACAATTTCTCTCAATATTCTTAACAATAATCAAGTGTTGTTATATTTATTTACACACTTTATAATTCTGCAATAAATTTGCTGTACCACAGTAATGCCATTATAAATAAAGCTTGTATGCTATTCTATTGGGCACCAACTATTAAAAACAGTATGCATTTTAAAATAAATAAACGTTAATATATCTTTCTTACTTTTGAAATTGTCAGTTTTTTCCTCAAGCAATCTTCTTCTCTACACCTATTTGTACCTTATCAGGGGGTGTGGCCAGTTATGGCTGATGGCTGGGGACTGTATTAAAGCAAAGGTCTGACCAGTCTAGGTTCTGGTTGAGACTGAGCATGCTCAGGAAAAGTTAGTGGGGCGATGATAACACATGTAGTCATTGCCTCCCCCGCCACCCCCAGATATCATTGTGCAGAGCCAATGAGGCAACTGCAAGAAGGTTTTACTTTCAGTACCTCTATGTAGGCAGCGATGGTGGAGCCAATTATCGTGGGGGAAATTAAATCACAGACCTGCTTTCTTTCAAGTTCCAAAATGATCCAACCCTCAGGTAGAGCTAACTAAAGCGCTACGGAATATGTCGGCACGTTATAAATAAACGATAATAATAACTACACCCACTGATAATGCACAGGGATATAAGCAGCTCAGCTTGGAGGGAAAACAGGCAAATCGAATTAGTTTCTATGAGGAAAGAAGGAATAATGTGGATCAAGGTAACTGTGCATATAGTCTTTTTGGATTTTGCAAAGGCTTTTGATACAGTGCCACATGGAAGACTATTGTGCAAAGTAAGGGTTGAAAGAATTGCAGTAAATATCTGCTCATGCATTGAGAGCTGGATAAAAGACAGGAAGCAAATAGTTGTTGTTAATGGAACATACTCAGATTGGACTAATGTGGTAAGTGGGGTTCCTCAGGGTTCAGCATTAAGTCCTCTCCTTTTTAAAATATTTATTAATGACTTAGGAAGTAGGACTGGAAAGTATTGTTTCCATTATTGATGATTACAAATAACATTTGAAAATTATGTACTCTCCCTCCAATGGGATTTACATAAATCAGAGAAATTAGCATCTAAATGGCAGATAAGATTTATTATGAATACATGTAAAGACTAAACTTATTTTTTCAACCTCAATTACTATGTAAAAAAAATATTAACTTTTATTTATTTGAAATTGCGTACTGCTTTAATATTTTCTGTCCAATTTTTACTTTTAAATACATTAACACTTTGTGAAAATACCATATATTTTCCATTGTTGAGTAAGTTTGACCTGTTTTATAAATAAAACCAAAATTACTTATCTCTTGAACTAAAAAAAAAGAGTGACTTTGGAAGACACCATGATTTTGAGGGGCTTGGAGTATTGGGTTGGTTTCCAGCCTCTGGCATGAAACGCTGTGCTCCTTCCAATCAACTACAATATATAGTGTTTGTTAGACATCTCTCTGAAGGATTTATCCCACTGAGAGCCTGCGTGCCACTCTGCATTCACTTTATCCGTGTGCCAAAATAAACCAGCTTGCTACATAACATGAGATTTTAACGCACAGTATTGAATATTATCACTTATAAATATAACACCTTTAGAGACTTGGCTTTGGCGTTGCAACAAAAAAAAAGTCAATGAAATGCAGTGTTGAGCTCGGTAATGTTCATTATAAGCAGTGTTTCTTTTTTCTAGCCTCATTAAAACCAAAATGTCAATACAGGTAGATCTGCTTTGATTTCAGATCTTCAACCTGAGAAAATTGTCTCCCATAACACTGTAAAAATAATGTAGCAGGTTGCTTAGGAGGTAAATGTTCTATAAATATCCCGTGACCTTAAAAACGTACATTTAGAATAAATACAGATTATTTCAGAAATGAAAAAACAATATATTTTATTTCCAAATGGTCTAAAAGCAAAGAAGAAAAAAAATTAACTGATTTGGGGCTTGTCCCTTTCAGCCAATGAGCAGTTTTATAGATTTATAGATCTGCAAATGAAATCTACAGATGTGTATATGTTCTTCGCATTTGCTGATCATTTAAATTAAGTTTAAACAGAGTTACTTAAAAAAAAAAAAATATGCAAAACATAACTTTGGTTAAAGGGATATGAAAGGTTCATATATTTTCCTAGGTATATAATATCCCTGGGTATCTATTTACTTCTATATACTTAATTTTATTAAGAAATGCTTAAAAACTCTGGTTTTACTCCATAAAATCAAACAAATAGTCCCTGTATGGGTCATCCCTCTGCAGTACATGCAGACACAGACTGCAGTGTATTGTTATAGCCTATGAGAGACCACATCTCAGCAGCATGTTGACGATAGATGGTCAGTGATTCATTAGTATGAGACACAACACAGCAAGTACAGCAAAGTCTGAGTATTCGTGAGCTGCAGAGGACAGACCCATACAGGGACTATTTGTTTGATTTCAGCGTATAAGCTCTGCTTAATAAAATAAAGTTTGTAAATGTAAATAGATACACAGATATGTTATATATCTAGTAAAAAGCAGAAACCTTCCATCATGGGTGTAGGAACTGGGGGGGGAGCCTTCCATCATGGGTGTAGGAACTGGGGGCGGGGGTCCAGGGGGGGTCCCCCCCCCCCCCCAGATTTTTCTGTTTTGTATCTATGTATATATAAGCTATTTTACGGCCTGTGTATACAATGAGTTATATCCCCCCAGAATCATACTGTCCCAAACACCATATCCCTTTAAGTTTAATGTATATTATTGTAAATGAATGAAAACAATAACTGTGCTCCCTGTCTCTTTAATGCCTTGTCATGTCATCTACATACATAGACATACCAACTGGACATGCTCATATGATTTGTCACCCACCACTGTGAGTGACAATTAATCATGTGAGATAAGTTCATCAGGAGAATGGGAGGCATTGTGATTAATGCTTAAAATAACCACACTTCAAACGCAATTATTAATTAACATTCCCATTCCAAAATTTCAATACCAATCAATTATAATTATATGTATACTTTTCACGTCAATAACCTGGACCTTTGACGTGTCACTTTAAATATAGACTAAAATAAGGATTTTATTTGTATGGCATATGCATTTTTTTCAGTTAACTCCTTCCCTGCTGGGGTCTTCCAGACGTTGCTATGCAATGCGGTACTGGAATTAATTCAGTCCCCGAGGATGTTCTACTATTTCCAAAGCTACAAAGCTCCCTTTGTGTCTGTTCTTCACCTTGCATTTTAAGTAAGGATCATTAATGTCAATGTCCTTGAAGGGCCTAGCATTAGCAGTGGGTTACTCAGGGGCATTCTGGAGAATTATGCCATGTGTTTACATCATTCACCAAATGTTTTGACATTGGTCTACTCACATTTCCTTTTCACTTTTCCGTCTACCCCACCACCTCCCCCATGCTCGCTGTTTTTTCTCTCATTATGTTGGAGTGCCGGACACATCAGTCTGGCAATCCCCTGGAGATATGCTACCATAATTCTGATGCATACACAGCTGTTTCGGATCTATTGTTGTATGAATTATGGCACAATATACCAAAAAGGAGATTCCTCAGGGCCATGTAATATATTAATAGTCTTAAGGAAATAGTCTGTATCAATGCAACATACCTGCTTAACCATGTGGAGATGTTTAAATAGGCTTAGCCATAAATTGGTATCCCAGTTTGTTCCTCACCTCCCCACGGGGCATTCATTGACATGCACTGCCAAAAAAACAAACCCACACATAACATCCCAATTAAGCTTCCTCCGCAACAATTAATATAATTACTTCTAGCACATGATAAGGCAGAAAATAAGAAAGTCCAGCTCATCTTAAAATGAGGCAAATTTTTTATATTTATTTAAAGACTCAATAAAAGAAAAATGAGGGGAAAAAAGCAAAATAAGAGGCATGTGCCTTACATAAAGGAGCACTTTTAGATGGATCAAGGGATGTATTGATGGATTCCATTTTATTTTCTAACCAGGACTTGTCTGTTACTTTCTATTTGTTGTTGAGCTGTTCTGTCATGACTGACTCTCCATCACCCTATAGACCACAGCTCGCCAAGCACATCTATTGTTTCTGGTTGTCCTTTTCCATATAGTTTTCTTGGCAAAGATACTGTGTTGGCAGTTTTCTCCAGTGGACCGTGATTTGTCTGACCTGCCCATCTTGGGTGACCCTACATGGTATATTACAATGAGAAACCACAACAAGGTAGTGATCCAGAACTGGTACTGGCATTTTTAGCTGCCACATTAACATTGTGCACATGGAAAATTACTCTCTGCATTCAAAGTATCTTCCCATCTCAGAAATGTCATAAGTGGGAACCAAAATGGTAGATTGCAAAATATCATAAATGCATATAAAATGTAAAAAAAGGCTGTATTTTTTCATTCTATAACCCTGTTTTCTAATTCTAAATGTCATTCTTCAATGAGTATATTTTAAATATATTCCTGCATGGCCTTCAATACCATCTTTAATGCCTTATTATAGTGATCTACATACATAGATATGCCAACTGGACCAACTAGATATACTGGTATATACCCAGTTGATATGCCCATTTTGTATATCGAAACAGGTATGTAGATCACAATAATAAGGCATTAAAGATGGTATTGAAGGCCATACTGAAATAAATATAATAAAAAGAAGCTAAATGAATTTCATATCAGTAGAATCAACTGTGCTTTTCCCAGAGGATAACAGGTAGAAAATATGAAATATACTGTGAGTTTTTTCCAGGTTAATAAAAATTGTGGGGCTTACACACCATCCCTCACATGTAATACTTTATTGATCATTTCAGGAATCCATATTTTTCAACAGGAGAGTCGGGGGTGTTCTGGTAACCATTTGTCACTTATTGGTGCCCTGGCTAGTAGCAAATGATCCATAATGTGCAGCAGTACAAGGGACTTATATTTAAAAAATAAATAATATTAGCTAGTGTTAGCACTGTTTGCTACAATGAGGTTTCGAAATATGTGCACTCAGTAAGTGTTCAGTGCACACATTTATATGGAAAATAGGACACTGGAAAAGAAACAAATAAGAACTGGAGAAAGAAAGTGGGAGGTGGTTTAGAATAAAATACACGCGGCTTTACTTCAAAAGAGGTACAAATGAGGGTGTTTGAAGGATAGGTAAATATTAAATACAAGAGGAAATGTCCCTCCAAAACACGACACTAAGGGCCTCATTCTATTATCGGCCGTAAATCGGCCGTAAGGCTGCGATTCCTTGCGGGGGTTCTGTTACCTCGCAATTCTATTATACGGCCCCGCAAGGATCTCCTCTTATGGCCGGCCGCATATCTTGGAACCGGCCGTAAACTGTGAAATATAAAAACTCAAAAATAAATTCAAGCCTGCACTGTACAGCTCTGTAAATGCTAGGGATCATATTGGGGGACATGAGGAATAAAAGGAACCCACTCTCAAGCTTGCACATCTGCCCAAACCCGAGTTCAAATTAACTGTTTATTTTCCGGCTGCGGCGTGGGCGTGTCTGAGGTGCTCCAAGCACTCTGGACTTTTTACATGTATATTTTACGGATATTAAAAATGAAATATTTTACGGATTTGAGTACAGGATAATTATGTGCTATTTTTTCTAACACCTAAAATCCCTTTATAGTCTTCTCAAAGTGCAGGATGGCTTTATTTGAGCTATTTTATGTGCTTAATTGGTGCTAGCGAGACCTTTTTCCTGCAAGTAACTGCGGCTCGTTTTTAGCCTTGCAGAGAGGTTTCCCGGAGCAATTGAATTGCAAATCTCTTGCGGCCGTTTTAGATCAAAGGCTTTCCTCCGGCGCGATCGGCCGCAAGAGATAGCAAGGCACCGGCCGCAAGCCTGCCGGAGCCTCCGGCCGTAAGGGAATAGAATAGCAGAATAGCTTGCGGCCGGTCCTTGCGGCCCCGCAGCGGCTGCGGCCGATAATAGAATGAGGCCCTTAGAGAGCAAGATAAATCCAGTATACATTCCCTGTAATTCTCTACTAGTTGACATGCACATTCATCAGACTCCAGTAACTGGTTAGTCTTCATGATGGATCACAATATCCACTCTTGCACTTTAATATATGCTTAAACGATATGGGGTAGTCCGCGTTTCCATTTCTGGATCGCTACCTTGTCGTGGTGAAGGAGCTTGTGTACTTCAATGAAGCTATGAGCTATACCATGTAGGGACACCCAAGATGGGCAGGTCATAGCAGAGAGATCAGACAATTTGCAGCCCAATGTAGAAGGAACTGGCAACTCACTCCAGTATCTTTGCCAAGATAACCTTATAGATGAGCACAACCTGAGACATAACCATAGATGTGTTTGGCATTCTGCTGTCCATAAGGTCACAGAGACTTGGACATGACTGAAAGACTAAAGAACAACAAGTCTGTGTTTAAAAGTATACAGAAGTTTGCTGGATTTCAAAGGATTCCTAAAAAACAGCCACTGATTACTAGAAAAATATGTATATTATTGACAAGTTGAATGTACTTACATATTTATATGCTGGGTACTGCTATCTGGAATTGCACACCCCTAGGAAGCTTACATTACAGTGGGTACAGGTTGCACAGCATCTGGGTACAGGTTGTGACTTCCAGGAGGAAGTGCTGCCAGTCACATGGTTGCTGGGGGTCACAGCTTATTTCTCTCTGCCTCTCCTTGTGGAAAAAGTTAAACACCAGCAGCAGTGATGCAGGAGAACAGACAACGAAAGGTGTAATCTAGTGTGAATGTGAGGCGCAGATCGGCACATGTTAGAAAGTGCTATTTATGTTTATATGAGTCTGACTACATATCCCAGGCTGCTTTGACCAAAACATTTTTTCAAATGACTGCTAATTTAGCCTGGTTTTGAAGAGGGTACTTACCCTGTTTTCCAACTGTCAGAAATTGCTAACTTAAAGGTAAGTGTTTAAATGTTTATTTTGATATTTTTTCATGCAAACAATTTTTTGCATACACTACTGATTCTCTCTGTCAGGTGCATTCATAATCCAGGAAACATATGTATGCCTTTAAGTTTCTTTTTGACTCATCGAGTGAGTTACCTATTAATTCTGAACTTGTGGAACAGAGATTGGCACCACTTCTCTAAACGATATGTTAATGTCTACACACAATGAGAATGTATCTGTAGAGAAAAAAACATTAATACTACCCAATTCACTGAGCTTTCCAGATGCTGGGAAGTTGTCCACTGAGGCTGTTTTATGTGGCATCATTGACATTGCAGACTCAACAAACAACTTCTTAAACTCCGCAATGATAAGTGAAGTTTGAGTAGTGAAGGTGATGAATATTAACAGAACCAATGTGGTTAGTTTAACGGTAGTTTATAGCGTGGTTCATCCAAACATATATTATGTATGGAGACTCATTTTCCCAAGACACTCAGAAGCACTCTTGAGAAAAAAAGTCCTTGACGAAAAGTGTGTAAGGATGGGACGTCACAACTATACATAACAACTCTTTCCACTGATGAGATCCCTATGGATGGAATGACTGTATATGCAATACATTCAATGTAAACAGCTTTTACAAAACCTTGAGAGTGAAATACCCACTTGTTATGGTATCCAGTTACATTTACTTTAAGCAAAAATAGTATAGTCAAGCTCAAAAACCCATACGTCATATAGCAAAAAACAAAAACAAAAAGCTATATATATATATTTTTTTTTTTTTTTTTTTCTCATGAGTCGTAATGATAATCTTCCTTTACATCCTTCAACACTGTTTTTTCATATTTTATATTTTTTGGTTCCATGTAACACCAAATGCTGCAACGACACATTGTATATCCATACAATAAATGCTGGTACTTGAGTTATCAAAAACATGTTGTTGTTAAAAAGTAACCCCAAAATAATCATACTATTTTGTAATATATGATAGTGACTAATATAATTTAGTATAATCACGGGTTATTGTCTGTATACGTATAAATACCAAACCAGATGAATTGGCATTTAACAATATTCAAATTGACATGGGCACTAAAGGACCACTGTACTAAAAGTAATATTTAAAAAATACTCTTTTGAAGAATTATACAAAATAAGCATAAATTGTAATACACCCTTTTGTTTCATGGCACATGTCACCATTTCCCAAACCGATTGGATTATATGAGGAAAGCTTTCCTTAGCACAATATTATAATTGGATTTTTACATGTTATGATGGCATCAACCATAGTTTTCGTTAATTTTGCATAAATAAACCTGCCAGCTCTGCAATTATGATAATTTTGGAGTTTCATAAATCAATGTCTGAATTTCAAAAAAATGATTTAATGTACATTGACACAACAAAAGAAATCCAATCGTGATACTTATTTTGTATCACAGAAAGGGTCTACGTTCGAAGAATGTTCCGTTTAATTATGTATTTTTATTTTTATATTTAATTAACATATGTAATACACATTTATAGGTTCTTACATGAATACAAAGTTGAGGTGCCATAGATTGTTTTCAGAATTTTTTGGGATCTTGTACTGGCAATATATAGTTTTAAGTCTAATAAAATGCAAATTTTGGGTTTGCCCATAATAATGTCATTAATGATTTTTTTTTTTTATATATATTCAGGGTCATTGGCCAATAGGTAAATCCTAGTTTTCAGGGCTCATCTATTTGACTCCTCCTCCTTCCTTTGACTTATCTCCCCCTGTAGGGCAGGTCCGGGGAACATTTTTCTATTGTTCTTGGTCTATTAGAACGAGGAGATATTTTTGTGTATTTATTAATGTTACCTTCAAAATTAAGTTGTTTTAAGGTGTTAGCCCCCTTTTATCTGGCATGTCCCCTTCCAGATTGCTACCTTGTTGTGGTGAAGAGGCTTGTGTACCTCAATGAAGCAGTGAGGTAGGGTCACCCAAGATGGGCAGGTCATAGCAAAGAGGACAAATAAATTGTGGTCCACCGGAGAAGGAACTGGCAACCCACTCCAGTATATTTGCCAAGAAAACCTTATGGATAACCATGACCTGAGACATAATGATAGATGTGCCAGGCGTGCTGTGGTCCATAGGGTTACGGACAGTTGGACATGACTCTCAACAACATCTGATATGTGGTCTATTTCTGGGGTTAATACTTCCACAAAACGTACTCTAATTAATTCCACTATATTTGTAAGAAGTGTAGGATTGTTTATGTTGGCATTAAGCTCATCTGTAGGCTGTTCCTGCCAAAATGAAATATTTTGCTTTAGATATAAAATATAGGATAAATAACTACTCATTTAGACTGTCATCTTTAATTCTTAGAAGACCAAATCAAGCACAAACTAATTGATGATCTAATTGTTGGAACCTTAATATATATATATATATATATATATATATATATATATATCAGCTCAATGCAATGACATTGTGTAGTCAAGATGAGAATTCCCAGTGATTTACGGAAGACAGGAGGAACGTAATGCTACGTCCTTGTGTTCGGATGCCAACAAAAACAAACCCTAGATTTGTGTCTGGTTGTCATGTTCCTCATGTTGTAAATTATTGATTGACCAACCAATGCCATTAATCCCTGGCCAGAGGCAGCTACAATTGATTGCCCTTATTGTGGTCACACTGTATATTAATGGCCTTGATAAATTGGCTGTGGGTAAAGCTACAGTATCATAACACATTATTAGACTGGGACATAACAGATATGGAAAGCAATGGTGCAGATGAACACAACAAAATAGAAATATCTGACAATATTCCTTTGTATATCTATGTTTGTGTGCAGATTT
>CM050164.1:446361336-446443836 GCA_027410445.1 Discoglossus pictus | reverse complement strand
ATATAGTGACAGAGACTATTTTATATACACATGTGTTTTAAAAGTGCTTTTTGCATTTAAATGTGGTGTACTGCATATATATATATATATATATATATATATATATATATATATATATATATAGTGTTTGTAATCATAAGCTAAACAGAGCTCATTTAGATCTAACCAAAGTATTTAATTAAGTACTATCACTTTAAGTGCCATCTTGTCAATGATCCGAGGATTGTGCATTTATTTGCATATTTATGTGTGACGTTAGCAGACCCACTAACCTAGTTTTGTTGGCAATGCAGAGCACATATTGAGCTGGTTTTATTTTAATTGCTAATCTCATTATTTCTAAAACAAATGGATAAACCCTTCCCACTGCTAAGTGACCCCTTTACCTGCACATCACAAATGTCATTTATGGCGATCTTCTGCTTTGTAGAAACATAATTGCTTTCTGAAGCACGTAGAATATTAAACCATTAACGAGGAATCATCAACAATTTTATTTACCGTTTTGTATTCACTTTACCCGTATTCCTAAAATTTAATTATGATACTTTTAGATTTCATTGCAGTCAGATTAATTTAAATGTAATTATGTTTTTTTCTTAATACTCTTCAGCAATATGTTCATATTTAGTAGATTGTGTCTTCCAGTGATATTAAAGAATAGTATTTTATATACTGGTTACTAGGACTTTCCAATAGGGACCTATTTAATTGGAAATGTGTTTGTGCTCATTCATATTGTGCAACATTTTATACAAGACTTGTATTCATAGTTGTATTAGCAATATTAATGTTAGGGTACATTGGATGCCCTGAACCAAAACAGGGTCCCTGTCACTTTAAAAAACTATCTTGACCATTTCAACATTTTTTTTTCTATGTTAAATGGAATCTATCCCCCCAAAATATATTTTTTGGTTATACTTAACGAGCATTAAAAACTGGTCATATGTTGTGTTATCCATTTTTTTCTAAAGTGTATCCATCCTGAAATATTCCATGTTGTTGTTGCATTTATATGCAAATGAGTGATACACAATATTAATTAACTGCTTTAATGCACTAATTAGGATTACATGTTGCTTGTCTGTCTCTGTAGTGGCTAAAATAAAAACCCTCCAGTGTTATCTGGCAGGTAGACCCCTCTTCCACCCTTATTAAGCACTCTGAGTCCCACATTTGCATACAGGAGCCATGCAAAATATTTCAGAAATGATTTACTGTAGAGAAAAAAATCCTAGTAAAATGTATTATTTAAAGTGAAATCAAACATATCGTTGGGGTGATAGTGACTTTAAATTATTCTTGAAATATACATCATTGTCTCTTTATGGGTTAACATTCTAATGTGTTGCTAAGTATGTTATGTTATATATGGCACAATGGGGTCATTTGTTTCTATGGTGACAAAATAATCTCCCCCAGTGTTATCAGGCTGCGAGATCCATTCATTACAGTAATCAGGTACATTGTATTACAAATGACTGTGCCACACATTAGAATATTGAGGCAAAGGTGTATATGTCAAGGAATTATTTACTTATGAAAATTCTATACATGTAATGTAATTTTAATACAATAATTTATATAATTTTTATTTTTCTTGTTCAAAACCAACCATGGATTTTAATAACCACCCCATAAAACATAATTTTTGCATGTATACAGATGGATTAAAGCTTACTTGCCATGTATCCGGATAGTGATATCTCAGTCGCTCCATACAAGGCACGGAGAACAAGTTAACCCATCTGTATCTGGCTGGGATACAGGTCAAGGGTTAATTATATGCATTATAATGCCAGTGGTGGTTTTTTTAAAACAATGATTCCAAGTCACTTCATTCTGTTAGACATTCAAAAAATGGTTATACCAGTTGGGAAGTATAGGGTTGTTGACCCAGCATGACCCCCATTACAACCACCCATAATATATTCACTTCTCAATAGTTGACATGATTTCTTAGAACATATACATTTTATTTCATGGTGTAAATCCTATATGGTCTCAAACTTCGTTTTATGGGACCAGTACAATGGAACGTCTATATTTATCATTAATCTGTTTTTGTGGCATGGACGGAAACTGAATCGGATGAATATAGAATACATTTTTCCATAAGAGTTTGGAATAATCCATTCCCAGCCCCGAAACTGATACATAAATAAGTAAACTTTCCCTTTACTGAGGAGCGATGATGGCGGACGATAATGATCAACAAAATTATTGTTTATTTGGGGAGTCAACTTCCATTAAACATCAGATAACTTCAATTTTGGTGATCAATTTCTTTTTTGTACCTTTCCCAACGATTCACCAGCACTCAGTTTGGCAAAGAACTTGTTTAATTTTTTTTTTTTTACATGTTGGGACTAATATTGGATTTTTGGATGAATATATATTGGATATAATATTGGATTTAACAAATCTAGGGGCTGATGAATACAGAGGTTGCATTGTATTGACTTTTAAACATCAAACATTAGGAATTCCCAGTTCAATCCCTTCCCACATAAATAAAACATGCAATAAAATCTGTGCCCTAAAGGGTATTTTGTACCTACTTAGAAGCAATGACCTTAATGTATGCATGAAACACAATACATGTATGGGCCATAAATGACACTTGACATTTTCATTGACAAACATAAATTATATTGCGCAGATCATTTTTTATTTGCTATATTCAAAAATAAATTGTAATAAAATGACTACTTTCTTGAGAATTCAATAATTGACATTGTGATCATTGAGGAATTATTTGAAGCATCATTTACGTTGTGTTTTGCGTTATAAAAATCATTATAGGTTAATATTTATTTTGGGTTTTCGAAATGGAGAAAATTTCATGTATGCACTTTGCTCCAACATGTTGCAATACTTCACCTTAAATGACCTTTACACGGTCATCAATTGCACATGACCATTAACATGTCACATCTGTATTTTTCTGAAACCCCGTCTAACTAAACTACAAAGGTAGGTGTTTTTATGTGGGGTAACCTTATACTGTGGGTCATGGTACCAGTAATAGAGTAACAGATCAGTCATGGATGTATTGAGGGCATACAGTTTTAAAATCTAAGAAGACTTATTCTCGGACTTAAGCATAAATCTGGAAAAAAAGACAACTTTTGAAAAATAGATCATATCCTCAGTTGATATAAAGAAATGCATTCTATAAAAAAAACATCAGGGCCACTCATAAAGTATTAAAGGTATATGGAAGTCTCTAATCTAGAAACAAACATTACATTGATGCATTTTACACCAACATATATGTATATTTTTTTTAATGGTTTCCACACCCCCATAGGTGCCTAGATAGGCACTTAGTACTAACCAATAGAAACACTGCATTTAGGTACATTTTTTTTAAATCTATACTAACCTTCAAGTCAAGCTGCTTCCTTGTGGTGGAAACAAAACACTACGCATCCCCAGACTTTGCAACAATGTTATAGTTGCCTCTGATTGGCCACAACGAATTATGAATTTTATGCTAATTTAGCGTGGATATTAACAGGCATTCCTCCTCAAAATCGACTGCTAGAAAACTGAACAAACTTTTAAACTTTAGGGTAAGTTTATTAATGTATATTTTTATGCACTACTGATTCTTCTCTGTCAGATGCATTCAAATCCTCACTTCTATATAACTAATATGAGGCCATAAATTATATTTTCTTCACACAAATTGTTTTATATGGCTCATCACTTAATAAATTATAAACAATTCAAAAGAGGGCATTAAATGGTGCATGGTCTTATAAACAAACATAGAAGGGACTTAATATTTAACGAATGGAGAGGGGATATAAGATACAAACCTTCAAATATAATAAAGGATTTAATAAGAAGGGAAGTATTTTTAAGAAAAAAAGTGGAATGCAAGAACAAGAGGTTTAAAGTTTTGAAGTTAAAAGTGGAAGATTTAGGAGTAATGTTTGCAATTACTTCATTACAGAAAGGCCATGTGTGGACCTCAGGACATGGGTTACCCAATGAATAAATAAAAGTGGTAAAAGTGTTCTGAATGTAAAGAAATAGACAATGATCAAATAAATAGTTTTAAGACATCAGATCGATATAGTCCCTCATCTAGAAGACTGCTTCCCAAAATGTGTTCCATGGAACCCCAGGTTCTATTAGGTGTATGTATATATATATATATATATATATATATATATTGTACTACTGTACTTTGTACGGTGGGGGGCTTCTATCACTCTTAGCCCACCATATGTGAAACAATTGCTGTGTTGAACTACTCTCTACAACAATCACCACACAAACCAGGCACTCACACCATACTGAGGATCGTCAGTAGCCGTGAAACAGTGCTATATGTGGTTAAGTGACCTGGTTTGTGAAAAATCCATCCGTTGCTATGCCTAAAACTGTGAAAAACAGTAAGCATATGCTTAAAAGGAGCCATGTTTAAAATGGTTTGGATTGACAGAGTGATGGTGCATTATGTGGCCTCATTTGCATGTCCCGCCCAGTTTTCCCAGACTGCAGTGCATATACTGTATTTCTGAGAAATTTGAGCAGGAAATAAGTTTTCATCAACTTATCTTTGGACATTCAAATAGAATCACTACTGTACTTTGTACGGTGGAGGGCTTCTATCACTCTTAGCCCACCATATGTGAAACAATTGCTGTATATATATATATATATATATATATATATATATATATATATATATATATATATATATGTGTGTTTGTAATCTGAGTAATTTGCAGGGAGTACAGTATTGTTTTAATCATATAATAACTGTAATAGAAGTTAAAGAAAACAGTGTCTTGGTTTGATGTAGATATGATATTCCATTATGAGAGCTTAATATTTCAAAATGTGTAAGTCCTATATGTGTAATTAGGCTCCCGCGCTGGCTGGCCTTCTGGTTTCATGTGCTGCAGGACCTAATCTTAGTAATAAACACTTAGATTAACAGCTACCTCAAGAGGAGCAGGTATAGCATCCAAAAGTAACACTCTAGTAAAAGGTAATGATTCGTTAATTCCTCTTTACAGGCGTAATACTCTGTATGCTACTCGCTGTGTGGCCTGCTCTCGTCACAGGTATCTACAGAGGCAGTGCCGTGTGTTAGCAGCAGGGTCTCTTGGGGTAGAGTTGGTAACAAGGGAATTCAGTAAGGAGTTTCAAGGTACAAGTGAGGACATGAATCCATTTATATCAGATAATAGAGACACAAACTGTTTATCACGAAACGGCAACAACACTGCACTTAGAAACGCATATGGAGATTATTATTTCTTCATGTATCTTGAGCTCACCCCTCCTTTGTTGTTGCTGTTTCGTCATTCCATCTTGTCCGACTCTGTGACCCTATGGACCTCACACACTAATTGTAAGGTATCTGATTGTGCTTATTCATAAGGTCCTGAGTGGGTTGCCAGTTCATTCTCCAGTAAACCACATTTGTGTGACCTCATTGCTATGACCTGCCCATCTTGGGAGACCCTACATGGTTTAACTCACAGCTTTACTGAAGCCCCTTGACATGACAAGGTAGAGACCCAAAAGGGACACTCCTCCATACAGTATGGTAAAAAGCGAGAGGGCTTAGACAACTCTTGGTCATGGCATATCCTCCCCACTGGATAATATGTATTTGAAAGGTTTCTCCAAAATTTCTCAGCATCTGTTATCTGGTCAATGAATCGTAACAACATAGAGAATTGTGAAGTTTGGGCCAGATTTACATGGTCTGGAATCTTGCAATATTGCTTTTTGGAGCAGAGTTGTGTTGCCTGCATTAGTTAAAATTGTTGTATTTGTTGTACAGTTGTGTCTAACTCTCCATGACCTAATGGACCGCAACACACCATGCTGATTTGGTATTCATGGCAGAGATGCTGGAGTGGGTTGCCAGTTCTTTCTCCAATGGGCCACAGCACACAGCTCCTGGTATTCCTTAGTGATCTCTCATCCAAGTACTGATCAGGCCCAACCCTGCTCGACGTGAGGGTGGTCTGACCTCTTGGTTCCCTGACTTGGAATTGATCCTAGGTCCCAGTGGTGAAAGCACTGAATCCTAACGACTGGACCACAGGGAACCCCTCTGTATTAGTTGAATTAGTTTATATGTATTGGCCACTACTGTGGCTGGATATGTACTGAGAGCTTTATATCAGCTATTAAAAATATCACTGACCACTGGTGGTTTATTGGCAGTAATATGTATAGAACCTGATTCCGCCATTTTTAATCAAGTAGTGGAGCCCTAAAAACCATGGCCTCTTAGTGGTCACTGCAGACTTTATTGCTGTAGAGAACATTGAGCCACCTGGTATTTTAGTTATGCTACAATCAAGACTAATCTGATCTTTGGATTACCTGGAAAAGGAGAAAAGAGGCAAATCAATTCATTCTACAGGAAAAGGGGATATTCATCGAATCAGATGAGGATTTCCTAATAAGTGGGTAACATTTAGGTTGAACATCTCTGGAAAACGTCTTAAAAATAATTAAAAAAGCAATCTGATACTTCATATAATAACAATATGATGGCCATGTCCAGATACACCAACACAGAGGCCTAGAACATTGGCTGGAAATAATTTGCAACATATTTAGCTAAAAATAGTGTAGTATGACTAAACCCATATCTTTAACACATGTTTAACCACCAAAAATGTAAATATTTATAAAAACATAGACCTGGGTGTCAATCATTCTTATCTAGTGCTTTGTGCATGACATTATGGAGGTTGTCATCAATGTGGAAAATATGAGGTTATGAAATATAAGATCATAACAACATAGTTAACGTGATGTTTTATGATTCCCAGCAGTAAAGGAGAAAAAAAACTTCATAACATGAATATAATCTAAGCTCCCTTCCTTTTCATAAATGTGTTGTTATGAAAAATAAGAGTATTGCAGTATACAGTGATACCGTTATTATTATTATTATTATTATTATTTAGAGTAATGGTCTTTCGAGATATGTAAATCTCTTTCTTTGTGTGGCTACACAGTCTTAATTCTGGTTTTGTTATGTTATATGGTATGTAGCAGGGGTAGAAATTTCCCAGGATGCTGGGAGCCAGGCCTATGTTTTTTCAAAGCATAATGTAACTCTATGAAGGGCTTCCTTCAAGGCTCCGAGAAACAGTCTGCCTGGCTCACATAAAATCTTACTAGCCCCTAAAAATATATTTATAATTAACTAGTTCATTCAATATATATTAATTACTATATGTATGTATGTATATATGTATATGTGTATGTGTATATGTATCTATGTATATGTATGTATATGTATGTATATATGTATATATATATATATATATATATATATATATATATATATATATATATATATAGTTCAAATAATGAAATTAGTTACATTTATTGCATTACTTAAATAACATATGGTATTTCTTATTTTTAAACAAAAAGAAGATAGTCTGCATGAGGATTTGAACCCCAGACCTTTAGCTGCAAAGGCAGTAGCTTATTATAGCTACTGCTAATTTTTGGTGAAAGACATACAAATATCTATATAGAACATGTGAATAATAAGGTTGGAGTCTGTAATTGTTACACATTCTATACTTATTTTTTTAAAGCAGTGTGTGCTGGTTGAGTGGTAAGTGTGTTCTTTCATGAAATTATTTCAATGGTTTTATTCCAATGAATTTCACTTGTTTTTTGTTTTTTTTAAATTGACTAATGTATTTATTATATATATATATATATATATATATATATATATATATATATATATATATATACATACATTAGTTATACAAAAAACAAGTGGAAGGCAGGGGAATCGAACCTATGACTTATCAATAAAAAAATCTTTAAAAAAGACTTATGACTACACCAATACAGTCTGCCGTTAAGTCTATAATACAATGTGTAATAGTTACAGACTCCAGCCTTATTATTTATGCAGAGTCTTGTGGGACGGCTTCAAGGGCTCAACTGAAATAATATATAAGTCAAATCTTAATCAATTTTAAAAATGCAAACACATTTTCTACATAATTTTCCACCTTCTAACTGATGGTGCAGAGCACATATGGCGACTCTTGTCCCTTTAATCACTTTTTCATCAGTGTCTTTTATTTTCCAAATTATAGCACATTTCTTTATATAAGAGGTGTACCTTAAAATATTGAGATATGAAGATTAAGAAACAAAAAACACAGTTGTTGTGATACCAAGTTACCAGGTTATATATGATTTAAAGAATATTAAAGCATTTTCTTATTACCAGGTACATACTACCCTTGCTGACATTTCTTTTTAGACTGTCTACGTCTAGCTTTAGGGCATGACCTATGCTCTTTTTCCAAAATAAACTTGCCTTCTGCATGTATTGAAAACCCATTGAGTTTGTTTACAGCAGCCCCATGACAGCTGCATCTACTACAATGGGTCATGCTCTTTGGCAGTGTTGACTTTGCCCCCCCTCCCCTCTTTACCCTACCCCCCTCCTCTCCACCCGACCCCCCTCCAGTGATATTTAACAGGTGAGTCTAAACTTCAAGGTCTTTTTAAAAATACCATTTTAGGAGTGAGATAAACAATTTAGATAAATACTGAAAGTATATGTTATTTTAGCACTTCCTGGATGACTTACTAAATTATTTTTACTAAGTTAATTAAAAAGTATAAATTTTCAGCAAATGCATAAATTATTTTCCTAATGAACTTGTATGACATGTTTTTTTTTAATTGCTGTATTAGCAATTTACACCAAGAGACTAATTATTTGTTATTTTTTACGTTTCTTGGTATAATGATTTACAAAACATGGATTTTTGTGGTTTAAAAATTGTCATTGACTTGCGGAAGTACAGCGTTTTTCATTAAGAAAAGTAAATGATATAAATGAATACAATTAGGGTTTGTGAAAAAATAACATAGAAAATAAAACAATATAAAAATGTATCAACAAGCAAAAAGTTATGCCCAATTACCTAGGCCAAAGTTATTTTCTAACCTTGAGCACATTTTTTTAATTTGTAATAATTAACAGGTTAAAGAGCTAAAAAATAATGGAACTATTTAAATACAAATCATAAAGTTAACATATATGTTTACCTACACAATGTATTAGTTCTGAGTTTTTTAAATGGTAATGAATCTGTAGCTGAAATATGACAGTACCATGGATAAATAACGATACTTTTATTATAATTTTTATTATATTTACCTTTGTAATTGCAAAGAATAAGTATAGGCTGCAAGCTATCTCTTGTATCAACTATAATAGTTTTCAGTTGTGAGTAGCGCCTGTGAGATGACACAGGCTGCTAACCCTAAATCTCAGCAAATCGCATCATATTTGCGTATGAGCGGGTCGCGCGGCAGAGAGGAGGGAGAGAGGGAGGAAAGCAGAGAGAGAAGGAGGGGGAGACTCGCACATTCAGCCTGAGAAAGTAACAGGCTGCATTAGGGAAGAAAGCAAAGAATAATTGCAGTAATGAATAATTGTATATACCTAGCAAAAATACAAAAATATGATTTATTTATTTATTTATGTATTTATTTAAAGTTTTTTAAAAGATTGTATCATGTTTAGTTATTAAAAAAACAATTTAGAAATTAATTGACCACAGTGGTCCTTTAATTATAGTTCTTAAATTTAGAGCACTGGAAAAATATGGCACTACAGTGTCCCTTTATGGGTGTTTTGTATATAAAATACCAGCACATATCACCTTCATACTATTTACTAAGAATTACCTTCACTGGTTATATATTGGCTTTGTATTTTAATGTACAATAGAAAAGTGTGAGCAAATGCATATTACTTGAAGGTATATGCAGGTTTCCCTGATTTTAACTATTTATAATCTAACATACTGCTTTTATCAGAAAAAATACATTACATTGATTCATTCTATACACATACTGATTTATTTTATTTTAACAACAAATTTTGGTTTCCACACCCCCTGAGCTGCCTACATAGGCACATCGTACAAACGAATAGAAACACTGCATCCAAGTACAGTTTTTAACTCTATAGTAACTTTCAAGCCAACAGCACAGTGCTAAGATCTAGAGAAGCACTGAGCTGTTTCCTTGTTTTGGGAGTAAAAGACTACCAATCCCATGATGCTTTGCTGCAGACACAATCCCCAGACATTGCAACAAAGTTATAGATGCCTTTGATTGGCCACGATGAATTATGAATTTTATGCTAATTTATCTAGGGTTTTCATGGACACCGCTTCTCAAAATCAACTTCTAGAAAACTTAATAAATTTGCAAACTCTAAGGTAAGTTTATTAATGTTTGGTTTGGCATTTTTTTCATTCAAAAAATGTTTAGATACCCTACTGATTATCCTCAATCAGATGCATTCATAATCCATGACAATTCTATATACATTTATTTACATTCACAATATGCTCTATAATTTCAATTATATCAGAAGCCACAAAGTAAAAAATAACTTTTAATGTATACCGTTCACATTTGAGAACTTAATGTTGGGTTATAATAGAGATTATGAAGCTGAAATTCATACCCACGCCATGGATTTTTTTCCCTTCTTCTAGAAATGAATGGGTTATGGCCACATCAGTCAATAAATGAAAGGAACACCACAACTGGCAGATATATTCCATTACTTTGCCAGCCATAGCCTGGGGAAAAGGATTTGCTGTATTAAAATATGCACAATATCAAATTCACTACTCCATCTCGTGTCCCAGAGCTATACATGCTCACTTGTGTATGTTTAAGTTATATTAAGGGTGCGTTACAAGCATGTAATCCCCTCATACAAGAAAGAACGCCAAGGCAATGACTGATGGGAGCCACCACTTCCATATTAAAGCATGCATTGCTGGTCTCTCCAGGCCCACAGGGGTTAATTAAAATCCAAGGATTGAGCACAGACAACAAAGCACGCACTTGCAGCTTCTTTTTTTGCTAGCTGGTGGCTATTTTAGGAAATTATTTGCATTTGAAAGGTAGATTCCTAGGGTGCTCTTTGAGGTGGCTCGAAAAAGGGTTGGAGGATGGGCTCCTTAGGAATTCCTTCAACTGCAAATTGTATATTGCATAAAATGTATACACGGCGTTAGTGTAAAGAGCAACAATTGCAGACATTTGTATGTCATTTGGCTGTTTTTTCTCATTTTATTGTAGCTTTTATATACTTCCCCTTAGAGAGAAGTTTATAGAAAGCATTTCTTTATGCATAAATATGAATGACAATATTTCAGTGACTTTTTTTCTTTAGTATATTTTGATCTGGATAAAAGTCAGAAAGAAAAAAGATAGGCAACTGGTGCTGACCAATAAAAACACTGCATTCAAGTACATAGCGCTATACTAACCTTCCAGCCAATAGCAGCACAGAGCAGAGATCCAGAACAGCACTGCCTGAGCTGCTTCATTCAATGGAGGGGAGATAGAGGTGTGTGGTGGGAACAAAAGACTACAAATCCCATGATATTTTGCTGCAGAGATTGCATCTCCATACACTGCTACAATGTTGTAGCTGCCTCTGATTGTTGCATTTCCTGAAGCAAGTTGTCTGCTTCTGGGCCAGTGAGGGGGAAGGGGTGTGGAATCAATTTCAACATTCTGTTTGCCTTCCTCTAGATTTATATATATGTAAATAAAAAGGGCATTCAGGGTTATCCGTGATAATTAGAGAGAGGGTATTGATCCAGGGAGGAATCCAATCACCAGTATCTGGGGTCAGGGAGGAATCCAATCACCAGTATCTGGGGTCAGGGAGGAATCCAATCACCAGTATCTGGGGTCAGGGAGGAATCCAATCACCAGTATCTGGGGTCAGGGAGGAATCCAATCACCAGTATCTGGGGTCAGGGAGGAATCCAATCACCAGTATCTGGGGTCAGGAAGGAATCCAATCACCAGTATCTGGGGTCAGGAAGGAATCCAATCACCAGTATCTGGGGTCGGGAGGAATCCAATCACCAGTATCTGGGGTCAGGGAGGAATCCAATCACCAGTATCTGGGGTCAGGGAGGAATCCAATCACCAGTATCTGGGGTCAGGGAGGAATCCAATCACCAGTATCTGGGGTCAGGGAGGAATCCAATCACCAGTATCTGGGGTCAGGAAGGAATCCAATCACCAGTATCTGGGGTCAGGAAGGAATCCAATCACCAGTATCTGGGGTCGGGAGGAATCCAATCACCAGTATCTGGGGTCAGGGAGGAATCCAATCACCAGTATCTAGGGTCAGGGAGGAATCCAATCACCAGTATCTGGGGTCAGGAAGGAATCCAATCACCAGTATCTGGGGTCAGGAAGGAATCCAATCACCAGTATCTGGGGTCGGGAGGAATCCAATCACCAGTATCTGGGGTCAGGGAGGAATCCAATCACCAGTATCTGGGGTCAGGAAGGAATTTTATTTTTTGAGACAATTGGCAAAGTTTCACTTGTTTTTTTTTCTGTTTGCCTTCCCCTGGATCAATTAACAACTAATCTGCATATTACAGATCAGAGAGGTCTAAAAACGTTGAATTTGATGGACTAAAAGTCTTTTTTCAACCTTAATTACTATGTAACTATGTAAAATTATCCAGTTATCTCAATAATGGCTTAATGTTGTCTTATTCCCCATATGTCTCTTCACTCATACCCAAAACAAACACCCTCTGAGGAGGTGATGTAACGAACACAAAATGGGTTCCTGTACTTACAAACAATCTTCAAAAATTCCTATTTTCACATAAAAAATTTTTTTTACACAGCTGCTAATATTGTCAGCTTGGTACGTACTTGACAAACAAGTGTCTTTTCTCTTGAACTACAGGGGTCACGACACTAATCGTCCAGTTGGTCACTTGAAGTGAAACCTTATAGTGTCAGGCTGTCTGTCTGAAGTTCATTGCTGGGCGCTCTTGATGGTCGTAAAATATCCGTTGGCTCTAAAGATAAATGTTTAAAACATGTTGATGTTTTTTTTTTTTATAACAATGATGACATCTCAAACACCGAGACTTCATTTGCAAACTGCTCCACCATAGTGTCTCTCAGACAGAAAGCCTTAACAGATGAGATGAGGTTATGTTTTAAGTGTTTAAGTCATTTACCAGTAATTCATTTAGCAGCTGTCGCAGGAGAGCGGTGGATTTGCCTCTGCAGTTTGTTTTTTTAATCATTCACACATTTTTATTATGATTTTCCTTGGGAGAAAGAGAGCTGGATAAATGTGGGCAGGAGTGAGGAATATACAAAACATAACTGCGCAGTATTTCTCCTGCTAATGGAAATTTGTTTCACTTAGTCTAATGAGTTCCATTCTGCTTTTTGACATTTATTTTATTGTTTCAATTTTAACTCTTTGCTGTAAAGAAAAAATGCAGGAAGTCTGTGGAATAAGTGGTTTCTTGACGTACCTTTTTTCAGCAAATGTTCATACTTCTGGTACAGATAGAAGATAGTATTAATTACTATATTGCTATACGATACAGAGTGACTTAGATTCCATACAATTTACTAAATATAAGAAGATCGACTTTTACTCATCTTTCTATTAGTGACTTTGCTACTGTATCCACCACCATGGCCAGATTTCTCATTAGGGAAACTAGGCAGCTGCCTAGGGGGTGCTTCAAAGCAAAGGGTTTACATTTTAAATTATCTTTGGCATAAAAATGCTGCAGTTCATTTGCCGCTAGGGGGCTGACACATTATTATAGTTTATTTATAACGAGCTGGCATATTCTGTAGTTCTGTACATAAATTAGGTTCTCACAAAGATAAATACATATTAACATTTAGCAAAGGAAGGAGGGCCCTGTCTTTGAGCTAGTACTTAGGATAGAAACTCACAGACTTACAATCTAAGGTAGAACTAGAGAGGGAGGAGGCTGTTATGCCAAGGGGCGCTGGAGATGTAAATCCAGCCCTTTACCACCATGGCCAGATTTCTCATTAGGGCAACTAGGCAGCTGACTAGGGGCACTTCAAAGCAAATGGTTCACACTTTAAATGATCCTTGGCATAAAAATACTGCAGTTCACTTGCCGATAAGGGGTTGACACCTATTATTATTATAGTTTATTTATAACGCGCTGGCATATTCTGTAGTTCTGTACATAATGTAGGTTCAGACAAAGATAAATACAGATTAAAATTTGGCAAAGGAAGGAGGGCCCTGTCTTTGAGCTAGTACTTAGGACAGAAACTCACAGACTCACAATCTAAGGTAGAACTAGAGAGGGAGGAGGCTGTTATGCCAAAGGGCGCTGGAGATGTAAATCCAGCCCTTTACCACTATGGCCAGATTTCTCATTAGGGCAACTAGGCAGCTGCCTAGGGGGCACTTCAAAGCAAATGGTTCACACTTTAAATGATCCTTGGCATACAAATACTGCAGTTCACTTGTCGCTAAGGGGTTGACACCTAGAACTAGACAGGGAGGAGGATGTTGTGCCTAGGGGCGATGGAGATGTAAATCCAGCCCTTTACTACCCATTGTTAATTTGCACAAGTGACTAGTGTAGTGCATATTTTCTAATTTAAAAGAATACTGTAGTGTGGCAAAACTCTTCACATTTATCTGAAGTATGTAAGAAACCAACAATATTAGCAGTTATGTGAGTCAGGAGTATAAAAGCATTTTTTCGAGAAAATTTTAATCTTAGCAGAATCTTATGTATGATAGTTTCCATATTGGAAGAGAACACTCTTCTTATCTTTGCATGAGTGGAATGAGTGTTTAGAAATGTTGTGCTGACAAAATTAGCTGCTATGTAAGTCCTGAGTATAAAAGACAATTTTAATTTTAGCAGAATCTTGTGCATGAGAGCTACCATGTTGGAAGATTTCACCACTTCCTATCTATGCACGAGTGGATTGGGTGTTTTGGGATCTTGTGCTTCATTGATAAATCAAACAAGCTTTTAGCATTTAACACCTCCCCCTGTCGGGTCACAGCAAGCTGCCCCAAATTATTTTGTGGCCGGCTATGTAACTCCCCCTCATGTCTTGAATAACAATGATTACTGTCATGTCCGCTTCCAGCGCCTAGCAGTACCTGCTAAGACTAAGATTTTCTCGAAAAGTTATTTTATGCTCATGGCTTACACAGCTACTAATGTTGTGATTCCAGGATTCAACCTGGGTACTGTTTTATTATTAATATTAGCAGCTAATATTACATTTTTATATTAGTGTGCTTTTTGCAAATTGGTTTCTGATTCCAGAGAGAGCGACAGGAAGCAGAGTTTTAAGATGAATGGCGTTTATGTGAAGAAGCAGGAGAAAAGATAGTGAGAAAGGGGTGAATGTGATAAGTGACGGAGAGAAGTGAGGGAGCACGGATCGACAGTGAACACAATGAAAGATTAAAATGCCGGAGGAATTAATAATGAGAAAAAGTTACATTCTTGGGCACTGGCAAATATGTTGCAGGTCTTTTCTTCTTTATTTATAAACTGCTAATATATTCAGCAACACTGTTTAATTGGCGTGGAATAATTGCAAATTGCAGATGACAAAAGGTTATTAGAGCTCAATTTGCAATTTAGTATGACAATATGTAGTATGACAGTATGTGGTGTATATCCAGAGCATGGTAAAGATTTTCTGTAAAGATTAACCATTAAGATCATGGTAAAGATTAACATGATTCAAACGATCCCCAAAAAGTGCTGTCAGAGTACATAAAAATGTTATCCTAATCGCTGTACAAACTGCTTTTGGAGCAAAGTTAGAATATCATTTAAGCACCCAGTTGAGAAAATGCTATTGAGAAACAGTCTGTAAGTGGCTAGTACATATCTTACCAATAGAAACATTGTATGTATGAGCTGTTGGGGCAGACCCTTGCAGAGACTGTTGGGAAGGTTGAAGTAAGGGAAACTGACAACTCGCAGTTTGACAACTCCCCCTGCCCCACTGATGCTCGCGATGAGCGCCGTAGTTGCTCATCTCACCACATCAGCCCCTGCCAATAAATTGCAGGGCTCGCAGTCCCCACCCCCCATACTCTCTGCTCCATGTTCCAGTGGCCGGGGGGGGGGGGGGGGGAAGGGCGTAGGGTTGCGGGGGCAGTTGTACTCACAAGTGTGCACGGGAGGCTGGGTGCGCATGCGCACGAGCGGGGGTGCGCACTGGAGGCTGAACTCATAAGGTGAGGGAGGAGTGGGTGAGAAACATAGGAGTGACAAAGACAGACAAAGGGGAGGGAGAGGAGAGGGGAAGAGAGACACAGGGGAGGTTGAGGATGGTGAAGAGAGACACAGGGGAGGGAGGGGAGGGGGAAGAGAGACACAGGAGAGGGAGAGAAGGGGGAAAGAGAGACAAATGGGAGGTGGGAAGAGAGACACGAGGGAGAGGAGGGGGAAGAGAGACACGAGGGAGAAGATGGGGGGAGAGACACAGGGAAGGGAGAGGAGAGGAGGGGAAGAGAGACACAGGGGTCCTGATACAGTTAAATTAGGAGGACTATGTTCCAAATGCAGCTAAAAGAACATTTCTAACAGTTTTAGCACTCACTTTCATACAATGACAAACATTTACGATGTTTAAACCAGCTCTTTAAAAAGAGCTCATTTGCATGACCCCACCCAGTTTCCCAGAGTTCCGTAGAACTGTATTTCTGCAAATTCTGAGCCAAAAGCATATTTTTTTATTTATTTTTACCCATTCAAATGTGAACACAATTGTACTATTTATTTACTAAATTCATGGTCTCAAATTCGTGCCTTCAGAGCCTCTGTGAGCCAATCTTATCTCAGAATGTGAGGAAATGACTAGCTTTGGTTTAGTGATTCATGTCCAGGTACAGTAAGTAGAACATATTCATCTGGGACATCTCCTTTAACTGGAAGTGTATTTTTACCTAAATGAATCCAGCTGTTTGGTACATTATATGCTGTAAAGCTGATATCTGTTTTATACATTATGGAATACAATACGCCAATGACCTGTAAGTCACTGATAGTGTAGACATATACATATAACAATGTCTTGCTCTGTCTTTGTCCTGTCTGTGTGTGCCTTGTATAATTTGCACAAACATAGATACTGATGGCAGATAACCGCCTCTTGGTCTACTGGGTTTACTTTATTCTTTGTTTGAAGCTTTGTCTTGAGTTAAAGAACTACTGCGGTTAGTTTCTTTTTTATATGTTTTTTTGTATAGCTAAACGTAAAGGTATATGGACGTTTCCTGGATTATGAATGCATCCAATAGAGGAGGATCAGTAGTGAATGAAAAAAATACCAAAATGAAAAATAATAAACTTACCCTAGAGTTTGAAAAGGTCTTTGGTTTTCTGGGAGTTGATTTTGAGAAGGAATGCCCCTAAAAAATTCAAGCTAAATAAGCATAAAATTCATAATTTGTTTTGGCCAATCAGAGGCAACTATAACTTTGTTTGCCAGGGGATCAGCATCTGCAGCAAAGCATCATGGGATTTGTAGTCTTTTGTTCCCACCACATACCTATCTCCTCACTGGAATGAAGCAGCTCAAGCAGTGCTGTTGTTTGCTTGAAGGCTAGTATAGGGTTAAAAACATACTTGAATGCTTCTATTGGTTAGTAATATTTGCCGATGTAGGCACTTCTAGGGGCGTCGAAACCATTTTTTATAAAATAAATCTGTATATGAATAGAAGGTATTAATATAATGTGTATCTCTGACACAGGCTTATGTCTGGGCAGAAGTAGATGTTTTTCATTGGCTGGGGGCGTGATACATTTATTTTGGCATCACAGTCAGAGTTGCTCCACCCCTTGTTTACCTTTGAAGGGATGGAGACAAGTAGCTTAACTGGATATTTCCAAGTTGATGTTGGAAAGTGAGTTTAATACTGAATATTGTTTTTCTAAATCAAATTGTATTAATGATTAATGCCTAACATTTAGCTCCTGTGAACATATGCAGCTAAAATGCTTCTGAGACACAGTCTTTCATTGGCCAGTACATCTAGGACTATAGATGCATTGTAGACATGAGCTACAGGAGATGGATCTTTTCAGGGACTGTTTGCAACAAAGCTTTTAACACACAAAATGATGTTTAAATATTTAAACACATTCTTAGGTAGTTTATTTTAATATTAAAAACAAGGTAAGCCTTCATGTCCCTTTAAGGTTGGAGGGTGGAATGCTTAGGTGTAATACTACAGAAAGGGTACATAGCAAGGGGAAAGGAGGAGAAGTAACCAGAACACATAAGTACACAAATCCGTAAAGGAGCTGGTCGGAGGACTGGCTTGTCACTAAAGCAGATTTATACTAAATTAAATTAGATTTTTTTATATGTTCCTTTGAATAACTATACTTAAGAATGTGCAACATGTTTTAGAGAGAAAACAACAAAAACCTAGCCTTTACATGTTTAACTTATATATGTAATTATTCTTTACTGATTCCATTACTTATTTACTACTTTTTACTTTACTTTTAAACCAATTATAGAGCAAATACTATATAAATATATATACTGTATACTTGTATATTAATATATATATATATATATATATATACATACATTTGTATATATATATATTTTCTTTATATATATATATATATATATATATATATATATATATATATATATATACAGTGGATATAAAGCCCAGACCTGAATCCTATTGAAAATCTGTGGGGTGATCTGAAGAGGGCTGTGCACAGGAGAAGAGTGGGCAAATCTTGCCAAGTCAAAATGTGCCATACTGATAGACTCATACCCAAAAAGACTGAGTGCTGTAAAAAAATCAAAAGGTGCTTCAACAAAGTATTAGTTTAAGGGTGTGCATATTTATGCAACCATATTATTTTATTTTTATATTTTTTCTTCCCTCCAAATAAAAGATTTCAGTTTGTTTTTCAATTGAGTTGTACAGTTTATAGGTCACATTAAAGGTGGAAAAAGTTCTGAAAGGATTTATCTTTGTCTCATTTTTTTACAGCACAGAAACCTGACATTTTAACAGGGGTGTGTAGACTTTTTATATCCACTGTATGTATATATATATATATATATATATATATATATATATATATATATATATATATACAGAGATTTGATGATCATTGCAAGTAATCAAACACTGATTAATAAAGGTTTACTGGCTAATCTTAGAAATAATATTGAATGTTATTTTTGTGATTGGAGAATCTCTTTTATGTTTTAGTTCCATAATGATTATTTTCTTGCCTTTGATATAAGATTTAAACATTTCTATGTGCATTTCTAATTCTACATCTGTTAATAATTTATCATCTCCGGAAAGCCTAGCAAAACAATTTTTTTTTCGGTAGGTAATTTATTGTGACAGTGATTTAAAGACAGTGGAAAAAGCTACTCGTCTTTAGACTGAAGGATTCCTAATGATGAAAAATGGGATCCTGAAACATTTAATGTATGGCCGGTGTGATGGGTTATGGATTATAGTCAGGAGGTAGGAACGATTAGTCTAGGTTTTATTTTTTTAAGTATATATATCTATTGTGTGTGTTTTTATAAATATTATGTTGTGTGATATATATATATATATATATATATATATATATATATATATATATATATATATATATATATATATGTTTGAGATGGTTATGGAGTGGAGCCTTTGTGGGCACATTTGCATGACCCTGCCAAGATTCCCAGAATGCAGTGTAATACCTGTAGTTCTGAGAATTCTGGGCATGAACCAAGTTTCTTAACTTCTTTCAGACGTTCAAATGTGACCACAGATGTGCTATTTATTTACTGTACTACTATACAGTGGAGGGCTTCTATCGCTCTTTTGCCCACCATATATTAATTGATTGTTGTGGTAAACTGCCTCCTCATAAAATCTACTACACAAGCTAGGAACCGTCCCCACGCTGATGAGAGGCAGTAACCTCGAAACACCTGTATGTGGGTGGGATTCCTAGCTTGTGTATAATCCAACCTTAGCTTTCTCAAAGCTATGTGATACAGCGGGCATATGCTTTAGGGAAGCCATGTTTGAAATGGTTATGGATTACAAGAGCAGAGCCTCTGTGGGCACATTTGAATGTCCCTGCCCATGCTCCCAGAATGCTGGGCATGAAACAAGATTTTAACTTGTTTTAGACGTTCAAATGTACTATTTATTTACTATATATTTGTAATAAAGGACAGGAAAGGTCCTGGGTTCAGTTCAGGCAAGAACTAGGAATGACACCAGATGCCATGAAAAAAAATAAAAAAAATCAAACATATTTATTTGTTGTTCGCATTTGGATTTTCTCTTTTTATTTATTTTTATATATAGAGCATTTTTTAATATTTAACCATGATTTTTATTTTATAATGTACAAGCGCCATCTCAGGTGTAGGTGGGAGATAAAGCCTGCTCACAAGTTGGAGCTATTTTCCGATGGATTGGTGCTTGACATTAGCTGGTGTTATATGGAGATATTCTCAGCACCTGTAAGGAGTGAGAAGGTATTCATATCACACTGCTGAATGGAGGCTGCTGCTGATTCCTCAGGGCTGGATACAATTACACTTATTTAATGCTGAGTGGCTTTCTTTTCCTCCTGATTACTTCCAGCTAACCGGCACATTTGTGATACAGTCATTTCATTGTCTCGTTTTTTTGTATTGGGAGCTATTTGCTCTCAATTTACCACAAAGTCTGATACACCCTGAATAACACACAGTGTGGGTCAGATTTCTGTCTCTTATTTTGGTTTTTTTTTGTGGGTTCTCATTATGTAAAGAATATTTTTATGTGTTACAACCAGATTCATGTGATATTCCCTCCTTAATAACTACGAACCATAAATTTTAATAAAACATATTGTTTTGGGAGCGGAAGCCGGAGACTAAATAATTCTCCATGTGTGAACCTTCATCAACCTTCTAATAATATTAATGTATAATATTTCCATTTCCTGTTGTTGCAATTTAAAGGACAAGTGGGACAAATGGCTTTTGGTCTAATATTGCTAAATATTTTTAGCCATGGTATAATTTTATGTAATTATTCTTTTGAAAAACTACAGTATATATATATATATATATATATATATATATATATATATATACATATAGTAATATATATATTAATAATGAGTATTGCAATATAATTTGATACCTTTTGTATTGGACAAACGTCTTATTTATAATGTCACGGCTGCTTCACTCTTCAATTATATATATATATATATATATATATATATATATATATATATATATATATATATATATTGCTTTTGACTTGACAAAGAGAGGTTCATTTCTCAAAAGCTTGTCGCTATATTATGAATACGTTTGTCCAATAAAAAAGGTCTCAATATATTCGGATTATTTATTTATATATATATAATAAGTATTAAGTATTAAGTATTAATGCCTAAAAGGAGCCATGTATAAAGTGTTTTCTTTGGATTAATGAGTGATAATGCATTGTGAACTCATTTGCATGTCTCTGCCCAGTTTCCCAGAATTTAGTGCAATAACTGTATTTCTTGGAATTCAGAGCAGGGAATTGTTATTATAATTCAGATATACAAAGATGGTGTACGAAGAGCATCCATTTTTATTTGTATTCATCTACTTGTATAAATGGCAGTGGCAGTAATTGCATAGATCCATGGTAAGAAAGGCTCTTAATTTATTAGGAATGGATAGATATTTTATTTGTTGGCTTTTTACAGGCACCTACCCTGATATATATAGGAGAAGGTTGCACGGGGGGGCCTGCAAACTATTCTCCACCGGGTCCCTCTATTCACTAGCTATTATTATTATGTTATTATGTTATCTAACTACCATTATGTCCCCATCTCGCATTTTTACTTCAGGTAATATGTACATTGCTAAAAACTCAATCATATAAAACTTCATCTATACATATGTATATTTCAGTTTGATAGGTTAGTATGATAGCCAACTTCAGCACATTAAGCCAATCTGACTCTGACCCAGAAAGATTGACAGCTCAGTGCTGATGATAAAGGCCGTAGAGTCCATATCGCCAACTGATGAAGCCAACCCTACCTCTATCTAGAGATACATAATTCTTATTTTAATAAGGAATTCCACTGAATTATCTATGGAACATTGTTGTAGGTTCCTTTTCGTTGTTTGCAAGTTCTTCTTCTCTAGTTTATTTTCACTTGAGAAGTCTTTAAATAAAACAAACTCTATAAACCCTGTAAGCTTCATCTGAAAAGAGCCATGGACGGATGTTGTTCCACACATCACCAGGCTTTTATCTGTCATTCTTTTGTCCATTTTTCAAAACCAAAAACAACAATTTCATGTCAAAGACCAACTTATACCATAAGCCCCAATCTGTCAGTGCACATTTATTTGTAAAGGAAAAAATCTACAGTGTTTTTTACAGTTTAGTTTTTTTGCCGAGTTGTTGACAAATTGATTTTTTTTGTGTAAAGCACAGTTTTTAGTGTGGTATCATACATTATCAAAACTGGACACTGGTCTGGCTAATGTTGTGTCCACCGAGCGCTTAGTTAGTCTTGTCCTAGCCTAGCCCCATAGGAAGTTATTACATTTGGCAAAACCCAACTACACTTTAGACCTGATACATTTTTCTCTATTGTATTTATCCAGAACTCAAACTAACCCATTAGCCAATTAATTAACATGGACTTTCCTTACTGGATACTTGACTTAACCCAGAAGACTTTAGTTACCTACTCAATGCTTCTGTTGGAATGGGATAAACGCCTTGATTCTCCTTATTGGTCACTTGTTAAATATATTATTATTACTAGTAGCTTTTAGCTGTAACTTTTACCATGAAAATGCCTTGTTAAGGAGTCTGTTAAGAAGTTCATTTGAGCGTAAAGCTGAGGTTAAAAAGCACTTGTTAGATTTTTAGGGTTCGCAAGGAGTTTAACAGCTTAAAGGGATGTGGAAGGTTTCTGGATTTCACTAGGTATATAATATACGATGGAGACACAGACTCTGCTATACTTGTTTCATACTAACCCATCAGTAACCATCTGCTGGAATATGGTCCCTGCTAGGCTAGGACAATACACTGCACATCCATCCCTACATGTGCTGCAATGGGCAGACCCAAACAGGGGCTATTGGTTTGATAAGGTCTTATAAGCACTTCTTGATAAAATTAGAAGAAATTAGATATGTAGATATATTATATACCTAGTAAAATCTAGCACCCTTTTGCATCCCTTTAATTAGATCATACTTGATTCTGCCATAGCCAAACCTTTTTAATTAAACAAATGCATGAAAAGTTGACTTTTTATTGAAGTTAGTTCAGACCATCATGGATCATATGTCACCATTCTTTATATATTTATTTATATATATATATATATATATATATATATATACCGTATGTATATTGCCTCAGACTTGATTAAGAGAGGTTAAACCTCTCGAAAGCTCGTCAATATAAATAAGGCGTTTGTCCAATACAAAAGGTATCATAATATACTGCAATACGCATTATTAATATAAATATAAAGTTTAATAATTACTATATATATATATATATATATATATATATATATATTTATATAATGTGTTTATCATACTAGTTCACACACTGATATGTTGTAGCAATAAAAATATCACAGTCATAATTTCAGTTTATATGAATATTATAGTGAATGCATGTGGATCGGTATTCTATAATGTAAAATTGCAAGTTTCTGCATAGGAGAATTTTCTTTTACAAACTATTTACAGTTGAAGAGTTAGAATTATAAATGCACTCATTAGATGCTATTGTGAATATCTTTGCATGACTCCGGCGACTAATGAGCAGAGTCTAAGTGTATAGTGCTTGAGTGGTGAAATCACAGAATTTGGCACGGATTACGGATGGTATTGAGACTTTTGGTGTAGTTGGGCTGTAACTCAGTTGTTTGAAATCACTTATGTCATTAAAAAGAGTCCTTCAAGATCTAGTGCTGTAGGTGCGACTTGGACATTATTTTGGGAGTCACTATGTTGTACATTGCTCGGCGCTTTTTTATGTGTGGCTGTTGTTACTGCGATTTTCATTAAAAACTGGCATCTTACATAAAGAACTGCCAGCATGGTGTTTGGCACTGAACGCATCTGTAGCTAAGTAATGCACTTAGCATCATTACAAGCCTTAAATGTTCTCATTGAGGTCTCTAATTGCATTTTAAATTGGTTTGTTTTTCAGTTGAATAGTCCAGAATGCTTTGGAAGTGGCAAAAACAAGTGAGGAAAATAGGAACTTTTTTCTAATAAAAGCCGTCATTAGAAGAAATTGTGACTTCTGCTAAGTAAGACTGCACACGGTGTAGTTCATGAACTGTATTTTATAGCGTTAATCATTTTCACTTAAACCAAAGTGTAATTGTGGCAGCTACAGGGTCCTTAGAGTGTTGGAAGTGGAACATTTGTCACATGACGATGGAGTTATCAGCACTTACAGGCTAAATAAGGCACTCCGTCAATCTTCTTCAAGCAATGTGGTTTTCAGACATGAATATACTTGTATATCTCTAAATATTCCTACACAAAAGTCTGCTGATCTCTTTCATCTTTTTATCTATAATTCCCCGACATAATCTGTATTATAGTCTGGAAATGACAGATAATCATTCAAATTATAATATTTAGCAAATGAAAAATTGCATTCTATTACAGTTCTTTTCTGACAATAAATAAAGATGTCAGCGCACATAACTTACAACATATAACTTGTCAGACTTGAAATAAGCATTTAAAGGCACTGGAGTAGTATACATGGGGCCTCATTCTATTATCGGCCGTAAACCGTCCGTAAGGCTGCGATTCCTTGCGGGGGTTCTGTTACCTCGCGATTCTATTATACGGCCCCGCAAGGATCTCCTTTTACGGCCGGCCGCATATATTGGAACCGTCCGTAAGCTGTGAAATCTAAAAACGCAAAAATAAATTCAAGACAGCTCTGTACAGCTCTGTAAATGCTAGGGATCATATTGGGGGACATGAGGATTAATAGTAACCCCCTCTCAAGCTTGCACATCAGCCCAAACCCGAGTTTAAATTAACTGTTTATTTTCCGGCTGCGGCGTGGGCAGGTCTGAGGTGCTCCAAGCACTCTGGACTTTTTACATGGATATTTGACGTATATTAAAAAATATATATTTTACGGATTTGAGTGTAGGGGAATTTTGTGCTATTTTTGCTAACACCGAAAATCACTTTATAGTCTCCTCAGAGTGCAGGATGGCTTTATTTGGGCTTTATAATGTGCTTAATTGGTGCTAGCGGGACCTCTTTCCTGCAAGTAAGCTGCGGCTCGCTTTTAGCCTTGCAGAGAGGGTTCCCGGAGCAATTGAATTGCAAATAGGATTTCCTTGCGGCCGTTTTAGATCAAAGGATTTCCTCCGGCGCGAGCGGCCGCAAGAGATAGCAAGGCGCCGGCCGCAAGCCTGCCGGAATCCACGGCCGGAGGGGAATAGAATAGCAGAATAGCATGCGGCCGGTCCTTGCGGCCCCGCAACGGCTGCGGCCGCTAATAGAATGAGGCCCATGGTTTTTAATGTAACAATTTATAAATAGTGACTTTTTCAGGGTATTTTTTAAATCGTGCACATACTGATTTAGTATTCAGTGTTATTTTTACCGGATGCCGTGGAGTAGCTAGCGCTTTGCCGCCGGGGGCGGTCCCTGAGTTTGCAGCAGTTTTCACCCATCTCAATACACAAAGTGCCGTCCCATTCTGCCTCTCTCAATATACATCCCTACAAAAAGTTACACCCGGAGCGAATCGCCAATGCTGCCCCCCACCCCACCCCAGCTAAGCCGCTGCCCGGATGTAGCATAAGATTGATTAATGTAGACCTTGGAAAGTGCATTAAAGGGACCCAGGTTTTAGTTTAGTATCATACATTATCAAAACTGGACACTGGTCTGGCTAATGTTGTGTCCACCGAGCGATTAGGTAGTCTTGTCCTAGCCTAGTCCCATAGGAAGTTATTACATTTAGCAAAACCCAACTTCACTTTAGACTTGATACATTTTTCTCTATTGTATTTATCCAGAACTCAAACTAACCATTAGCCAATTAATGAACATGGACTTTCCTTACTGGATACTTGACTTAACCCAGAAGACTTTAGTTACCTACTCAATGCTACTCAAACTCATGGTGATGGATATTTTCTTATTGTAGAATTGGAATTCAAATCTTTTTCAAGACTCAATAACTTTTGCAACATTGTAGCAGTGATTGGTCATTGCTTATTTTTTTGCATCAGCAGTCATTATAAAAAATGCCCTATCATTGTCAGGTGGGTCTGTCCTGTTTGAGACTTGGTTCCTATTTTTTTTTTAGAGAACATTGAAACAGATGCAAACTGTATTAGCCATATTTTCTAAACTTTTTCTTTTTTAGATATACGTCATTTTCTAGTTGCTAATTGTGACATCTAATTAGCTAATTGTGTTCCTCAGAGAAAGAAACTATCTCTTAGAAAACATGGATAATTCTCAATGTTGTTTAAAAAAAAAATCCCACAACCATTCATGGTACTGTCCTACTTTTAATATATGCATAAATTGTAATATTACCGTATATACTAGAGTATAAGCCGACCCGAGTATAAGCCGAGGCACCCATTTTACCACAAAATACTGGGTAAAATGAGTGACTCGAGTATAAGCCGAGGGTGGGAAATGTGCTGCCCCCTGTGTCCCTCTTGTGCCCTCTGTGTCCCCCTCTCTCTCCGTGTCTCTTCTCCCCTCTCCCTTCCCTGTGTCTCTTCTCCCCTCTCCCTTCCCTGTGTCTCTTCTCCCCTCTCCCTTCCCTGTGTCTCTTCCAACCTCTCCCTTCCCTGTGTCTCTTCCCCCTCCCTTATCACCCTCCTCAACCCCACTCCTCAACCCCCCTCCTCATCCTCAACCTCCCTCCTCAACCTCCCTCCTCAACCTCCCTCCTCAACCTCCCTCCTCAACCTCCCTCCTCATCCTCCCTCCTCAACCCCCCTCCTCAACCCCCCCATCCTCATCCTCTCTCCTCAACCCCCCATCCTCAACTACCTCCTCAACCTCAACACCCCTCCTCAACCCCTCCTCCTCATCCTCAACCTCCCTCCTCATCCTCAACCTCCCTTCTCAACCCTCCCATCCTCAACCTCCCTCCACAACCCCCCATCCTCAACCCCTCCTCAAGCCCCCATCCTCATCCTCCCTCCTCAACCCCCCATCCTCATCCTCAACCCCCCATCCTCATCCTCTCTCCTTAACCCCCCTCCTCAACACCTCCTCCTCATCCTCAACCTCCCTCCTCATCCTCAACCTCCCTCCTCAACCCCCCATCCTCATCCTCAACCCCCCATCCTCAACCTCCCTCCTCAACCTCAACCCCCCTCAACCTCCCTCCTCAACCCCCCTCTGCTCCTTGATACAGTAATCATCAGCATTGGTGAAATTGTAACAAATATGTATATTTTACCCCATGGATACAGCTACATATACAAGTAATTAAAATATACAGTTTATATATTTATATATATTTATATATATATATATCACTCTCCCCAAGTAGCTTGTGGTGTGGCCAGAAGCTACGATATCTTGGGCATTGTGTGTGAGACGAGCTTCACATAGTGAGTTTGAGGGAGAGGGACCCCTCCACAATTCCAGGTACTCACCTAGATATATACATTTTTAATTATATGGTACAGTATTTCAACAAATTATAGTATCAATACTTATCATAATACTATTGATTATAATATTGATAATACTTATCAATACGTATAATGCTAATCAATACATTTTCTTTTCTTTTAGGGACGAGGAATTATGGAATGGCTATAAACATGGATATCTTGGGAGGTATACAGACCTCTCACTCTTGTGTCACCTTGTTGTTTTTAAATTTGCTTTTTAACTTATGCAGCAGTCTCCAAGGAACATCACCACAAATTTTCCAGTTTACACACTCGATGTACAATGCAACTGTTTATGAAAACTCTGCTGCTAGAACATATCTCAACAGTCAAACCAAAATTGGCATCAAGTTAGCAAATCTTTCATGGGATATCAAATACAGGATAATGTCTGGAGATGAAGAAGGGTTTTTTAAAGCAGAAGAAGTTGTAATTGGAGACTTTTGTTTTCTTAGAATTAGAACAAAAGGGGGGAATTCTGCTATACTGAACAGAGAAATTCAAGACAACTATTTATTAACAATAAAAGCTTCAGTACGAGGAGAGGACTTGGAAGCTTGGACAAAAGTCAGTATACAAGTCTTAGACATGAATGATTTGAGACCTTTATTTTCCCCTACAACATACTCAGTAACAATAGCAGAAAGTACCCCTATAAGGACTAGCATTGCACAGGTCACGGCTACCGATGCCGATATTGGATCCAACGGAGAATTCTATTACTATTTCAAAAACAAAGTAGACCTGTTCTCAGTTCATCCCACTAGTGGAGTTGTGTCATTAAGTGGGCGTTTAAACTATGATGAGAAGAACAGATATGATCTAGAAGTTCTAGCTGTTGATCGAGGCATGAAATTGTATGGAAACAATGGTGTAAGCAGTACTGCCAAACTTTATGTTCACATTGAACGTATTAACGAACATGCTCCCACAATCACTGTGGTTACTCACATTCCATGTCTCTTGGATTTAGACCCTACATATGCCATTGTTACCATAGATGACATTGATGAAGGTTCTAATGGAGACATTGAATCTGTTTCAATTGTGGCCGGAGATCCATTGCAACAATTTATCCTGGTAAAGGAAGCAAAATGGATTAATGAGTATAAAATCAAACAAAATAGTCCAATTGATTGGGACAGTTTTCTGTATGGTTATAACCTTACTCTTCAAGCAAAAGATAAAGGAACTCCTCAGAAGTTTTCTTCAGTTAAAAATGTACACATTGCTAGCCCTAAGAAAGAAAAGCTAAATACAAAGTTTGATAAAGATATTTATGAAGTTACAATCAGTGAATTTTCTCCTTCTGGAGTTGTAGTCACTATAGTAAAAGTACAACCCGAACCAGCATCGGTGGAATACAAAATATCTGAGAGTAAAGATTATGAATATTTTAAGATTAATGCTAAAACTGGTCTAATCACCACTTCTCGACATTTAAGCAGTCATGGGAAGGATAAATATGAGTTAGAGGTAATGGTAAATGGCAATGATCTTAAAGCACAAGTCATTATCAAATTGGAAGATGCCAATGATAATACTCCGGAGTTCCAACAATCTTCATATGAGTCATTTGTGAATGAAAGTGTTCCTGTTGGTACTAGTGTTTTATCTGTTCTAGCTTTTGACAGGGACAGAGGAGAAAATGGCTACATCACATACAGCATTGCTAGCCTAAGTTCACTGCCATTTTCTATAAACCAGTTCACTGGAACAGTTAGTACATCTGATATACTGGATTTTGAGTCTTCTCCAGAAAGTTACAGGTTTATTGTGAGAGCTTCAGATTGGGGATCGCCATACCGTCATGAGAGTGAAGTAAATGTTACAATTCATGTTGGAAATGCTAATGATAATAAACCTTTATTTGAAAAAGTAGCTTGTCAAGGAGTAATATCTTTTGATTTTCCAACTGGTGGACACATAACTGCCGTCTCTGCAATAGACGTAGATGAATTAGAGTTGGTGAAGTATAAAATAATGTCTGGTAATGACCAAGGATTCTTCTACTTAAATCCAGATTCCGGTGTTTTACAACTTAAAAAGTCTTTTGTTAACTCTGGTCTAAGAAATGTTAACTTTGCTTTGAGGATCACTGCCACAGATGGAGAAAACTTTGCTGACCCTATGTATGTAAACATAACTGTTGTACATGGAAAAGTATCTTCCAAAAGCTTTACTTGCAAAGAAACCAGAGTGGCTCAAAAATTAGCAGAGAAGCTTCTAAAGAAGTCAAAAGCAAATGCCAGGTTGAATTATGAAGATAGTTTATTTGATTATTTTTCTGTAAATAGACAACCGCCTCAGTTTGATAAATCATTTCCTTCAGATGTATCTGTGAGGGAGGACCTTCCTGTTGGTTCCTCCATACTTAAAATTAAAGCCACTGATGCAGATTCTGGATTTAACGGAAAAGTTGTTTACACAATCTCTGATGGTAATACAGATAGTTGTTTTACCATTGATATGGAAACTGGCGAGTTGAATGTCATGATGCCAATGGATCGAGAAATGTCTGATAAATATCTTCTTAATATTACAGCTTTTGATTTAGGAAATCCCCAAAAATCTTCATGGAGATTGTTGACCATGCACGTAAATGATGCAAATGATAATAGTCCAGTTTTTCTCCAAGACAGTTACTCAGCTAATACTCTGGAAAGTACTAGCATAGGCACGGAGTTGATTCAAGTGGAAGCTCGAGATAAAGATCTTGGGCCAAACGGTGAAGTCACTTACTCAATTTTAACAGACACAAAGAAATTTGGAATTAACAGCTCTAGTGGAGTAGTTTTTGTAGCTGATCAACTTGACAGGGAGTCTGTGTCCAACTACACCTTGAAAATTGAAGCAAGAGACAAAGCAGAAAATGGTCATCAGCTATTTTCTGTTGTAACTCTGAAAATCTACCTTGATGATGTCAATGATTGTTCTCCTGTTTTTATACCTTCAAGTTACAATTCAAAAGTACTTGAAGATCTGCCGGTTGGTACTGTTATATCATGGCTTGAAACCCAAGATCCAGACCTTGGTTTAGGAGGCCAGGTACGATATTCTTTGGTAAACGATTACAATGGAAGGTTTGAAATTGATAAAACCAGTGGAGCTATTCGTTTGAACAAAGAGTTAGACTATGAAAAACAACAATTTTATAATTTAACTGTGCGTGCCAAGGACAAAGGACGTCCAGTTTCTTTGTCTTCAGTTTCATTTGTGGAGGTTGAAGTAGTGGATGTCAATGAAAACCTCCATACACCATACTTTCCAGATTTTGCAGTAACTGGATCTATAAGGGAGAATTCACGACTTGGAACAAGTGTTTTGCAAGTAACCGCAACAGATGAAGATACCGGTCGGGATGGGGAGATACAATATTCTATAAGGGATGGCAGTGGTCTTGGGAGATTTAGCATCGATGAAGAAACTGGTAAGTTCCTCAAATATTACTTTTCATTGACATTTATTTAATGGAATCTTATTATGTTTGATTTTCCTTAGCTAGGAAATGTAAGACACTATAATTGCTTGATGTACTCATGTAGTTATTTGTTGTTTTTTCTTTTCTAAGAACAAAGCACTTCAGATTTGATTATATTTAGCTAATGTTCTCGATAGTGAGAGTCACATTTTCTGTGCTCAGTGTTAGTGATATAATTGCATGTGACTTTGTTCTAAATTGCTTTATGATTACACATCAAAATTAAGTTCATTTGAGTTCAGCTTTGCTTACAACCCATAAAAATAGCTGAGCATGAAGTGTGTTTGATGTTAATGTATAAAGTATGGGTTTGATATAATCAGGACATTAAAACATGCAGGGCAGTATGGATTTGATAACAGTAAAGATCCAGTAATCCTACTCAGTCTACCAATGAAATCTACCTAAAAAGTTCTGGACCACCTTATATATATCCCAGGCATATATTAAATATTCTTATTGTATTTGGTTAAGAGAGCTCAAAATCTAGTATTACTATTTCATTCTGAAAATGAATCCCTCTTGAATATCATTAACTCTATTTCAATAATATCGCCCTTCGCCCCATTGAAAACATTGTGGAACTACCATTTGACATGACCAAAAGATCTATAGAGTAACATTAGTACCAATTTCTGCTCCTAGTTCCTCTTCCTGTACAAAAATTATATTATAAAAAGTATAACTCCCAAGTCCAATTCATCCAACTTTCTAATCTACATTGGAGGTTTATGTGGGTTTATGAGTTTTTAAAATGGTCTTAAGGAACCTTATTATTAATACAAGTGCTGATTATGCTGAGTACGTGTAAAGATAACAATAGCATTGTCTTGATCTTTTACTCTAATATTCAGTTACAATGTGTTTCATTAAATAAAATGTAAAGAATCGTATGTAGCCTAACAGTGTGGAAAACAATTGGTGTTTGTGAATATTTTTAGGACGTATCAAGTTTCCTTTATATATCTGTTCTCACATAATTATCTAATCAAGAAAACACATTTTAAAGTTATATGCAAACTCACAGAAATTTGTGAAAGTGAAAATTGACACCTTATTATTTGTAATTATGTGGTTTTTCTATAAAATGTATAACAAGTTTATTAACTTCCTATATTTGGGTTTGAAAGTTCATTTGGTGGAATAGGACTGGAACAAATTGTTTACAGGGCAAGACATGGTATGAATGGGCAACTTTGGAAGAATCAGGAAGGATGATACAGGGAAGGCTGATATAATAAAAAATTATTAATGTTTATGATGGATGTAATGGTATTCCTCATACATCGGGATTCCATGGGACACGCCGGGCAGGGGTAGACAATTATTTTGCAGAAATTTGTCAAGGTTCAGATATATTTGTGAAAATCTTGTGAAGTCTTTGTTTAAAGATTTAGACGCTCCGGATGGGATATATAATAAATGTAATAATGCAGGGAAGGTCCAGAACAGAGGAACCCGTTGTACTCAGCCTATTGTGTACCTCTGGTCTAATTCACCAAGAAAAAAGTATGCAAACTTAAGATTTACTTATTTTTGTTAACAAAAGTAGTTGGGTTTAAACCAATAGCTTCCTATCTCAAATGAGCTACAGATTGGGGACAAATTGTGCCAGAATTTGCAATGATTAAAACTATTTTGATCGATCATCCCTTGTGGAGGCGGAATAAGCCTTTTCTGAGAATTTAGCCCAATGGGTGGGTTCTGACTCAAACTCCAAATTATGCAATTTCAATATAAATTCAAATATTTTTGTGATGCCAGTGTCCCTTTTATTGATTGTATCTACTTTCCCTTGCTCTGTTTTGTGTAGATATTGGTTAACGTTACTTACAGATTTAACTCTTTGCTATGTGAATGTTATCGTTCTTGAGTACATTAATCTCAAGATGTATTACATCTTAAATTAATAAAATATTATGTTTTGGGGCAGTGACGGGTAATTGGCCCAACTAGTCACTGAAGCCTGGTGATTCTGTATTGAGTTCACTAATCATGCAATATAAGACTGCAATTGAAAGTCTTAAAGGACCACTGTTGAGTTTTTAGAAGCTGACACATAACCCTGCACATGCTCATAAGCACTTAGCTTGCCATAACTGCAAGCCATGCTCTTGCAGATATGTTAACACCCCTTTTATATATACAAACTTTACTAAAGTATCATAGATGTCTACAGGATCCAGTGGAGGCATCAGCATTTATTTTTTACTAATTAAACACAAGCTTTGTCATGATTTATGCTCTTCATCATTTAATCAGACTAATTTCTTCACACATACAAAGTACAGTGGCCCTTTAATAAATAATAGATATATAAGGAAAGTTGAAGCATGTGACACTAATAAGGAGAACTTCAGGTGGCATAAAGACCTGTGTATCCAGGGCACAGCTTCCGCTGACTCAGCTCGATAGTTTGGACGCTTGCCTATTAAGATATGTGTAAAAGCCATTTGGCAATATGATCTCTGATACTTGAAGTCATTAGTGGATTGCTATTGGCCCAGTGGCAGCTTAAACACCTTTGAATAATTAATCTTCTGTCTAGTTACCGTGAGCGTCACAGAATTCAATTACTTTACACTGTCAGTGCTGTTTATTTACCGTTTGTTTAGTTCATGTGCTCATTATGAAGTGGTCATCGATTTTAGGTTTAAGGCTTGCCGCAAATCCAGATGTGTCATGCGCTATTAACCAGGGCAATTAATATAGCCTAGTGGAAAATGTCCTTCTGTTGTGTGTTTTACATACATACACATGCATGTTATTAAATGTAATCATAAAAATGTAGTGAAATCTGGCTTAAAAGCACACAAACTTTTTGGAATATTAAAATAAAAAATAGGAGGGACATTGATGTAATTAAAAATTTGCTTTAGTAACAGAATGCAATGTTGGGTCTTATATTGCATGCCCAGCTTCCATTATACTCCTCTTTAACATGCAATGAGTTCTATGTACAAGAGAATCACTTTATATCTGGTGTAAAGGAGCCGCCAACGTGCATTGGACAATCACTGATGTCATCATATTATTGCACACTGAACATACACATAAGACTCATTGACACTAGATTTGGGTGAAGAATTACATGTAATTGAAATGAAATGTAATTAAAACACTTTAAGTCGATCAGAGAAAATGATTTTTCTGGATATTATAATTGGTCATTCCTTCCCTGCTTGTGGGTGGCCCACTATATTTTTTTCTTGGGCTGATTTCTATATCTCATAGATATTGGCAGATATAGCCAAACGTTGCATAGAGATGATAACTTTAATGGCTAATTGAGGAGAAAACTAAAGTGAGATTTCAGAGAACTACGGGTACTTTTATGAAACTTACCTTCAATTTCATATATATATATATATATCACATAGTTGTCATAACTTCGGGTTGTCAAAAGTTGTTGCTAACGCTGCGGCCAGAAGGCGCTCCTTGCCAGCAACTGTGGACCTCGCAACATTTATGGACTTACAACACAAAAATACGAGACGCAGGACCTCGCAAAATTACGACTTTAACGGCCGACCCACACAAACCTGAACACATTAAAAACACAATAAATACACACAAAAAACACATAAAAAGCTTACCCACAGCAAGAGGGGGCACCCAGGACGTCTAAAAGTGAAGTTACACCGCCATTTAAGTCCAAATTCCATAGATTAGACACCCGAAAATCACTTGAAAAAATGTCCGCCGAAAAAACGAAAACGAGGCTACAGGACCCTAAAGACGCAAAACAACACGAAACACATGCAGATTTTCTGAAAAAGCCGGACAAGGTCCAAGAACAAGGACGCCAAATCAGCCACAGCCGCGTACCCCACATTAGGTGCCATTTTACAACACTAACTTACACAATCCGGAAGTACACAGCTACCCTAACGGATTTTCCTCGCGCACGCACACTATTACACTGCACACGTTGCTCACACTTACACAGCAGCTCCACAGCACTCAAAACACACATTGTATGCTGCAGCAACATGAAAACAGATTGTCAGCTCTTCAGCATAATGCTTCCTGCATGTATTGCAGGTATATTCCTCTATTAATGTATTATTTAGTTCATTACCATACACCAAACAGCATTAGCTCACTTACAATTTCATTGCCGTCAAATTTAAATATTTAAAATAAGTACACAGACTTCCAAGAAATACAGTTGTTGCACTGCATCCTGGGAACCTGGGCAGAGTCATGCAAATGTTCCGACAAAGGCTTTGCTTTTTAATCCAATACCATTTCAAACATATATATTTGTGTGTGTAACAAAACAGCCATTATTCACTCCATGGATTATGGAGAAGTATCATTATCCCTCAGGTGAACAGAGAAATAACCTTAAATTAAAAATGTTATTCTATTTAATATAGTATTGGAAAATGAGTACCTACATTTTTTGTGCCTCTTTTGCAGCAAATATTACTCATGAACAGCAATTCAATTTTTTATAAAATATTATTAAATTAGACATTAGAATTTATAAGGGTATTTTCTTTTACATAGTGACAAAATAACTAAAATTCAAAAAGAAATAACAACTGTACAATTTACATCTCTTAGGGCAAGTCTTTCTTCCTAATGGAGTTTCATATTTCTCAAGATTTCTTATAGTAATTTGTGTTTCAGGTTCTTAGGTGATGTGGCTGCTTTCAACACCTACTGTAACACTACGCTAGGTTGACTTATATACATCTAGTTGATTTCAGCGTGATGAAATGAATTAAATACAGATGGATCTTAATAGTAGAGGTGTTAATAATACAGACCAGTAATCATGTTGTATATGGATATGGTGTTACACAGATATTCATGACTTTAACATTTTTGTAAGTTATTTTTCTTATTTTGTCAAAGAAGTAAAATCCCAGTAGAGGAGTGTCAAGTTTACCTCCCAAAAAGCATATGGATTTTGATACTAAATCTCCTAGAAGTGTTACAGACCATGATTGCCCGTCTCGTTACTTTTTCCCTATTTGAAATTAAAATGAGGTCTAAGAATTTGCGCTAAACTAGGACCAAATGTGCTTGGACTAAGAGCAATGTGGGGAGTCAGATATACTTTATCACTAAATGAAAACCAGCTCATGAATAAATGTCTCAATCAACAAGAATCAATTCAAGAGAGCTACTGTTATTTAATAACACACATAATTATGGCCCAAACACAACAGGGTTGTTTTTAGCTTTGGCTCGCGTAATGAAAGAAAACCGTAAAGCTGAAAGCAATTTGGCAACTGGTTACTTTACACATTTTTTATCCTACCTGGCAAATAAAGAGCAGGGATAGAGTGGGGCAGCTATCCATAAAGCTATAAGACCTGAGGGGACATCACACTAAAGGAAACCACATGTTCTCATGGACGGGATCCTTGGATCCTCGAACAAATAAAAGCGTTGTGTGTATATGCATAGTGCACATGTCGTAGTAAATTAGAGTGATATGCATCAGTAGCTGTTTTGCCTGCGGAGGTGTAGTTGTTGTGGGTTGTGATTCTTTAAAAATGTTGAGTTCCTCATGCGGACTTTACATAATACAAAGCGCCGGTTGTCATATAAATCCCTACATCGCATCTCTGAAGTTGAGTTTTGTCAGTTCATTACCAACCACTATGCACAAGATGGAATTAAGGATTTCCATGGTCTATATGCCAATCATAAAAGCATTCATGTAAAGAACTGTGGAATTGCATTTAGTGGTGATTCGTCAAAAGAGATTCCGCCAAAAACACAATCAGTAGGGTAGATGTTAATAATATTAGAAACTGTTTTAGTTTTTTTAGCATTTGGTTTACTTTTCATAGACATGCTTCTTCTGCATTACGTATCCAAACCAAAAAAAAACAGTTTTAGGTGTGTATGTAATTAGTTTACATTCTTCTGTGACAATAGTAGAGTGTTACTGGGAGTACCAAGAAACTAATTATTATTATTATTTTTTTTTTTAAGTGCCAGGATTTTACATATGACTATTTACTATGTACAATAAAGTATAGTATGGACAAATAGCAAATTGTTAAGTTATAGACAAATTCTCAGTTAAGTAGAAAGAAGTACAGATACTGTACAACACAAATACTATACAAGTGGGTGAGCAGATAGCTTTGAGATCCCTACTCCAATACAATATTGAATCATAAAATAATAAATCATTCTTAAGACAACATTGTAAAGATGTCAGTAACACCAGCACTTTGGGGTAATATAATTATAAGACAATATTTTTCAACAGTAAATATCTAAATCAAGGAACATCATTTTTTTGTCAGATAAAAACCAGATGACCAACCTTGTCTGACATTTTGTTTACTGTCGAAGGTTTAAAATAATCCTATGGATTTCGAAATGTGCGTATAAATTCTCTTCTCCTGGGAGAACATCAGAATATCGCAATTAGAACTGTTAGCAATGATACGTACTACAAATATAATTGGATTACAAATAGTATAATTGGAAATTGAGTAGAAGTAGTTAAAAACTCATCAGTCTATTGATGGTGCCCTTTTGATCAACAAAACAAATGTAAATATGGCTGCTCTCACTACAGCATAAATGCATGGAATAAAAAATGTACTTTTTTTTCGGAAAGTATGTTGCACCCTACCAAGGTGTGCAGTACAAAATCACTTATTGTAAACATAGGGACATTAATCTCTTTATAAGATATTTATTTTACTTCAACTAATTTATTGTAATTAGTGCATATGTTCTATATGGTTGTGCTTACTACTTTTTAGCAGGAAAACATCAGATTTATTGATGATGATTAGTTCTTACTAATGAAGCAGAAAGGCGAACCAGTTAATACCATTTATCATGGTTCAGGCATAGCCATTCCCCCTGTGTTACAACTGAGAAAACAAAAGGGGTATTTGTTTATTAAGTACACAAACACAATCTACAATTAAAATGTGTCCGCTAATCATTAATTACGTTTGACAATGCAAAATTGTGTCCTGATTAAAATGGCACTGGTGTTCACTCAAATAGCCATTGACTTTTTGAACTGTTGTTGTTGGGTTTCAAGATAAAGTTGCATAAAACCCATGTTTCAATGCTCGTTTCAATTGATGTAGCTATTAAAATTATTCGTTAACTCCTGAAGTGTTGTCCAATATGCTTATTCTGTTGTCCATATTCAAAAGTGATTTATAGGGCTTTGTTATAGAACCACTGAGCTGCCATTTTTATAGGTTGCTCTTTTGAAGAACTTGACGTGCAAAATGTTTTTATGAAATTAAGAATGTATCTTTTCTTTACAAATGCTTTTATGCTCCTGGATCATATTGCATCTATTGTTCGATTGTTAGATACTACATGTGATGTTTTTCTGAAACTGATGCAAAAAGTAGCACTAGACAAATGAAAGAAGAATTCTATAGACTTGAGTCTTTGTCCTTTATATCCTTGTGGGACTTTAAGATTGCTTATAGGTTGCCCTACATGACATACACATCACACAGCATTTAATTGGGCTTTTAGATCTTGGGTTATTTTCTCTTATCATTGAAAAAAGACTTGCAGTGGTGGAAACTTTTCTGATAAATGATCCATGTCAGATGTAAGGCACATAATTAACACGTTTCTCACTTCTTTTGTAGGTGCAAGCAAAATAAAAGCATTGATTTATAGATTTTTATGATCTATCTAGACATACTTTTTACGAATTTCAAACAGAGTTCCAAGTACCCATTTTGTAGCTGTAGCATATACTGGATAATCATTTTGTAGAACGTATATTCTTGTATATTAGTCAAGCTATTTGCTGTGTGTAGAATCTTAGTTTCAACTATAAGAACAAGCTCATGCATTAAGTCAAATCTTCATGGAGGACATCCCTAGCTCGTAACTACTTTAAATGTTCTTCAGTTGAATTTAAACAGTTCTCAACCTCTTATATCAATATTCTTTCATGGAAAATGCAACACCAACTACAAGCCCTTGACATTATCTATACATCAGTGGGGAATGGGGACTGGCTGGTCATTTTCCAATGGTCATGGCGACCGGCTGTGGGATTCATAACATCTTTAACAGGGTTATATGGCATTTAACTTTACATCTAGCTTTACTTTACCAGTTTTACTGGTTATATGTTCCTATATAAACTATATATAACTGTGACTAACAGTGATAGTATGTATAAAGTGTTTGGCTCTGGCAGATAAAGTCTCAGGGCACTGGTCCTGTTGAGAACCAGTTCTTTATAGGATTCTTCTGTCGTCCGAAGTATTTGCTAATGAATAGAGTGAGGTGTTGGAATCTAGTCAAGGGGTTCGGGTTGGAGGTGAAATAAATGAGTTGCTTAAGTACAGATATTATAAAATGACTTGACCTAAGCATAAGTGACATAGTGTGTAACTTTACCCAATGACCAACATTCCCACAAATTATACAATTGACACCAATATGGGCTTAAACAGCTTTATAAACCTAACATAAGAAAATAACAGAGGTGATTGGTCAATACCATCCAATGAGCCCAACCATCTGAGGCCCCCAGGAACCCTGTGCCCAGGAGACAATCCTGATGTTATCATCACCATAAATGTGCTAGCGCACATCACCCCCGACGCCCCTGCTGTGACAGTACACATCCAGGGAGTGAGGGAGGGATAATCCACATGTGCTCCTGACAGAATAACTGCTAAGGATGGGAAATAAGTTTTACTACCGATAAACTTCTCCCCAACCAACCATTTCTCCCCTGCACTAGCCTGGTCACTTGTCCCCCCTCCCCATTAAATAGTTTTCGTCAGAAACCATTGAATTCACGTGGACAGCACAATGGGATGTTCTGTGGCTTAAAACTATAAGCCAGAGAGGGGGGTCCCAACACAAGAAAACAAACAAGTGGGGCATCCACTTGTCTCGGTCATCCTGAATTTTACTGTAATTTTACATTAATGATTTTACATTCATTTTTTTAAGTCAATGACATATTATAACAACTAACAAAAACACCCACTTTCATTATGTATTATTATTATTATTTAGTCGGAAGTCCCATTCAGTTGCAAACTATTCATCCAAAAGGACACAGAAGAGATAACTCATAGTAAGTGTGTCTGAGCCTGTAAAGCTATAGGAAAGTCCACCTGGCACTGATAATACATTAACATGCTGATTGTGTTTCTTGAAACATTTCACACAAGTACAGAATATAATAAATCACTTGGAACGTGTTTTTATTTTTGCTTTGAGTAGTTGAACTTATCCCTGACAAGTTGGACAAGAAAAGCCTCAGCTCTTTGTATGAAATGACGGTAGCTCTCAAGATGTTTTTTACCCTATAGGTTTGCTTTGTAATGTAAACAGCTGTCATGGCTGTACGCATTAGTGCCTTTCTACACTATTACGCTTACAGTGATGTTTTTATTTGGAAAACCAACCCAAAATGTCATGGAATTGTAGGATATATATATATATATATATATATATCACATTCAGCACATTAAAGGAGAATTTACATCTAAACGCTAGTTGCTCTTATGAGTTCATTTATAAAAAATTTACATACATCTAATTATATGTAAAAGCTATCTCATTTGACTTCTATTGATACAACTTCTGTGTATATTAGGTGATATTAGTTGTTGAAGACCACAAAAAAATCAACAAACCTGTTCATTGTCTCTTGAATGTTTTACTCAAACCAATCAGCATTCTAAGTGTTAGTGACAGAAATGAAAAATAAAATGGTAGCTTCTGCTCTTCACAAACATGAAGCAGTAAGTGGAAAACCAGGCAAGTTCCATAGCCATTACACAGATAATTATTTTCTCTAACCACATATAATAGTTTTCTTAGTGTGCGACGCTCCTGCCACATATGCGCATTGGCGGCGGGAGGTTACATACTATGTGGTGTGCAATGCGGGGGGAGAGATGGGGAAAGAGACATGGGGAGAGAGAGTCAGAAGAGGGGAGAGGACACACGGGGGAGGGAAGAGACCCCAGGAGGGGAGGGGAGGGATGAGACACAGAGGGAGGGGGGTAGACACAGGGGAGGGAGAGGGAGGAGAGAGACAGGAGAGGGGAAGAGACAAGGGGAGGGAAGGGGAGATACACAGGGGAGGGAGAGGGAGGAGAGAGATAGGAGAGGGGGAAGAGGCACAGGGGAGGGAGAGGGGGAAGAGGCACAGGGGAGGGAGAGGGGGAAGAGACACATGGGAGGGAGAGGGGGAGAAAGAGACACAGGGGAGGGAGAGGGGGAAATAGACACAGGGGAGGGAGGGGGGGGAAGAGACACATTAAATATTATCCCATCATTATTGACGGGCAAGTTAATAGTTGTATTATAATATTTTAAGTGGAACTTGTCCTTTAAAATAATCTATATCTTTTTTTTTGTTTTGTTCTATACCTGTCCTTCTTTCTCAATTGTCTAAATCATTTTTTACTTTTTCTGAAAATGTGAAGTTTTTATTTTTTTTCCGTCCATTTAAATGTATTCTGGGCAATGTGATATGACCCATAGAAAGTAAGTAAATTACTTTTCATTGCAGTGAAGATGGCTTCCTAATTTTTTACTGATCTGATATTTTTCACACAAATGCCTTTAAATGTAGTAGTTGTTCCAGTAATTACATTTTAGCCATTGTATGGAATAAATGAATGTTTGCAAGATTAAAATGCTGTCACTATGTAAGATGAATGGATTGTAAATTACTCCCCACAATCTTTAAATTAATGGCATTTATATATGTTATATGTAATTAGGTTCAACCTCAGGTTCCTTGTAACTCATTTGGTATCACTCCAGGATTTTCTGCTTGTAGACTCATTAAAGAAGTAGATTATATCCAGTTCAGTGGTAAAGGAGACATTGCACATTATTCAGTACTGTGTGAAGGGCAGTGCCATATTGGTTCATACTGGTTCAATCTTGAAGGAATCTATGCATTATTACACTTTTCATTGTTCTTGTGTGATACTTAGCAATGTATGATTTGCAAAATGAGTGTATGCCCACATAAATAATGCTTTTCCAAACTGTGTTCCCTAATGGAGGCCAAAATTCACTAAGCATGACAGCAAGTAAGCATGACAGCATGTACGAACCAATAAACCCAACTAGCCTGCCCAATGTATATAACTAAAAACTGCATTCCTCTCTTCTGGAAGGTGCTTCCCTCTTGAGCTTTATTAACTTCCTTATTAAATATATTTGAAGATTTCTGACATTTCACCATTCTCTCTGCTGTCCTCTAACCTATGCACAAAGTCTTATAGGTTTTGACTTTAAGACTGGTGGTTCTCAACCTTTATGGAGGCAGTGACCAATATGAACCAACAAAAATGTTAATGGATCACTTTGGAGATCCAAACCATTATTAACAAACCAGTTTTTCAATAATCTATTTACTACTGTGTCATTGACGTATTTAATGGGTCAACCATTCCTTATTAGTAATTTTGCATACCCTAATCATGCCGGTTCTTTCACCCACCTCTCATTCTCCTCTCTCTCTGAGATAAGGTCCCAAGGACGGGTATAAGTCCTTGAACTGACCCTTAGGAAACACTGTTTTGGACCATGCACTGTTGTAGTTGCTCTTATTGAATTGTTTCTTTGGTACTGCATATGCAGCCCGTGATAATGTACTGCCCAAGGCCTGGACCTTGGTACACAAGCAGCGGCACACCACTCATATGTTTCCTCATAATGTGTGCCATCTAAAAGTGTGAATTCGCGATGTTCATGGCAATGTTGTATCACAGTGAGTGAAGAAAACAGGTGTCCTTATGTCTCTCCTCCATTATATATCTTTTATATGATACTTTATTAATCCACTTATTCGCAGAAAACCTTTCTGATCCCTATCACATAAAAATCCCAAGATTATCTACACATGGCTGCTTTATTGACCTGCAGCAAGACCATGACTGATGCATCTCGGGATATTTCATTCTGTGCTTTTCACAGTTTTTTGTTTAAAAGACATTAGATATAAATTATAAAGCAATTGCTAGATAGCAGGATTCACTAAATTGCATGTGAGGATAGATATAGTTGCGTTACATGAGAAAACACTTAGCTTTTTATTGCTTTTGCAATAAATATTGTTGTGTGAAGCATGAAGCGGCTGCCACACTTTACATTATAGGGATGTGCAAAAAAATAGCTGCATGTGCAGTAATTTCCCATGTTCTGAATGATTGATTTATATATTTGGAAGAGCACTTCTGTAACTGAATATATATATAACAAGGGACTAAGATTAATAAGGCTTCAGATGTGCTAATATTGCCATCACAATCCATAGTGACCCATGGCAAATTGTTGTTACTTTTTAATACCCCTCCATCAAAATAAACGTGAACATGGATTTGATGACAGATAAATATTTTTTTAATATCCTAATTATTTAGATATTGTGTTTGTGTCGCTCAGTTGTGTCCGACTCTCTGTGACCTCATGGACCGCAACACGCACGCTTATCCATTTGGTATTCATGGCAGAGATACTGCAGTGGGATGCCAGTTCCTTCTCCAGTGGGCCACAGCATATAGCTCCTGGTATTCTTAGGTGGTCTTCCATCCAAGTACTGACCAGGCCCAATCCTGCTTGGCTTCATGGCGATGTGACCTTTATTCCCGATCTGCAATCGAAACCTAGGTCACAGTGGCGAAAGCACCAAATCCTAACCAATGGACCACCAGGGAACCTGCATTTAGGCATTATACCATATTAAAATCAGATAATGCATTGAATTGCATGTAAAAGTATATCAGTGACTATTTTGAAATCTGTAAAATGTCTTAAATATAATGGACTTCAAAATCAAGATCATTTGTGACTATAATTCTTTTTTTTTCAAGTTCTGTAACCACTTTTTAATAATTCCTCTGTAAAAAATATAAATATCAATAACTTATCATCATTTAAGAAACCTAACACTGTATTGTAGCACTAGACTAGTGGCCATCTTGAATTTATGGTGTATATGTAAGCATTTTAAACTAAAATGGAAGCTGGGGAGTTAAGTTTGACAATGCATCATACCCTCCTGACAATTCAAATGTCAGGAGAGTATATTCTGTAAATCCTTGTTAGCAATTCCTCCTGAAGGAAAGTGATACATAATTAATTTATTATTCATAGGCTCAGAGCTGGTTTTCCTCTCTGACTGAAAGATGGCCGCTGTAGTGCATTATTATTATTATTATAGAAAGATGGGTTCTGTAGTGCATTATTATTATAGATATATGTTGAATCTTCTTCCTCTGAATACCCATTAAAGAAAGATACATGTCTCAACCAGACTAGAAGGCCTGTTTATCCCACAGAAGGCCTCAGTACACAGTATTTGTACTGTAGCTAAGAATTATGGGTAGTGAGGCTCAAAATGTATCACCTTTTTGCCTCAGGCCCACTTAACCAGGGAATCCATTACTCGGCAGGATCACTTCATGAGAAGACGCAGTGCTGAATATTGCTGCTGTGGAACCTACCATATTGCTTTCTGTCGTTCATCTTCCTGAGGAAGAAGTTTGCATTTGCTCAGTGGAAATTTGGAAGCTAATACTGCCAGGGCTTTCATTACAGCTACTAACAAGCTCATTCATTTAAAAAGTTTGTGATTTTGCCACCAATTCAATATAATGTCTGAAATAAAAATGGGAAACTTTATTATTCCATAACAACGCCTCAATCTAAAAACAGCAACAACACCAAATAGACTTTAAAAAAGATAGTAATACATAGAGACAGGCCTCTGGTCCTCAATGGGATGCTTCCTACCTGGAAGGCTCAGCTAATCTGATGACTAGTATCCCTGTAAAGTACTTAAAAGGAGAGAAAGATTAAGGACTTTATAGCAGGGGTGGGCAAGTTCAGTCCTGGAGGGACCTTAATCTAAAAACAGCAACAACACCAAATAGACTTTAAAAAGGATAGTAATACATAGAGACAGGCCTCTGGTCCTCAATGGGATGCCTCCTACCTGGAAGGCTCAGCTAATCTGATGACTAGTATCCCTGTAAAGTACTTAAAAGGAGAGAAAGATTAAGGACTTTATAGCAGGGGTGGGCAAGTTCAGTCCTGGAGGGACCTTAATCTAAAAACAGCAACAACACCAAATAGACTTTAAAAAGGATAGTAATACATAGAGACAGGCCTCTGGTCCTCAATGGGATGCCTCCTACCTGGAAGGCTCAGCTAATCTGATGACTAGTATCCCTGTAAAGTACTTAAAAGGAGAGAAAGATTAAGGACTTTATAGCAGGGGTGGGCAAGTTCGGTCCTGGAGGGCCACACACCTGCCTTGATTTGATGATATCCCTTCTGCGCACAGGTCAGTCAATCATTCCTTCAGTCATACTGATTGACTCCCCTGTGCACATAAATGATATCTTTAAATCTGGGCTTGTGTGTGGCCTACAGGGCTGAACTTACCCTCCCCTGCTATAAAGTCCTTTTATGGTTAGAGTTAGGGTTAGGTTGGGGTCTGGGGTTAGGGTTTGGGTTAGGGTTAGCTGAGCCTTCCAGTTAGGAGGCATATCATTAAGGATCACAGGCCTGTCTCTACCTATATTATCCACTTTAAAGTCTATTTGGTGTTATGGGTGTCTTTTAGATTGCTTTTTTATTATGGGGTAATAAAGTTTCCCATTTTTATTGTACACATTACATTCATTTACAAACCCACACCCTTCTGTGAAAGTAGTAGACAGTAACAGCCCAGAAAATGCTCCTCACAGTATAAAATCCACTTGGTATTCATTGCAAAGATACTGGAGTGGGTTGTCAGTTCCTTCTCCAGTGGGCCAGAGCATATAGCTCGTAGTATTCTTAGGTGGTCTTCCATCCAAGTACTGACCAGGCCTAATCCTGCTTGTCTTCAGGGCGATGTGACCTTGGTTCCCGAACTGCAATCGAAACCTAGGTCACAGTGGTGAAAGCACCAAATCCTAACCAATGGACCACCAGGGAACCTGCATTTAGTCATTATACCATATTAAAATCAGATAATTAATTGAATTGCATGTAAAAGTATATCAGGGACAATTTTGGGGGCTTTTTCAAAAACCTTTTGGCAATTATTACGTTTAGTTAATCAAAAGGCAATATAAAAATTGACCACTGCGTCCTTATAATAAGATTTCGTTCACAAAGAAGAAACCAGTTGCTCTATAAGTAAGTGACACTAGGCCTCGGGCGGGATTTATTTGTTTATAGTGGGAGATGGTGGGAGGCTTTGGAAAATAATGGTGTTTGCAGTTATTTTTCTATTCGGTGAACATATTCCTTCCAGTTTATAGATTATACCGTTGCAAAAGTGCTAGTATATTACTAGAAACTCTGAGCTTGCATCGCATACAACTCACTCCCAGATAAGATCGATATCTATCTGCTGATCTGTTCTATGAAACCTCTTCAGATTCTACCAGCTGCCATTAAGTGCTGTCGCCTTTGAGTAATTGCCCTGTCAATATGAAGCCATGACATGATGTCCCTGTTTTAAATACAGTATGAGAATTTTTCCTAGCGCGCTGAATTAATCCATGCAGCTAATATCCAGTTTTGGGCTCCAGGCCAGTCTTTTCAAGGCAGCACATGGAAGCAAGGGGAACCAGATTATTACTGCCTTTAGTGTTTGATGTTTTTGCTGCAAGCTGGCGTAGTAATGAAATTTTTATTATTCTTTCATAGTTTATTGACTTGTCAGTACTACTTATCTTTCTTGTGAAGCTGAAGCCGTACCTTAGAGAAAAGAATCCATGTTTTTTTTTTATTTCTGTGCCTGGATGCGTTTTTTTTTAAGGGCGCTATGCTTTGATCCGTCATTTTGCATCAAGAAGGAAATTTAGACTGCTTAAACTGCTGTTTCTTTTGCTCAACGCACATATTATAATTTGTGTTCTTGCTGGTTAAAGTGGACCTCTCATGGATAAGATGATCCTATGAATGGGCTTATCAGGAAAACATTGCTATATTTTGTGTTAACGATATTAAATGTATCCTATACCGCCAGTCTGTGCGCCTCCATCTTTGTTGCGTCCGACGCCATGTGGCGCTACGTACTGCAGCATGCCAGGCACATCTTGTGTATGGTTGTGCCTATCCATAAGGTTTTCTGGGCAAATATACTGGAGTGGGATGCCAGTTCCTTCGCCAATGACCTCTCTGCTACGACCTGCCCATCTTGAGTGACCTTACATGGTATAGATCACAGCTTAAAATAATTTCACCACAACAAGGTAGCGATCCAGAAGGGGGCCTCCATCTTAGGGTGGCATAATATTTAAATCAAGTCAGATATTATTTTCATAGCTATCCTTTTGCATGTATTGCCCTCATTTGAAATGGAGGATGCTGAGCACAAGTGTGAGTAAATATACTTGTCATCAGTGACAGAGCTAGTGAATTTAGGGCCCCAGTGTAAAATAATTTGGGCCGCCCATGCTGTCTCTCTATCTAAAGCGGTTGCCTGTAGGGGTCAATAAAGAGGACACATATATATGTAGGTGGTAAAATTTCCCCTATGGTGATCAGATCACCTTCCTATAAAAATAAATATTTTAAGAGATTATGAGAACTGTTTTACTCCATGTAATAGGGGGCCAATACACTGGCGTTGGCCCTGGTGCTTTGCACCTGCTGCACCAGCAGTTGCTCCAGTGCACCATACACTTGTATATAAACCACCGCAGAAGCAGGTATCTCAAATCCTAATCTGAATAGGTTGCTAGAAATTTGTTTGGGACTCTGCTGATATTATAGTGTTTGGTCGATACTACCTTGATGGTCTACCATTAAATTAACAGAAACTAAGACTAATATCCCCTTCTGGATCACTTCCTGGGCTTGTGAACCTTAATGAAGCTGTGAGCTATACCATGTTGCGTCACCCAAGATGGGCAGGTCATATAAGAGAGGTCAGACAAATTGCGGACCACTGGAAAAGGTATTGGCAACTTTCTCCAGTATAGAAAATCTTATGGATAAGCACAACCAGACACAAGATGTGCCTGTCATGCTGCTGTCCATAAAGTCACGGAGAGTCAGACATGGCTGAATGACTCAACAACAAGACTAATATGTTATTTTTTATCTGCGAATAAACCACATCAGAGTATACACAATATACAATGATTTGTAGGCACGCAGTTGATCGTTGCTAAAATACTTGGAAGTAGCAGCATCAATTCTAGAAAATTTGTGCTGACATTCAATTATTTCAGGAAAAAGAAATGCAGAAATACAATATATTGTGTTAGATCTTATCTTGTGATGAACAGCATCTGACAGCACAATATACAGCACTCCCTAAGAAAATAGATTTCAATGTACTATTTTATTTTACACCTATATCAGAACAATCATATACATAAAATCATATACATAAAATCTGTAGACAACTTTCCCAGAATCCTTGTCTCTAGTATAGTGGTGCCTGACATTATATTATCTTCTTGGTAATAAATTCAAATATTTCAAATTATTTGTACGTGTCGTTCTAATACATCATATATGGTAACCATAGGACCAATGTGCTGGTGCACAGATGGGTTAAAGCTTACTCTCCCTCACAATTATAATATGTCAGAGTGGCAGCAACTCCATAGGCGATAGGAAGTTATATTTAACTCAATAAGAAATTCTGTTTAAAAGCTCCACTTTGCGCCTTATCTCTTATATTAACACATTAAGATGCTGAGACACATTTGGTTTACAAACATACATTCAGTATCTTCCTTTGAAGTGAAGTGAATATTAAAAACACATCTGTAGCAGGTATAGAATATGTTTGTTCTATAAAAACGGTATCATACTAATACTACACTATATATACTATATACTAACTATATATATATATATATATATATATATATATACACAGTAGAATCCCAGTTATCCGGCACCCAACTAGCCGGGACTCTCAAGCATCTGGCACCGGCATCAATTCCCTATTTTCAAAAAATTCCCACTAAACCGGCATAACCGTCACTATCCGGAGTTCGAGACTGAAAAAAAAAAAAAAATGATAACTTTTTTCAAATAGTCTTTTCTGGGCCTAAATGGCTCAGTTTAGGTGCTAACACCTTTTTAAAGGCATTTTGATGTTTTTTGGGGGATTTAAGGGTCGTGGGTGGGTGCTGGATAATATATAATTTTTTTACTTAGTAAATAATTAAATATTCTGCTAAAAATGTAATCTATAAATTGAAGTGCAATAATGTACATGGTATTATTGTTATTATTTATTTGCATAATAGATTATTTATTATTATTTTAAATTATTATAGGGTAACATAAAATTAATTTAGCTGTTAGAAGTATATATATATATATATATATATATATATATATATATATATATATATATATATATATATATATATATATATACTTCTATGTCAAACCTGAAAATAGCAGGAAATCAGTTAGTTTAGTGGTGGGGTCTCCGTAGGTTTCCTCTGGTGTATTTAATTTCACAGCATCCCCAATACCATAGGGACAGTAAATCACAGATAGTGTGGATAAGAGCGATAATAATAGATTACATTTAAACACACCAATGTAAAGTGATGGAGAGAAGAGAATCAGAGCTGCTACTGGAGAAAGAAATTGTGCGAGAAAAAGAGGTCATGATCCGAAGCTAGATGGTGGCAGGATAAGTAGAAATTTAAAGAAGTGCAGGCCAAGAATCTATTATAGTCTGAGATGTTGTAACAAGCAGAAAAAAAAGGAAAAAAAAACGAGAGGAGCCAAGTGTTTCTTATCTGCTGTTATTGTCTGTGTTTCTATGTTTTTCATTATACCAAAATACTACATTCACAATAGAGACTAGAATTGACACTTGCAAAAAATGAACTCCATTATAGGGAGACATGATAAAAAACATTTTTTATTGTGGAATCTACAATTTTACGTCTGACTCCTTGATGGTTTGTAAAGGGCCACTGTATGATGGAAAAATATATAGAACATCTCGAAACTTAAGTGCATAATAAGGCTGACTCATGAGATTGACTCATAATCTGGTAGGGAAAGAGTAAAATGCTAGTTTTTCATTAGAAAATAAAAATAAATGTTGATGCCTCTGCTGTTCCCTGAAGGCTTTTGTGATACTTTAGTGAAGTGTTTTTCAGTATGTATGTGTGTGTGTGAAAAGTGTTTACATTGTAGTTAAATGGTCACCTAATGCAGCACAATTTGGAGCACACCACTGTAAAGATCTGCTAAAAGAGTGTTGAAATATTTTTCGCATTTTTGAAATACGTGCATTTTTCACTGAGAAATCAGATAAAATAAAATCTGTGCTTACATGTGTAATAGACTGCCCACTGCCAGAGTGAGCAAAAGAAAAAAGAGTTAACCCTTACCAAATGCATCTGTGCAGAGCATGGAATGCTGGAATCAGTTACGGGTTAACTGGTCAGTACATTCCTCAGTGCAGGAAAAAGCTACTATCAATCAATGTCCTCATTGTGCAGCTTGGCACAAGTGTAGGCACAATACACTTTGTATGTAAACAGGCTTAAAACTTTAGATTTTTTTAGCTGTTATTAGCGTAATTAAAAAAATAGATCATTTTAACATATAATCTTGGGCTCCTTCACACTATGAAGAGCACATACAGTGAGGTAAATGAATTTGAAAAAATAAGTTAATAAACTTATTTCCTGCTCAAATTTTCACAAATACGTTAATGCTCTGCACTCTGGGAAATCTGGGTGGAGACATGCAAATGAGACCACAATGCACGCTCTCTTTGTTAATCCAATAACCACTATATACAAGTCTCCTTATAAGCTTATGCTTACTGTATTTCACAGTTTTAGGCATAGCAACGGATAGCTTATTCATAAACCAATACATATATATTGGTGACTTGGCATAACTCCACTGTGAGGGCCACATGTAGGCAAACAGGAAGTTAATGGGTGGAGTTTGAAGCCAACAACTTGCCAGTCCATCAGCTACTTCCTTTAATGTTTTTTTCTTTTTTAAATTAATGTTAAGTGGTCTAAATAAATACAATATTAATATATTAATTTATTTGCTTGAAAACAAAAAAGAAATCCAAAGCAATTCCTTTAATCAAAGGGAGACACCGTTAACATAAATGTCTCCTGGTAATCTTCTAGGGAAAAATCTGCCAGAAACTTTACCAGGAACACAGGGGTTAAACATAATATAAATGATCAGTTTGGCTCTATCTGGCTTGTTTAATTTCAAATGAACTGAACTGACCTTGCTAAAATAGAATGGCCCAAAGGTCTAAGCTGTTTACAGAGTTTTTACTAGTTTGGCCTTTGTTAAATATTAAATGGGGATCTTTGGATTTCTAGGTCTTGAACATGGCGTTGGGTTTAGTTTTCATGGGCCATTGTTAGCATATAAAGAAATAATGGCATCGGCATGCACAGAAAGGTTAATAGCCATTCATTAAGCTTTTTAAGTGTTTTTTTCAAATTAATCTCTTTTATTATTACAGCTTGAACTTTAAAGCAATCAGTTTTATTGTTTCATATTGAACTTTAAGGTAGCGGTACCATTTGCTGCCGTAAATACCGAAGGGAGCAAGTAACACAAAATCATCAGATAAATCAAAATTCCTTCGGGGACAGAATATTTCTCAGACCCACCCATCCTTTATTACCCAATCTGTGCTCACGGCACCGCCATTTGCGTATGTTCCAAAAATTAGAGATTAAGAGGAATTTAAATCCCAAGTGTACTCATTGACATGATAAAGTACGAAGGTTAGCACATCTGTCACACATCTATCTATCTATCTATCTATCTATCTATCTATCTATCTATCTATCTATCTATCTATCTATCCATCCATCCATCCCTCTATCCATCCATCCCTCTATCTATCTATCTATCTATCTATCTATCTATCTATCTATCTATCTATCTATCTATCTATCTATCTATCTATCTATCTATCCATCCATCCATACCTCTATCCATCCATCCCTCTATCCATCCATCCCTCTATCCATCCATCCCTTTATCCATCCCTCTATCTATCTATCTATCTATCTATCTATCTATCTATCTATCTATCTATCTATCTATCTATCTATCTATCCATCCAACCCTCTATCCATCCATCCCTCTATCTATCTATCTATCTATCTATCTATCTATCTATCTATCTATCTATATATATATATATATATATATATATATATATAACATCATATATATAGTTGTGCATCTGCAAGGCTGTCCGGAACGCTTACAATGTTGGTCACACTTTGCGAGCCTTTCAAAGGCGGTAACTTTTACACCAAGGCAGTAACTTTTACACCAAGGCAGTAACTTTTACACCAAGGCAGTAACACTTACACCAAGGCAGTAACACTTACACCAAGGCAGTAACACTTACACCAAGGCAGTAACACTTACACCAAGGCAGTAACACTTACACCAAGGCAGTAACGCTTACACCAAGGCAGTAACACACACCATGGCAGGAACACTTACACCAAGGCAGTAACGCTTACACCAAGGCAGTAACACACACCATGGCAGGAACACTTACACCAAGGCAGTATCACTTACACCAAGGCAACAAGGCAGTAACTCTAATCGCGAGGCCCCTAAAGTACACAGGGGGAGAGGCTCGCAATGAGCACCAAAGGCTCTTAGCGCGGGGCTCTTGATGAGCGCCGAAGGTGTTCAGAGGGGTAAGATCATCACATTGTGTGGCGAACAGCATTGACAGGTTTACAATTTTATTCCCGTAATTTTTGATGGGCAATATCCTAGTATATGTGTATATATATATATATATATATATATATATATATATATATATATATATACATAGAGTATAGGTGTATACAGTACTGGATCTACCTTTTTGGAGCCCCTAGGCAGTGAAGTGGAGGAGCCCCTATGAGTAAATCATCAAGGTTTGGGCGCACCCATTTTTCTCTTTTCTGCCCATGTATATAACTCTCTTGCTGTGTGAGCAAATAACAGACATATTCCCATAACAGATATTTTAAAAACATAGCTGCTCATACACACGCCAAGCAAGAACTTGTTTATTAAATGCATTTAATGGTGGGCCATATTATTTATATTTTTCTAAGGGACACCTTTCGCCAGGAAGCGGCCCTGGGTGGCTGCCTAGTTGGCCTAATGGGTAATCCGGCCATGGGTGTATAGGACAAGTTGGGAACCAGCCCCATAATGATCCATCCATCCAGTGTCTTCTGCGCTTAGGTCTCCAAATTATTGCATAATCCAGCCTATGAATTGCTTTAAAGTTGTCTAATACAGGAGTTTTTTGGATTAAAGAATGATAATGCATTGTGGATCTATTTGCATGTCCACGCCCAGTTTCCCAAATTGTAATAACTATATTTGTGAGAATTCTGAGTAGGGAATACGTTTTTTAACTTATTTTTAGGTATTCAAATTTGAGCACAAATTTACTGTTTATTTAGTATGGTTGCGGTAGACCCCAAAACTTATAAACAAAACCAAAAAAACAGGAAAAATCTATATATTGTTATGTAATTAAACTGGTATACTTTTTATGTCTCCTGGATCGCTTCCTTGTCTTGGTGAAGGGGCTTGTGAACCTTTAATGAATCTGTGAGCGTATCATTAAAGGTTCACAAGCGCCTTCACCAAGACAAGGTAGCGATCCAGGAGACATAAAAAGTGTAGGGTCATCTAAGATGGGCAGGTCAGAAAAATGTCGGTCCCTTGGAGAAGAAACTGGTAACCCACTCGAGTATCTTTGCCAAGAAAACCTTCTGGATAAGCACGACCAGAGACATAACAATTGTGCCTGGCATGCTGAGGTCCATAAGGTCATGGTAGAGCCAGACACAACTGAACGACTAACCAGCAACTGTATATATTGCAATAGTTTTTCCTCTTGTTGCTTTCTTCTCAAATTGAGCCTTGACATCTTCCCTACACTTAAAGCTATCAAAATGAGGTTAGAAGAGCATATGGCAAACCTATAATGGCTATAAATTAGAAAAAATATCTATTTTATTGTAGACACTCTTTTGTTCATTCAGTACACTTTCTCTCTTTTTCTTTTTTAATTTCCTTCTTCCCATCTTTCTCCAAACATTTTTTTTATTTTATCCAATATATATTACCTTCATGTCCACCTTCTATACTTTATACTCATTAAAACAAAGTTCTCCGACGTTTGAATACACCAAGGGATTATAGGTTTTGCTAATTGCTTTCCCAAATTTCTTAACTAGGAGTTCTAATTCTGGATGAGTGCTTGTGTGAAAAAGGGACTGTTTAGGAAGTGTCGTTGATTTTATTCATGGATAATTGACTCCTAGACATTTTCATCCCACAGTACTGCCATGATATAGTTACAGTCTCATCATGTAACACAGGATCTGACTCGCAGCCATCGTCTGATGAATGCAAAAGCAGAACATTTCCAAGGATGTGGCCAGATGCCCTTTTGTTATTTCATAAAGAGTGCAAAAAAAGGCACTTCCTCCAAAAGTCCACAATTAACTGTGATTTTGAATTACTTATTTACAATGCTTTAAATGTCAAAAGTTTCTTTTTATTTAAAGTCGTGGGAACCTATTGTGGTTTTTCCAAGGAAACAGAGCTGAGGTTTCAAGGTATTTTACCTCCTGTACCCTCTCGTTAAAGAACTGCTGTACAGTGGGGAAAATATATATTAGAAGACTCATAATTAGGTAGGGAACAAGTCAATACTTGGTTTAATTATAAATATTCAGCCCTCTCTGATACTTTGGTGTAGGTTGTGTCATAGAGAGACAGGCTTCCAGTTATAGCTGCATGCTGCCTTCTTCTGAGCATATGTGGTCGAAGTGGGTAGGTATCAAATTCTAAAAGATCTAATACCTTACAGGGTCCCTTTTGATTTAGCACAATTTGGACCATATCTCCTAAAATCATGCTAAAATACTTTTTGAATTTTTGCAATACGTGCATTTTTCACTGAGGAATAATATCAAATAAAATATGTGTTTACATGTAGACTGCCCATTTGCTTTTGCATTACTGCAGCCAATCAGATTGCAGAGGTGTGTGCCCCCTTCAAGTCAGTGGTAAAGCTGCTTACACTTCAAGTTTGAAGGGAACAGATCTTGTAATGTTTGTCATTTCTTATGGCAGAAAACTCAGGTTTCTCTGGTATTAGAACAATGCAGACAAGTGATCTGCTAGCTCCAGAGCTGTCCGTATAAAGATCAAAGGAAAAAAACTTAACAAATCTATCTGTACAGACATGGAATGCTAAACTCACCTAAACAGGTCAGTTATGGGTTAACTGTTTAGTGCAGTCTTGAGTTCAGGAAACAGTTGTGTCCAAATCTTATGTGATCTCATGGTCCTGATACACTTGGTATTCATGGTAGAGATACTGGATTGGGTAGGCAGTTCCTTCTCCAGTGGGCCACAGCTGACAGCTCCTGGAATTCCTTGGTGGTCTCCCATCCAAGTACTGACCAGCCCCAGCCCTGCTTAGCTTCATGGTGGTGTGATTTCTTGGTTGCACTGGAGCACTTACAGTGAGGTAAATGGCCCTTTAACAAACCCCTCTTTCCTCCTTGCCACCACTGCTAGATAAAGATAAGCACATGCCTCCAACGTCATCTGGTCTAGAGAATATGAAACCAGACAAGTTGGAACCTTTTACATATAAACAGTTATCAAAAATTAGGATTTTCTCTAAACTGATTTTATGCCCATGGCGTGCACAGCTGCTAATGTTGGCAGTGCATTTTTAATTATTTGAAGACGATTTCCAAGATTTATCAAATATTGTGCACTCACAGGCTTGTACAACTGCAATATTCTTAAAATGCCATTTATGGGCCACTAATTCCCTGGTGGTCCAGTGGTTAGGATTAGGTGCTTTCACCACTGCGACCTGGGTTTGATGCCAAGTCAGAAAACCAAGAGATCAAACCACCCTGAAGCCGAACAGAGTTGGGCCTGGTCAGTACTTGGATGGGAGAGCACCGAGAAATACCAGATGATGTGGCCCACTGGAAAAAGAATTGGCAACCCACTCCAGTATCTCTGCCATGAATACCAAGTGAATCAGCATGTTAAGGTCCATGAGGTCACAGAGATTTGGAAACGACTGAATGACACAAAAATAAAGTGTTATATTTATAGTACCGTATACTATTTTTAAGAACTTGACTTGATCATGTAAACTTACTTTTATTTTTAGAAAGTGTAAAATAAATAAATACAGCTAACTATTGTAGTCAGTTTTGCTTTAAAAGACCAGTGTAGTTTGGGAAAAACGTCATATGTTTGTGAAGTTTGTAACAAATTAAGAGCATTTGCAGGTGTGTAAACTGTGGACGTCAAAGCATTTTATGTTAATTAGTTATTTTAATATAATATGCAACAGTACCATATTTGGGAATGCCACACTTCTCGTTAGATTGTAGACCGATTGGATATGTTTTACTAAGTTGTTTTAGGTATTGAGGATTCCCTGGTGGTCTAGTGGTTAGGATTTGGTGCTTTCACAGCTGCGACCTAGGTCAGGGGACCAAGCGCTTACACCACCCTGAAGTCATGCAGGATTGGGCCTGGTCAGTACTTGGTTGGGAGACCACGTAGGAATACCAGGAGCTGTATGTTGTGGCCCACTGGAGAAGGAACTGACAACACACTCCAGTATCTCTGCCTTGAATATCAAGTGGATCAGCATGGTATGTTACCGCCCATGAGGACATGACTAAAGGAAAACACATTATCTATTGAACAGTGGAATCAGGATTTGGTCGATTCGGATAGGACTTCAGCACATGACAGCTTGCCCTGCTCTGTAAACACTTCCTTGTGCCTTTGAAAAGAAAGTATGATTATAATGGCACCTTCCAAGCATCAGCAGAGTCTGCTAAAATGAAGATTTTCTCAGAAAATACTTTTATGCCTATCAAGTTGTTTTTTAGTCATTCAGTCAAGTCCAACTCTCCATGACCTTATAGTTCACAGCACGCCAGGCACATCTGTCGGTCACTCCCGTCTAGGCTCCCTCAAGCTCATATTCATTGCTTCAATTACCTAATCGATCCATCTCCTCCTTTACCTCACCCTTCTTCGTGTACCTTGAGTCTTTCCAAGCATCAGAATCTCCTCTCCATACCTGCTAATTTTGGCAGTTTTGCTTAACTACTGTGGCTCTTTAAAGGCAGGAGTCATTCTGTCTACATTCATAATGGGATTAGAGATCTACAAGGAATTATTATTATTATTATTATTATCACTTTTATTTGTAACGCGTCAACATATTCTGTAGCGCTATACAGGGGAAAAGAACAAGGAAAATATAATTTTAACAAACTGCAGAAAATGGAGGGCCCTGTTTTGAACTTAGAATCTTTGGAGCAAGTGCTTTTTTCCCCAAAGCATCCTACAAGATTGGAAACTCGCTACTTACAATGTAAAGGGAATGGAAGAGGCAGAAACCTCAACAAGAATAACAGATAGGAATATCAAGGGTCAGGAAGAAAGTGAAATTTAATAGGTAGGAAGGTATGCAAAGTTAGAATGATTTTTCATATAGAAGGAAAAGGAAAGCATCTGAGAAAGTAATTTGGTAAAAAACATACAGAATTAAGATCTCTATTCAGTTCTCTTGAATGAATCAGCAACTGTTCTATTCTACATACACGTACACTAAAATAATGTTACACAGTAGTAAAAAAGCAGCCATGGTTAGGTCATAGCAAAGTACAGCAGGACATAATAATTTCTGTCTGCACCTAATCTATTGTCTCAGAGTGAATTTTGATTGAAATTATAGTAATCTGAGCACTCAGTAAAAAAAAAAATTACCAAGCAGTATGTAACTGTAGAAAAAGGAAAATGTGCGGCTTGTATGTGTCAGAAGTCAGAAACATTGTGTTTATTGGGAATAAAATATTTTTATGCAGCCGCGGACTCACTCAATTCTTTTCTGTGCTAGTAAATGTGTCTACAAAACTCCAGCAAAGTGCCTGGAGTCAAGATGGAAATGTCACTGTCTGATCCTTAATGGCCTTGTTACACCTTCCCGCTAGTTTAGGAAATTTAGCATATCGAGCCGTAGGAAATTACTGTAAATGTGCTTCAGGTTTCAGTCATATAATTTCAAAGCTAGTGCATGATTTATACTGAATACATACAGTGGGTTAGATGACAGCTAATATAGTTCAGTGGCATGTGTATATATATATATAAAAACAGTAAAAAAAAATAGTAAATTTGTGTTCATACTTGGACGTCTAAAAAAAATGAAAAAAAATGATTTCCTGCTCAGAATCCTGTGAAATACAGTTATTGCACTGCATTATGGGATCGTGGGCTTTGGCATTCAAATGAGCCCACAAAGGTTTCACTCTTGAATCCAATTTTAAATATGGCTCATTTTAAACATATGCCTGCTGTATTAAACAGCTTTAAAGCACAGCAAAGGATGGATTGTGCAGGAGTTAGGAGCACCTAACATACGTATATATATATATATATATATATATATATATATATATATATATATATATATATATATATATACAGTGCCTTGCAAAATTATTCACCCCCCTTGGTATTTTTCGTGTTTTGTTGCCTCACAACCTGGAATTAACATGGATTGTTTGAGGATTTGCATCATTTAATTTACAGAACATGCCCACAACTTTAAATATGTTTTTTTTTTTTTTTTTTTATTGGCATTTTGGCATTTTATTGGCAGGGATATGCAAATGTGCCCACAAAGGGCTCGCTCTTTAATTCTAATAGAATTTCAAACATGGCTCCTTTTATGCAAATGCCTGCTCTATTACACAGCTGTACGCAAAGCCCGGGATGGAGTATGCACAAGGCAGTAAACAGTGCTGTCTGAGGGTAAAAAAATCTTGCCTCTCTGGAATTTGAGCAATGCAGACGAAGACTGGTCAGAGCTCCGTGCTCAGTGCAGCTCCTTGCAAAAATGTAACCCTTACCACATTTACCTGTGCAGGCATGGAATCCTGGACTCACCTAAACAGGAAAGCTATGAGTTAATTGGTCTGTGTAGTGTAGAGTCCAAGGAAACACTGCTATCAGTCATATAGAGAATAACCACTGCATGCACACGCACTCGTTATTACATGCTGCAGCCGGTAGGCAGGACAAACTTTGTGTGTAATTAGAGACTTAAAACTTTACATTTTTGTCTGTTATTAATGTCATTAAAAAAAGATAGATCATTTTAACATATAATCTTGTGCTCTCTCACACCACGAAGAGCACTTACAGTGAGGTAAATTGCCATTGAAAGACCATGAAATGCTAGCATACACTGTCCTAACCATTTTATTCTAAAGGGGGGCCATTGCTTAGAAATGAACAATTTTTTGTGCTGCATTTTATGTAAATCAGTGGTTCCTTCATACTAATTAGCTGCCTTGATATGCTAGTTAGAATTGCAATCCACTTTTTGTCTGTCCCTGTTGTGGTCAAAACAACCCCCAAGGTTGTCATTCATCCCCATCCTTATCAGTCTCTGAGCAGCAAATTAGCATATTAAGCCGCACATTACCCACAAAACCAATGCTTTTTTTTGTTAGAATTATTTACTATAGAGAGAGAAAAAAGCTAGAACAATATGTAGCTAATTTTGCATGTTCTTTAAAATTAGAAAAACTTTTAGTTGGGGTGACTGTGTCGTTTTAATTTAGGATAATATGGAGAAAATGTCCCATTAAAAATCAGCATTTCAAACATTCTGATTTTATTTGCAAATGTTGTTGACTTGTGTTTGTATTTATGCATGAACAACTTTTATGATTCCCCCGATGCCTTTGTCATGAGCCTAGTCAGGCACCCAAATTGCTTTTCATTGCATAAAATCACTAAAAACACTGAACTGTAAATTTCGTGAGAACATTTTATGCTCATTTACAGTGTTTTCAATGAGGGTTTCTTGTGCAAGACTTATAATTTAATATTAGCACTTGTGTAACAAGCCGAAAGGAACAGCGAGTTCTGCATGTTGGGACAAATAGGGCAGTATAAAAATAGCAATGCATTTATTTTAAGTATTTGTTTGAAGGTGAAATTCTCCAAAAGTTACTGAATATGCTAAAGGACATAACTAGGCATAAAGCTAATTTGTAATTTGAAATAAATGTTGATGCCGCTGCTGGTCCCTGGAGGCATCTATTATACTTTGGTGACAGTTGCATGTGTATGTGTGAAATATGTTTTATTACATAATTGATGACATCATATATGACTTTAGATGACATCATTCATTTCAGGTTTATGTTTACATTTGTGCAGGATTGACAAGTATTGTTACAAGTTGTCTGCTTCTAAACATGTGCCTGTGAAATGGGTAGGACTCAAATTATATGAGATCAATTACCAGTTGATCTTCTTCCCTGCTTCCATCCTCTCCCACCCATCCATCTACACATAGATAGATAGATAGATAGATAGATAGATAGATAGATAGATAGATAGATAGATAGATAGATAGATAGATAGCTTCAAGATATCAGACAGTTATGAATCTGGAAAGTCTTCAAATATAATCATTTTCATGTTTATAGCTTATACAGATGTTTAAGGACCACTGTATCATAAAAAAAGAATGTCTGATAAATGTACATGCAGAAGTAAACTTGATGTATAATGTTTAAACTTTGTAATGCTGATAGTTATACTTTAAAGCTCTTACTCTTATAGGTTTCTGGTCGGCGTGCTATGCTTTTGTATAATTAGGGTTGAGGCAGTTGTAGCAGACTTCCTGCTCAGGTTTGATCTACACCAATCAAACACAAGAACAAACAGCATGAAACCTACTACTACTGCCCCACCCCTAATTGTACATGAAGCCAAGAAGAACAGCACGTCAGCCAGAAACCTATAAAAGAAGAACTTAAAGTATAATTATTAACGTTACAACGTTAAAACATAATAAAGCAAGTAGACTTATGCATGTGCTTTCATTTTAACAGCTATTATTTTCATAATACAGTGGTCCTTTAATGTTTTTAGTTTGTCCAATACTTTACAAACGCATGCATAGTTGGAACTGTCACTTTGACAGCTTTTGATGTAAGGGGTCAACACATGTACAGAATGAGGAAATGCTGAATAAAAATAGATATATAATTTAATTTTGATTTAAACTTCTTTTTGGTCGGGATGGAGATAAGAGATAATGAGAATGAGTAAAATCTCCAAAGCATTTTTGTTCTATTAGAATAAATTAAATGATATAAAACAGATGTTTTTTTTTTTTATGTGGTCAGTGGACAAAAAGATATGGACCATGCACCATGAAGGAGAAAGAAAACTAATCAGAGGCAGAAAATTACATTTTGAAAGTAAAATTGGACTAAGAACAGGTGTGTGTTTCTACCTAGGCTCACAAGGCCCAGGCCTAGGGCAGCACGTTTTGAGGGCAGCAGACTGTCTGAAGATGCAGTGCAGTACATTCAAATATGTTTGTTTATGCACAGAAATGTCTATATGCAGTGTTATTTCTCTCTGTAACTATACTTCTCACATACTATATATATATATATATATATATATATATATATATATATATATATATATATATATATATATATATATATACATGGGTTCCCTGGTGGTCCAGTGGTTAGGATTCTGTGCTTTCACTGCTGAGACCTGGGTTTGATTCCAGTCAGGGAACTAAGAGATCACACAAACCTGAAGCCATGCAGGGTTGGGCCTGGTCAGTACTTGGATGGGAGAATACCAAGAGCTGTATGCTGTGGCCCACTGGAGAAGGAACTGGCAACCCACTCAAGTATCTCTGCCATGAATACCAAGTGGATTAGCATGGTATGTTGCTGTCCTTGAGGTCACAGAGAGTCGGACACGATTGAATGACGAACACATACACAACATTTATATACATAAACAGATATATAATTATGATTTGGGATAAAGGAAGGAGGTGGTGAACAAATCTGAATTACCTGGTACAGCATATAACCTAAATATCCCCATGATAAAGAAAACTGTATTTAAAAGAACTATATTACAAAGTTATTTATCTCGCTGTTCTGAACAGCATGTTCTAGGACTGGTACCAGTCCCTCAGACCTTATCTGCCAGTCCTCAGGAACAAAGATGGACGAGGAAAGCCTAACACTTTAAGCATATGACTGCTATTGGTTATAGTTAATAATTTATTATGGATGAATGTGTCTGCATTTAAAATTAACTCTGTACAAAACTAGATGAAAATGTAATGTCTCATGATATATATTTCTAGGAGCTCTGTTCCTTCCTCTCCTAATTGCAGGCAACTCAGCACATAATATACATGTGTGCCAGCATGGGCCCCCCTTTCAGAGCAGGCCCCAGTCCATATCCTTATCTCTTGTCCACCATTGCTGTCATTGCTGTCATGTGATACAGGTACAGTATTAGCTTCATAAGAGGCTAAATATAATACAGGCTAATTTGGAGAGAAAAAAAGGTCTTACAAAGATTTAAACAACACTTGAACAATTCTTGTGACTAATCCAAGTTTAAACACTTACCATATTACGTAGTGTGCATGCTGGGTGTTGCTTTTTAATACTTACTCAGCTGAGCTTATTTCATTTTTAAAGAGTGAAATACTCTGTAAGCCCAGGTAATGAGATGGAAAAGTGAAAAAAAAAATGATAATAATTTCTTGAAAAAAAAATTGCATTCCTTTGACATGGTTTTCGACTTGTGTTTGTGGATTTGATCCGGTGCTGTGATTGTGATTGAATTGCCATTTATGTTGTATCTGCTTCAAATACCGCTGTAAATTGAACAGTCAATGCCAAGGTACCTGTTGTTAGTAAGCTTAGCGACTCTTACCGCGAACCAGCGATTGTTTATTACTAAGCAGATAGAATAACCATGGGGGCTCTTTGTAGTTGAGAAAATCTCAGAAATTCATTCTAATATAAATTAATAGAACATTGTAGTTCAAGAAAGAATGCACTTGTTTGTGAAGTTTGTAACACATACTCTTCATTAGCAGTTGTGTAAGCCATGGGCCGAGAGAAAACAGCATTTTATGAATCAAGGCTTCCATTTTATCTTTGTTACAGTGATTCCTGCGCGGTGAATCATGAGGGTGTGTTCTTTTTTTTAATGAGTAGAGGTCAAATTTGTTAGTTGAAATTGATACCACATTACGTTCCCCTCAAAAGGCCAGAATCAGACAGCTTGCATCAATAGATACCAATATCGTGGAGAGCTAACAATCTCTTTGGATTTTCATGCATCAGAAAATGTACAGTTGTTCTGTTGATTGCCTGAAGAGAAAGTGTCAGCAATGTGCCAAGTGTGCAGTGTAAATAGGCTGCGTGCACAAGGCCAAACTATTTGTTTAGGCAGGTAAAGCGCCATTTTAGAATCGTAATGTTATTAATTGCAAGTTAGTGTTGTAAAATGGCTGCTTTTTTCTATGTGTTACTTAGCTTGTGAGCATTTTCTGCCCGTTGTAATGGTATATTTTGTATCTCCTACGTTCCTGGCTAACTCTAAGGTGCCTGGCGGTGATTTGCGCGATTCGGTCTCCTTTGGCCTCGTTTTCACTTTTTTCGTCCGCAAATTTTTTTTCTCACTTAGCCTTTTTTTGAGTGCCGAAACTCAGCAAATTTGGGTTAAATTCACGTGCAACCTCACTCCCAGGAGTTCTGGCGTTCCTTCCGTGCTGTGTGTGTTTTTTTTTTTTTATTGTCTTGTTATTTGATTTCCACGGTTCTGCCGTTGAAGTTGTATTTTTGCGAGATCGTTTTTTTTTGCCCCCTAGAATTTTTCTAAGTCACGCGTTCCTCGTCTGCTTGCAGCCCAAGTAAGTCCCTCGTTTCTTAACTGCTTGCAGGCTAAGTCCCTTGTGTTTCAATGCCTCAACTGCTTGCCTCACTCGGCGAGGCTCGCAGGAGCACCTTCGGCGCTCATTTTGCCTAAGTCCCTCGTGTTTCAGTGCCATAATTACTTACCTTACCTTGCGACGCTCGCAGGAGCGCCTTTGGTGCTCATTTCAGTCTAAGTCCCTCGTGTTTCAATGCCATAATTACTTACCTTACCTTGCGAGGCTCGCAGGAGCGCCTTTGGTGCTCATTTCAGTCTAAGTCCCACGGGTTTCAATGCCTCAACTGCTCGCCTCACTTTGTTATCATTATTTTATTTATGGACTTTTGAATAAATAAACTTGAAATTGGTGAAATGATTTTAAACATTAGAAGAAATAAACACATTCTTTAGATCTGTAACCATAATAAGCAATTATTTACTGTGTGGTCCAATTTTCTTCTCTCAGTTGATTCTGCTGCTGTTTTCTCAGGAAGAAGTGGTTTTGTAAATTAATGAGTTCTGTTGAAAGCACTTTCCCATTGTGTAGTGAGGAACTTTGTCAGAAACTAAAATGGTAGGTTCCATAGCAGCATAATTGCATATAGAAGGTAATTATTAGAGGCTCTGTTACTTTTTTGTGTTCTAATAATATTTTCCCTATTTAAATGTAGTTCTTCAAAAGATGATATGTTAATTAATTCATTATATTTAATTATTGTGTACTATTATAAATATACCATGTCACTATAAGGTTACAGATTGACCAGATCTTTATTTTATAGGATTATATACTTTTTTAATTATAAAATAATACACGAGAATTAAAAAAAAGTATAAAAGAACCAGACTGTGCAGTTAACTGTTGCATGGGCCGCGCCATAATTAAGTAATTTCATTGTGATACATTTTTATTGCACAAAATAAAACATTGTAGTGTACACCTGCTAGTTTTATCAAAGCCAACATTTTACTAGCGTGGAGAACTCGGACAGATCGCCGAAACAGATGGTTTAAAGAAAAACCCCTCAATGCATTTTAAGTTCCCCTCCCTGTTCCTGGTGAGGCTATTACTATGACAGCTATGACAAATGTGTATTCTAGGCTTCCAATGAATAAATTCTCCTCTGCTTCTTATGTCTTCTAGGAATACATGGCGCTGCTTTAGTGTTAAGGCTTAGATCTTCTTTGTTTTATTCTGTATAAGGAGTTATCTCAACATGACCCTTATATAACTGAAATTGGTTAAATATTTGTAATGTGAACTTGTACTAACACATTGCACATCTAAAAGCTCCCAGTTTGTGTCTCTCCCCCAGATGTCCATCTTAGCCTCACAATGAACTTCTTTTGGAGGATAGACCGACATTTAAGTCTTCATCCTTGACCATGCCCTATTTTCTCCAGCTCCTACTATTTTTGATATAGGCACACTTTTTTAATGAAGAAGCTATATTTTTAACTTAGATCATTGGATGTCCCTTGAAGACCAGACTTTTTGTATTTGGTGATGAAGTACATGTGGATGACAATTACCTGCCAACTCCTTGCATTAGTCTCTCTTGTGGTCTGCACCACTGATGTGACTTTGAAACACTCCCGACCTCTCCCATCAAGTGCCCTCTGGTCCTAGCAATACCATTGGCATCACAGGATAATGCTGGAAATATGATGTGGACCATAAGAGACTGTTGGGTTGGGTAATCATGAGCCAAGTGTGATCATACCTACGACGGCCCTGCTTGAGGTCAGAGACCAAGTAATGTCATTCTAGGTAGTAAGATCTCCATGTGCACTTTGATAGGAAACTCTAAATTAAAAATGAACAAACATCATATAAGCTTGGCTGGCCATAGCAATTCACCTGGTAGAAAAGTACTTGCTTCTGTTCAGAATCAAAATACAATACCATCAATTCAACTATTAAAAGAAGCAATTCAATTTATCTCAGAAATGGAATAGATGAGAAGTACACTTCATAACTTATCAGATGTATATTTAGCTGTTTCATAATCCTGACTATATATACAGTGCCTTGCAAAAGTATTCACCCCCCTTGGCTTTTTACCTATTGTTACATTGCAGCCTTACGTTCAATGTTTTGTTAATCTGAATTTTCTGTGATGGATCATAACACAATAATCTAAGTTGGTGACGTGAAATGAGAAAAATATATATATAAAAATATTTTTTAGAAATAGAAAACAGAAAGTTCGCATGTGCGTATGTATTCACCCCCTTTGTTATGAAAAGGTCTGGTGCAACCAATTACCTTCAGAATTCACATAATTTGTGAAATGATGTCCACCTGTGTGCAATCTAAGTTGTCACGTGATCTGTCATTACATATACACACCTTTTTTCAAAGGCCCCAGAGACTGCAACACCTAAGCAAGAGGTACCACTAAACAAACACTGCCATGAAGACCAAGGAACTCTCCAAACAAGTAAGGGACAATGTTGTTGAGAAGTAGAAGTCAGGGTTAGGTATCCAAATCTTTGATGATCCCCAGGAGCACCATCAAATCTATCATAACCAAATGGAACGAACATGGCACAACAGCAAACCTGCCAAGAGACGGCCGCCCACCAAAACTCACTGACCAGGCAAGGACGGCATTAATCAGAGAAGCAGGACAGAGACCTAAGGTAACCCTGGAGGAGCTGCAGAGTTCCACATCAGAGACTGGAGTATCTGTACATAGGGCGACCATAAGCCGTACGCTCCATAGAGTTGGGCTTTATGGCAGACTGGCCAGAAGAAAGCCATTACTTTCCGCAAAAAACAAAATTCATTGTATGTTTAATTCCAATTTTAAAAAAAAATATATAAATAAAAAAATAAATAAAAGAAAGATAGGAAGGTATATAAGAATAAAAGTAGGGGTACTTCTTAAATTGTATAACTAATACGAGTGCCACATTCCATATTCTGTTTTGCTTCTATAACAGTTATGCCCATCTCCTTGGTCTGGCGTGGTCCTGCCCATGTCTGACTAGACATATCTCTCTATTCTTGTCAGCTCATATTGTATTCCTGACCTCAGTAAAAAGCTTTTTCCTGAAATTTTGAAGCATCTGCATGAAGATGTTGTTCATTAGTAAATTTCAGCTTAACACATGGCATTTAATGTGAAGTGAATAAAATGATGGCAATGCCCGAGGTTATAGCTTCAGTGCTACAATAAAGGTGAAGCCCCATTAGGTGCTCATTACAGCTGTAGGAATTATTAATTATGTGGGTTTTCTGTTGAAAATCTTTCTTGTGTAACTGTGACAACCGACATTATTAAAAATAAATGGAGTTACAGGAAGCTGTTTTTTTGTGTCTGGCAAATGAATGATTTACTTTTCTTTGTAGTCGGCTGTAATGGTAGTTTTGTTAAAATGTTAGCAATTCATTATTTAATTAGTTTGCTGCTTCTTATCAACTTACATGGGCATAATAATTATGGCCAAGAAATTCAACGAGACATTATTTTCATGTTAACAGATCTTCTGGTTTGACTCAATCTTATAAAGAATTCATCAGCCTGACAAATTTCCATGCTAAAAAGAAAGAATGCCCAACATCATATGTATTCTCAGTGACTTTAATTTGGCTTATTTTTTGGCATTAATGACATTAAAATATTCCACAATGTCATATTTTTCTATTCTTTTGGGATCATGGCAACTCCAATCCACCATTTTCCAAACTTGTGACCTAGATTTAAGAACTAAATTTTATAACTAAAATATATTGAATATTTTTTTTTTTTAGGTTTATGTTGGATGCATACTTTCCAACTGCTTTTCTATGGACAGTCCATTTTTTAAAGGACCAAAAAAAGCACCCTTTTAAAAACTGGTCAATAATTCATTTTGATATTGGCATTATAGGGTAGCCCACAGGAACCTGTATAAATAATAAGGCTGAAATCTGTAACAGTTATACCTTGTATTAGGGATTTATATTCTATTGATAAGCAAAGTATGCTTTGTTTTATAACCTATGGGACATGGTTCTAATTTTTAAAACGTAAAGAAAAATATCTGTATTCGGACGAGACTTGAACTCAGGAGCTTTAGCTTCACAGGCAGCTGCATTACATACTTAGCTATTTAACCAGCTATTGCATTGGCTGATAGAATATAGTTAGGTTGTTACAATAACTCAGTCACTGTCTGATTCAATCACTGAAAGCTTCTGCAACTGATTCTGATACATTTTTTATTGTTCCGCGTGGTACAGAGCTCATTACTCATTTAGGCAGAGGCAACACACTGAAATAGCCTGACTTCAGTTGATCTTAACTCCATCAATTCAGTAACAATTTTCAAAATTAAAACACTTTTTCACAATAGACCAGGAGTTTCCATTTGTGACTTGTATTTATGATAATTTAATAAATGTATTTAAAGGCATAACTAAGTTTCCTAAATTATGAGTGCATCTGAGGAGAATCAGTAGTGTATGCAAATATTTTTTACATGAAAAAATACCAGCATAAACACTTAAAGTTAGCAAAATGTATTGCAATTTCTGACAGTTGAGTTAACATCCCCTTGTAACCTGGGCTAGAGTACCATAAAATTCATAATTTGGTTTGGCCAATCAGGATAAGGCTCAGGCAGCCGATACATTTGTAACAAGCTCTGGGGTTCCTGGCTGTGCTGTAAAGTTTCTCTACCATATAGGTTAAACTCTGTACCTGGTTGCTTTCCTGTGTGTACTTGGTTATGTAAGCTCCCTGTGGGTGTACAAAGCTGGATTTTAGTTTCCTGCCTATAACTTTGTAAGTACACTGAACTTATCTATATAACGCAGATTTGTCTGATAACCATTGCCTGTTTCTTACCAAACATTTGAAACCCAGGAAACCTATATATACCTTAAAGTAAAAACTTGCTCACAATCCTTTGTGTACATTTATTATAATTACAACTGCAGTTGAACCTGCTTAGATTTCAATAGTGTTATTCATTCGAAGGCGCTTTTTAGAATTGTTAGTCCTTCACAGTTAATACTACTCATTTCCTCTAGCTATGTCCCTATCTTAAAGGAACTTTGTCACCCCAACAGGAAGCTGTTTTAATTTTAAAGAGCAAAAAACGGCTTTACATTGTACTAGCAACAATAATTTCTGATTTTTTTATAATTGATTTTGTGACTCCTTTATGCTAGTGTGACACTCAAGAGTGCTTGATAAGGGTGGTAGAGCGTCTAACTGCCAGATTACATTGGGGGGCTTTAATTTGGCCACTGCAGAGACAGACAAGCAAACTGAATTCCTAATTAGCATATCAAAGCAGCAAATTAATATGTGTAAACTGCTCATTTGCATATAACATCTTGGAATTTCCCAGAAATTATTCACTTTAGAAAACAATGGATAACACAATAAACAGCGAGTTTTTGTTTAAGAATAAAAACTTGATATTAGTGTTCCTCTAAGATATATATAGAGGTATAAGTAAATGTGTGTTTATGTATACGGATATTAGGTATACAAATTATATTCAAATAGACATGTTGGTGTTTATATACATACTATATTTCATAGCAATGCATAAGCTTCCTGATACCAGCTAGTCCATCCTAAAATGAGTAGCCCTAGACTTGGATCTAGTTCATCTAGGGAGAAATGCACTATTATTATTATTATTATTATTATTATTATTATTATTATTATTATTACTATTTCCAATCTGTTAGTCTATATAAAATATTGTTTTATTTTAGCTAATCTTCTTACATAAGCTCATTTTATTTTTTCATACTATTACTATAGGAAAATGAACAGTGGGAAATGTCAAGGGCAATATGATATGTAAAAGCAGTGTTAAAAGTGATAAACCATCACCATCATTTTTTTGGGATACTGTACATACTATACATAATGTGCATGGTGGGACTGGAGAGCCATATAGCCAAGATGGCAGAAGGGACGCAAGAATGGAGAAGGAAAGCACAATTATAAACATTCCTAAGAGTAACTCCATCTGGATCGTTACATTGTTGCGGTGAAGGAGCCACCATGTAGGGTCACCCAAGATGGCCAAATCATATCAGAGAGGTCAGGCAAATTGCGGTCCACTGGAGAAGGAGCTGGCAATCCACACCAGTATCTTTGCCAAGATAACCTTATGATAAGAACAACATAACGAAAGTTGTGCCTGACTAGCTGCCGTCCGTGGGGTCATGGAGGGCCGGGCACCACCAAACGACTGAAAAAACACTTAAAAATGCATGATGTCTTCCATTTTTTTTTTTTCTGCCTGAGCTCTTTTGACTTAAGACATTGTAAATAGCGTGTCAAATCTTGAGGTGTTATCCTGCCTTTAAATATAAATCATAAACCACTGTGCAGGATTCTAGTAATTGACCTATAAGTAGAAAAAGTTACACATTAAATACATATGTAGACAGTAAAAGTTGCAGTAAAAAACGGTATTCAATATCGTTGAAGTGTTTTCAGATGTTCTAACAATATAAATCAATGACTTAAGTCAGACACCTTTCATACACAGGTGAAAGTCATTTCATCTGAAAAGATACCACTTAAGATAATGATGTCATCAGTGGTATTAAACAAGACTCCTCTCCTCGTATATTTTGATCTAAGTAACGTTTCTCTCTGAAAACTGAGATAGTGTTGCTTATATACTGATGCCAAATATGACTGAATTTGCAACTTTAGACTCCGAAAACTGTATAAACAAAGATAGCGATTTTGGCTCAATCACACATTCCTGGTATTTTTATGATTAACAGAAATACAAGAAAGAAGCGGCCTTTGTTCCGAGTCAGCGTATCTAATGGAATTATATGTACAGTATATTGCTACTTTGTATTGTTTGCTAATGATAGTTCATTATGGACTGATATGGTGTACTTTTGGCAATGATATCCTATCTCAGGCCTCTGCAGGTGCAGGTTATATACAGGAGCTCTGACTTTCGCAAGGAAAATAAATGTATTATAGCAAGAACACATTTTCAGGCATCCTGGGTCTCCGACCATCTGCGTACAAGGGAAAAAACGGAAATATAAATTGTCAAGGAATGAGATATATGTTGGTTATTTTTAGAAAATTGTATATTGCAATGTTCACTTTTATCGGCTACGCTACATTGTAAAATACATATTTATCTTGTTATGCTTTTTTATTAAATTAATAATGTGCAAATGTTTTAGAGCTGTGGAACTCAACTTCTTTGATCTGGTGATAGCCATGGGCGCTGTCTTTAAGATCTGGAACCTACATTTACATCATTCAATCTTGCCAAATGAGCTCTCCTCATCCCTTTTACTAAGTACAGCAGATACGGTCTTAGAGACAATCTCTGTTTTTTCATTGTTTGGTTATTCAGTCATGTCGACACTTTCTGACCCTATGGCAGCCAGGCAGATATGGCCATCAAGCTCAAGTTCATTGCTTCAATAACCTTCTTCATGTACCTTTAATCTTTCCCAGCACCAGAGTCTTCTCTAGAAAATCTTGTCTTCTCATAATATGGACAGAATATTGGAGCTTTAGTCTCATGATCACACCTTCCAGTAAACAGTTTATCTTGATTTCCTGAAGTACTGATCTTCCTGCAGTCTAAGGAACTCTAAGCAGTTTTCTCCAACACCACAATTCAAAGGCATCAATTCTACAGTGCTCAGCCTTCTTTATGGTCCAGCTCTCACATCATAAAGTTACTACTGGGGATAACATAGTCCTATCCATGCAGACCTTTGTTGATCGTGTAATATCTATACTTTTCAATAGCTTATCCAGACTTACCATAGATGTCCTTCCCAAAAGCAAATGTATTTTAATTTCATGGCTGCAGTCACCACCTGCAGAGATCTTGAAGGTAAATATAATCTGTCACTGCCTCCACTTCTTCCGCATCTATTTGGCAGGAACTGAGATTGCTCTTTGTCATGATCTTCGTGATTTTAACATTGAGCAGCAGGACCAGCTATCAAAATGTTATTATCTAATATATGCAATTATGCTGCAGTGAAAGCTTCCATTTTGGTCACTGTAGATCTACTTCTACAGGTAATAATGGTCCTTGAATGCAGAGGAAGCTTTCAATGCTACAATTCAAATGCTTCAATTACAGTTGCAAATGGTCTTAACATAACTAATCTGAATCATTTACTATGTCACATCCTGCCAATTAAGCACCTGAAAGAAACGGCTCATTAAAAGGCTACTGTAGCAGAGAGAATAATTGCATATACAATTAATAATTAAAGGATTTCTAAAATATTATTAAGAGCAATTCTTAAAGACATATCTAAGTTTCCTGGTTTATGAATGCATCAGATAGAGGATAATTAGTAGTGTATGCAAACATGTTTTTGCATGAAATACCAAAATAAACATTAATGCACCCTGATGTTTGCTAAATCTCTTGAGTTAACACCCCTGCTAAAATTAGCATAACATTCATAATTTGTTTTGGCCAATCACAGGCAGCTAATACATTTTAATACAATATAACAATCCGTGATGGCAGTTTGTGCAGGGAGGAATCATGGGATGTGTAGTCCCCCTTGCAAAAGGAAACAGGAAGAGCCAGACACTGATCTGTAGATCTCTGCATTGAGCTGCTACTGGCCTGAAAATAGTTAAAATCCGTACTTGAATGCAGTATTTCTATTGGTAGGTATCAAGTGCCTATGTAATCAGCTCTGGGGTGTGGAAAACAAGTTTTATTTTTGAATAAACTATATCTTTATGTGTATATAATGACTCCATGTTATGTGTGTGTCTGATATAAGCAGCAGGTGTTAGATTAGAGAAAGGGAAAAACAGGGAAACTTAGGTAAAACTTTGAAAATAGCATATTGCAATGATATGATTTCAGTGGCTGTTTTATGAGGTTTCTTTGTTTATTCGCCAACTCCAATCTGTACGAGAAGAGGATTCTCCTTTAATACAACTGATGACATCATTATCCTAAGTGATATCTTATGAGATAAAATGACTTTCACCTGAGTGTCTAACATGGCGCGTGTCTGATTTATATTACCAGAACATCTGAAAACACTTCTATCCAAGACATGTAATACATATGTGTTACTGCTTCCTTTAGTGGCCATATTCAATTCTGTTTAAAGGAGACCTGCACAGTGGTTTATGTCTCAGATTAAACTGGATGGTAACACTTCATAATTACCTCACATCAGTTTGAAGCCAAAGGGATTTGGCACTTAGTCCATCTGCCCCCACTCCAAGTGACCCCTGGGTGGACGGCAAACATTCAGCCTGAGCTGAAGCTTGGCATGTAATTAATAAAAAATAATAATTGCTAATTTTAATTTTGTCCCAAACTAATGACACAAAATTAATTTTTTTTTTCAAATATGATTTTAATCTTAATAGAATCTAATTGTGTCTAAGGGTTTCTTCAGCACTCCCCGTGAATTTGCAGTCTGAGGGGTATGCACAAATAATTAGCATTAGGGGAAGAGTTATATGTGTAGCTACTGCCAGGGCTGGCAGTGAAAAGCACAGGAGCCCCTCTCTGGGGGCCCAGTGCTGTCTAATATTTTTTTATATTCATTTTTTTTTATTTCTGTAATGTATGCCCCCCTGGGCTCCCACTAACTCAACACTCCCTCCTCTCGAGGGTTTCCTATAAGTAATGTAAATTAAATGATTGTTTTTGTAATCTACCTCATAAAATCTACTACACAAGCTAAGGATCCAGCCCCACACTGATTAGAGGCAGTAACATTGAAACAGCTGTATATGGGTAGGATTCATGGCTTGCGTATAGCCCATCCTGAGCTTTGCAAAAGCCTTAAAGGAAGCCATGTTTGAAAGGGTATTGGATTGCAAGAGTGAAGACTTTGAGGACACATTTGTATATCCCTGCCCAGGCTCCCAGAATGCAGTGTAATAACTGTATATCTTAGATTTCTGAGCAGGAAACAAGTTTTTTAACTTGTTTTAGACATTCAAATGTGAATACAAATGTACTATTTAAACTATTGCTGTTGTTTAGGCGTTCAGTCGTGTCCAACTCTCCGTGACCCTATGGACTATATATATATATATATATATATATATATATATATATATATATATATAGTAAGTAAATAGTACACTTGTGATGGCATTTTAATGTCTAAAATAAGTAAAAAAAACGTATTTCCTGCTGAGAATTCCCAGAAATACAGTTATTGCACTGTATTCTGGGAAACTGGGCAGGCACATGCAAATGTGCCCACAAAGGCTTTGCTATTTAATCCAATGCCATTTCGAACATGGCTCCTGATAAATATAAGTTGGCACCGGAGGGGGCCCGGCACCAGGGCCCTCCATTCACTAGCTCCGCTACTGGGAAGTGGAATTGTGGACTTGCTGGTGATTGAAATCTGCTTATAGTATTTGACACCTACCTCTACCCTGCACATGCTCAGAATCCCTCTATATACCAGCAGAGCTAAATGTAAGATTTTCTCTAAAACTAAGTTTATGTTTTTGATTTACAAAGCTGCAAATGTTAGTAGTTTGTCACAAACACACATTTTGCTAGACCATAGTGTTCCTTTAATTGCTAAATGAATTAAATCATATTCCTTAATTAATTAATTAATTAAGGTGATTGCAAGGTTTCAATAGACTAAAGCAGAATGTCTATTGCACCAGGGCATTGAAAAACCAAAATAATTATACTAATGACATGTGGAAAATGACAAATTGTTTCTATACTACTTCTGTACAGATAAGTCCAATAATCCTTGTGAAGTTTGTTAGTGCTCAAATGTTTCTGGTCTGTGTTTACTTAAAAATAATGTTTTCCTTAATCCCTATCTTATTGTGGTAACCTTACACTACACTGGCCTCTGGTGAGACATCTGTTTTAACTTTCCACGTATCCAGTTGTTAGGGAAATATGAGATATTTCAAAGTAAATATGTCTTTAATGTCTAAAAAATGTGCCTGTTGCTTTAATGATTGTGCACATGTCCAAAATGCTTTTAATGGTGGTTTGTCATCTAGGTAAATGAATAACAGAGTACTGTAGCAGGTTAAGTGAATAAATTAATCATATACGCAGTTAAATCTCTTTCCTCAAGTCTCCTAATCACAAAAATCCATAGAAAATGGTATTTGTGATATCACTGCAAGCTAAAATAAATGAACATTGAGAGCATCTGAAAGAGACAGAACTTGAAGGTGTAATTATTTATATGCAAGGAACGAGCATTTAGTGTAATTCTGTGATTTCTAGTTTTTGGTCTAGACGTCTTTCTTACCTTATCTTCAAATATTTCTCAGTCTCAACAACTCATATCTTTTGCCACCTTCCTTCATCCTGCCATCTTTATTGCCTCACTCATCTCTTTTAGCCGTCATCTTCTTTTCCACCTAACCACACTCTCATTCACTTTCTGTATTTCACTGCCTGACTTGATATCAAACCCTCTCTTACTTTGGCCAGGTACTTCCTTACTCCATCTGCCCATATAGACAACAGCTACTATCTCTGTCCCGATAACATGGAGATAGCTGAAAATATGATGTACCTACAATAGGGTCACCAGATGCCCCATTTTTAGGTGACAGTCCCCTGAGTGTTACCTTTGGCCCTGGATTTGTCCCCAGATATCAGGTAATAGACAGACAATGGTGCCATTGGATAATAGCTGATGGGGATGTATATGAAGATTTTATATTGAACTGATACATATAGGGATACACTTTTGCACCTTCCCATACAAGTGTCCGGTGTATGTGCTCACTTCAATCCATTTTGTGTGTTGAGTGTATGTGCTTGGTGAGGTGTACAGTAAGTGTGTCCAGTGTATGTGCTTGGTCTATTCAATTCTGTGTGTCCAGTGTATGTGCTCAGCCCATTGCATTATGTGTGTCCATTGTATGTGCTCAGTCTATTCCATTATGTGTGTCCAGTGTATGTGCTCAGTTCATTCCATTATATGTGTCCAGTGTATGTGCTCAGCCCATTCCATTATATGTGTCCAGTGCATGTGCTCAGCCCATTCCATTATATGTGTCCAGTGCATGTGCTCAGCCCATTCCATTATATGTGTCCAGTGCATGTGCTCAGTTCATTCCATTATGTGTGTCCAGTGTATGTGCTCAGCCCATTGCATTATGTGTGTCCATTGTATGTGCTCAGTCTATTCCATTATGTTTGTCCAGTGTATGTGCTCAGTTCATTCCATTATATGTGTCCAGTGTATGTGCTCAGCCCATTCCATTATGTGTGTCCAGTGTATGTGCTCAGCCCATTCCATTATGTGTGTCCAGTGTATGTGCTCAGCCCATTCCATTATGTGTCCAGTGTATGTGCTCAGCCCATTCCATTATATGTGTCCAGTGTATGTGCTCAGTTCATTCCATTATATGTGTCCAGTGTATGTGCTCAGCCCATTCCATTATGTGTCCAGTGTATGTGCTCAGCCCATTCCATTATATGTGTCCAGTGTATGTGCTCAGTTCATTCCATTATATGTGTCCAGTGTATGTGCTCAGCCCATTCCATTATATGTGTCCAGTGCATGTGCTCAGCCCATTCCATTATGTGTCCAGTGTATGTGCTCAGCCCATTCCATTATATGTGTCCAGTGTATGTGCTCAGCCCATTGCATTATGTGTGTACAGTGTATGTTCTCAGTCTATTCCATTATGTGTGTCCAGTGTATATGCTCAGTCCATTCTATTATATGTGTCCGTTGTATGTATTCAGTCTATTCCATTATGTGTGTCCAGTGTATGCGCTCAGCCCATTGCATTATGTGTGTACAGTGTATGTTCTCAGTCTATTCCATTATGTGTGTCCAGTGTATATGCTCAGTCCATTCTATTATATGTGTCCATTGTTTGTATTCAGTCTATTCCATTATGTGTGTCCAGTGTATGTGCTCAGTCCTTTGCATTATGTGTGTCCAGTGTATGTGCTCAGTCCATTCCATTATGTGTGTCCAGTGTATGTGCTCAGCCCATTGCATTATGTGTGTCCAGTGTATGTGCTCAGCCCATTGCATTATGTGTGTCCAGTGTATGTGCTCATTCCATTGCATTATGTTTGTCCATTGTATGTGCTCATTCCATTGCATTATGTTTGTCCAGTGTATGTGCTCATTCCATTGCATTATGTGTGTCCAGTGTATGTGCTCATTCCATTGCATTATGTGTGTCCAGTGTATGTGCTCAGTCCATTCCATTATGTGTGTCCAGTGTATGTGCTCAGCCCATTCCATTATGTGTGTCCAGTGTATGTGCTCAGCCCATTGCATTATGTGTGTCCAGTGTATGTGCTCAGTCCATTCCATTATGTGTGTCCAGTGTATGTGCTCAGTCCATTCCATTATGTGTGTCCAGTGTATGTGCTCAGCCCATTCCATTATGTGTGTCCAGTGTATGTGCTCAGCCCATTGCATTATGTGTGTCCAGTGTATGTGCTCAGTCCATTCCATTATGTGTGTCCAGTGTATGTGCTCAGTCCATTCCATTATGTGTGTCCAGTGTATGTGCTCAGCCCATTGCATTATGTGTGTCCATTGTATGTATTCAGTCTATTCCATTATGTGTGTCCAGTGTATGTGCTCAGTCCTTTGCATTATGTGTGTCCAGTGTATGTGCTCAGTCCATTCCATTATGTGTGTCCAGTGTATGTGCTCATTCCATTGCATTATGTGTGTCCAGTGTATGTGCTCATTCCATTATGTGTGTCCAGTGTATGTGCTTGGTGTAGTGTATATTAAGTGTGTCCAGTGAGTATTCTCGGTCTATTTCATTATATATGCCCAGTGTATATTCTTGGTGAAGTGTACAGTAACTGTCTCCAGTGTATGTCCTCAATCCAGTCAACAGTATGTACATAATATGTGCACTCTGTACTTGTGTAGACTATATATAATAAATCTGTGTATTATACAGACCATTCACTACTAAAAGGGTTAAGGAGTTTGATTAAAACAAATCTGGATAGTTTACTGCATAATCTTCAGAAGCGTTAGTTTCTCATGGTACCCCTGTACACAGGGCTGTGTCTACATTTGTATCTACTTTTTAGAGCCCCTAGGCAGTGACGTGTAGGAGCCCCAGTGAGTGAGCAAGTTGCCTTTCCTGTTGTAACTGTCTTGTTCTTGGTGGTCAACCCCCTAGTAGTCAGTCTATGAATTGCAACATTTCTTTTTTTTTTAAGCCAGGAACCATTTTTTTAAAGAAGTGTCTCCCCTCACAGTGAAGCGCCCCTGGGCGGCTGCCTAGTTGGCCTAATGGGTAATCCGGCCATGCCTGTACATGTGATAAGTGTAAGAGATGTTGGATGTGCCCTCGCCTACAATGTGTAGACTATGTGTATTATTTTTACACTCACCATAAACTACTAAAATATTCTGGATTTTATCTTTAAAGAATCTGGCCATCTACAGACTTCAGAAGCGTCGGGTTTCAGGATGCCCTGTAGACATAGTACATTTTAGGGATGTGGGATGTTCAAACAAGATACCCTCACCCTTGGTTATTGTAATGTGATTCTAACACCTTCTTACACTTCCCCCAAGGATGTCATTCACTGTTTCTGGGACATCTACTATATTTAATAATAACATTTTTGTTTTAAAGAGCATTTTGCTTAGTTTAGGCACCCTAAAAGTCATTTCTTTACATATGAATCCCATAATGTCAAAACATGGTAAACAATCCACTGCCATTTTTCTGAGTCACTATAATTTATTGCCTATTTGCATATTATATACATAATGTATTTTAATTATCAGTCACCTCTGTTTACCACAATGTTGTTTCGTAAAAATCCTACACCATAATTTAATAACTTTTACAAATTGCGTGATTCAAGTTTGATTGTCTACATTCCGAATAAAAAATGGAGATTAGAGGAGTTGCTGTCAAAGAAATATGACAATGTTGCAAAATTTAGTTGAAAAAAAAATGGGCAAACTTTGTGAACTATTGAAATTAGATAATATAGCTTTAACCCTTCAGAAATCATATATTTTACAACTATCAAGAAATATCTGTTGTTTCATATATATTTGAGCTTATTTAGCAGTGAAGTATAACTGTAGCTCAAACATTGTATGTAGTTCATAAATATATATTTAAATATAAGATTGTAACTGTAGCTCAAACATTGTATGTAGTTCATAAATATATATTTAAATATAAGATTACAGTGGTAGCTTAATTACAGACATTTTGTGCATACACACACATGTTACACACATATTACATGACTCAGGGCAGTCCATTCCCTATGGAAAATGTGCCACCTTAGGTCTGAGAGATACTCCACTGCATCTACATGTATTTGTGGAATTTGCTGTATATTTAAACTTTCTATTAATTTCTGTTTAAACTGCCAATTGAATCATTTGCACTACAGAATATGTTGGCAATTACAAATAAACAATAATAATAATAATTATATAAATAATAGCAAATATAATTAACTTACATACTTATCAGAAACAGATTTGCATCCATGGCCGGATTTCTCATTAGGCCAACTAAGCAGCTGCCTAGGGGCGCTTCTCTGCATAAAAAAGAAATACTGTAATTCACAGACTTTGCTCTAGAGAGGCGAATGCCTGGTACTAAGAGTTACCAGAGATATAAATCCAGCCCTGTTTGCACCTAATTGCCTTTACTTTACCATGTTCTTGTTACAATGCCATATATATTGTTATTTTCCAACACAAGTTGCTTTTTGTATCTTGTATCATATATGTACTTATACACTCATATTACTGCTTGCTGGCTTATTGGATCAGGCCCAACAGAGCTGTTACACATTTACTTTGCTCTCAGTCACTTCAAAAAGAAAACAGACAAATACTCTCTTACAATAAAAAATAGCTTTTCCATATTTTCATGTAAGAGCATCGAAGATCTAATGTGTATTTCTCCCATAATAATAGCACTGGCTGCGAAATCCACATCACTTTACTAAACATTTGGTATTTTGTCCACTTACCTTCCGCCTCTTACAAAGGGGATTTGTAGGAAGCACAAGGGCGCTGGTTGACACAGTGGCATTATTTCTGTCTGTATGTGCTACCTTGCTGGATACGAACATAATGCTTCTACATTGTACAATGATTAAACATAGACATACTCTATAGCACATTGTCTGGGCAAAACTGTCAGAACCGAAAATCAAGGAAGAGACGATTCCTTGAAGCTATCTTTATACAGACTTCAAATAATGCAGCTGCCGAATGAAAAGTGCCTGCTGGGCGACTCTATGGATGGGGTGAAAGGTTTTTTTTAACATTTCATGACTTGGTCCCTCTGATAATGAAATTCCTGAAATGAAAGACAACCACGGTTTAAAAAAAATATATAAAAAATAGCTTTACGTTATGCACTGGCAATATTTTTTTTTAAAATGATACAAAATTAGCTCATTGTCCATGTTTCCATCCAATGTAACAGAGTCGTCCGATTGCTTAGAAACACTTTTTTTTAAATACTCGGGTTTCATTAAAAAAGGTTGGTTAATCTCTTTTTAGGTTTTTTATAGTATGACTTAAAATAAAAGTTAATAATATATCTTACCGCATATTGGAAATCATTTAAGAAATGCCTGGTTTAGCTGTAATCAGTGTCAGATGCTGCTTTCCTCTTTAGGAAACCTGTGGGTTTAGTTTAGAGGTAAAAATAATAAGACTAAGGGATTATGTTTCAATACTTTTTAAAGTTAATATTTAAATTTATATAATAATCAGAATTTGATGATTAATGGTTTTAAAGGAGTAGTGTAATTTGGGAAAGGCTTCTCCTGTGTGAAATATATAATCTATCAACATGGGTGTAATGAACTATGTTAATAACAATGAAAGCCATGGACATAAAAGCCTTAGAAAGAAATCTTAATTTTTGATGGTGTGTGTGTTTAGTGAATTCCATATTGGACCTGTAGATCACTGCCTGCTGGTATGGATCCATGGGAGGTGCTCCCAGCGGTGCAAGGCCTTACTCTGGGGGACATGTCTGTTTAAAAAAGAGCATTTTTACTGCAGCTCCAAGAGGTGGCAGTGAAGGACATTTCAGCACACTGGGGATGTGTATCAGGGAAGAAGTGAGAGAGCAAGGGATGCCAGTACAGAGGTTTGGTGCTGACAGGGCTTGAGTAATGTGTGGGTATAGATGCTGAGATGGGACGGCTGCTGAAAAGGTTTGGGCGTTATGTAGGGATGGATGCTAGGAGAGGTGAATTCTATGTGAAGATGGCTGCTGAGAGAGACTGGCTGCTATGTATATGTATGTATATGAGTGTATGCGTGTGTGTGTGTATATATATATATATATATATATATATATATACATACATACATACATACATACATACATACATACATACACATATGTCACCTACCTCATTCCCACATATTTTAAGACGGGGGGCACTACAAAACTACTACTGGTCAAGCCAAGAATAATTGCACTTCCACACATTCTTCCTCCATTATCCAGTAGATAAAACACAGTATACAGTGTGTATATATATATATATATATATATATATATATATATATATACATCATCAAAAACAAAAATGATGTTATGGCTATGGTTTACTCATGAGATTCATCCTACAATACTGTGGTCCTTTTTTTTTATGATATTGCCTCATTAACAAATAGCTAAGTGATTTACAGTTACTATAAAACTATTACATTCTTTTAGCTTCACGCAACACACATACCAAAGAAATGTTAATCTATAATGGCCGCCATACTTAAATGTGCATCTTCTCTTCTTGACATCAAAGTTACAGCAACTTCCCCCTGAATATTCCTTTGCACCTGGTTTTGAGTAGCACCTCTTATCCTTTTCTAATGTCAAGCAATTTTGGCATGATAGATCATATAATTATATACATTTACACCACAATCAACTGCTATGTCTTACCTACCTTTGCACCTGCATATATTGCAGCCGGCACAATATATATTAGTAGAAAAATTGTCAAAAAGGTTTATTTTTTTATCTGTAATCATAATGTTTTGATGAAATGTATTCCTCTGAAAACATAATTCTTGCCTAATTTGAGCAAATGTATTTAATTAAAATTAGCAGTAAAATAAGACTACATTTCTCACAAATGGACAGTTTTCTATTTAATATCGCAGACTAAATTAGTAATGAAAAAACTGTATATATAGGGTTAAGGTTTCAAGACTTTCAGCAAGAGATCTTGATCATTATCAACTATATTAATATCTCTTTGGTCTGATGTGCCCTGTTACATACATTTAAACTTTAATATGTATTTTCCAAACTGGCCTCTCCAGTTGGGCAATGATTTGCGCCTGCCATCTTCCATCATGACCTCCTCCCATGCTCGTCTTCAGGAAATCTCTAGAGCCACCCCCAGTCTTTAGAACTTTCTACCATGCTCTATTAGACTCTCCCCTTGTATCCAAATAATCATATATCATGTGAAAACCTACTTGTTCAGAGAAGCATACAACTTACTTCCTTTATTCCGTCATCCATAATTTCATAAAATGTTATCTTAATAAAATAGAAAAAATTAAAAAAAATTAAAAAATCTATCCTTCTTCGTCCTCTACCACGCTATCAAGCAG
>CM050164.1:446196336-446356336 GCA_027410445.1 Discoglossus pictus | reverse complement strand
AAAAATAAAATGCAGTTCTGGAGTAACCTTTATACGTTATTAATCAAAGCAAAACTTTATATATAATTAATTACATTTCTGATTTTAAAGACGTGGAGCATATTATCACATAAATTGGCAGGTAAACTATATAAAATTACTAGTGAGTGGTAGGCTAAATTTAAATAACAGTTATAAGTCTATGGGAAATTGTCATTATCTTGCGTAAGAGACAAAATTGGCAGGAAAACTGCGAAAACATTGGCTAAGTCTATGTGCTTCCTGTAAGGAGAAGCAGAAAATGCTGAATATTCCTGAGAATATTGACTTTTAAATGAATGTGTTTGGATGTGTTTTAGAAAATGTACCTTAACTGCTTAGTTGGAAGGAGTGGGTTTTGGAGACAGTTCCTCATTTAAACTAATTTAATAAAATAAACTGTTTTATCATTTTAACTGCATAATGCAATTTTGCATCGAGTTGTGAATTTATTACGCATAGGTCAACAAAGCTCAAACCTAGGGCAGAACATCTTCAGGTGGCAACTGGCTGCTTCAAGTTTCCAGTACCTTATCTGTCTCTAAGTATACTTGAAGTGAGTCTGCTCGGCATCACCAAATCTGGATTATTTTATTCTCCACCTGGTTATATAGTTATTGGATTTAAAATAATCCTAATTTTAGTTCATTTGATTGTTGGCCATGGGACAAAGATATGATGGTCTTCTTTCACTAGTCAGTATTGCTGGCAAAACAGAATGACTATTTCCTGATTGACATATATATATATATATATATATATATATATATATATATATATATATATATATATATATATATATATATATATATATATATACATAAGGATACATCCACTTGTGCTTATCAGACCTCACCTAAAAATCAATACCCAACTGTTTATCTTCTTGAGGGATTGCCTTCCTTTCCTTATTTTCTGCAAAGTGGCCGTAACACTACAACATATTTATTGACTGTGGCATAGTAAATACGAGGGGACCCCATGCCAAGAGTACCGACACCTCATGAGCAAACCCTGATGCCCACACATCACTATGGGCAAGCACCCTCTGCCAACCAGCTGTGACAAGACCACCATACTGGATATTCTATCAATGATCCAAGGAGGCATAACTGCTATACCAGGGTAGAACTGGGAAGGGTAGGAAGTGAAGGTGGTAAAACCTTCAGCGTTAAGAAGGACAGAGAACTGTTAAATAAAAGTGTTACACAACCATCCCTCCCCCTTTAATACCAACCCCTTATATTAACCCTTTAACAAATAACCCCTCACATAACCACAACTTACCATCCTATTACTAGCACAGTCAAATTCCCATTACCTTAACTACAAAAAAATCTAAGTCAGAGGTGCTCATCAGAGAATGAACCAACCTTAATAGCCTAGTTCTATGGCCATGATAAGCCACTCTGTGAGCAACCTCTTTTAGCCACTTGTGCCCTTCACAGGGAGAAATATCCAGTAGTATATCAGTCTGGTCCCACTCACTCGAGTGATCAGCCCCGAAATACCAGGCAATTCTACCCTGAACAGGAGAAACAGCAAACAGCAGACGCGTTTCGGACTTTATGGGCCTCGTCAGTGAGGTACAGCTGAACTCCCATAATTCACCCTTCTTGTGTCTAATCGAAGAATAACCGCGTTTATCTCCCAGTGGCCCAAAGGTGAAGTCCTCGGCATCCCCAAATCTGGATTTGGATTTTAAAATATTAAAAACTTTAAAATATTCCTAGTTTTTGTTTTGTTTTTAGTATATTGCCCTATATCACTGCATAGTGCACCACATCCATTATCTTTATTTGGAAGCAGAATTATTGTAGATTGCATGGTAGCAGTTATTTGCTATCTTTATTCTATCTGTAAGCAAAGTTATTATATGGTACAGGCGAACAGTTATTTGCTACAGAGCTATTCACACTTTCCCTTCACAGCTGTGACACATGATAACATATTAAAATGTCTCGCTCCTTGGGATGTGCCGTCTGTTTTACAAACAGTTTGGAAAAGCTGTCCCTTTGTGTTTTGTCTTAAAAAGTGACATTGATTAAACGCAACTGATTTGCAATTCTAAACCCTACATGTAAAAATGTGTTTGCGTGCTGGCACTGCTTGTGCTCCTCGACAGGACACCAGTTAATGGAAACTGGAAGTGAGTAGGTCTAACCCTACTGAGTTGTGAAATGGAAAAGCGAGCCCACGACAGTACCGCACATCAATACATTCATCAATGTTTTGTGCATTTCGTTCCATTACATTGAGAATACTCCAGGATTAATGTGAAGAACGATTTTGTCTGACATCTTATGACCAAAATTGTAAAGTTATATAGTCAGCTGCCATATAGATTAAACCAGTATGTTACAAATGGTTATTTCTATTAAGGTGGATTGTGAAAGAGAAATGAGTTCTCTATCCACCTTATATGTAAGCTTTAAGAATGGTGTATTCCAGTGACTAATACAACGCCTAATTTTATGTTTGTATATGAATCTATAAAAATGTACTAATTGACATTGTTTTTTACTTAAAAAAATGTTAATAGAAATATTATACTGCATTAGTTTTGCAGTATATAGTGATACCTTTTTTATTGGACAAACATATTTGTTGAGAAAAGCATACAGCTGTTTTAAAGGCATATCTAAGTTTTCTGGATTATGAATGCATCTGATAGAGGAGAATCAGTACTGTATGCAAACATTTTTTGCATGAAAAATAACAAAATAAACATTTACAAACTCACCCTGATGTTTGCTAAATGTTTTCGTGCAGCTTTTGTTAGTTGACATCCCTGAAAATCCCTGCTAAGATTAGAAAATTCATAATTTGTTTGGGCCAATAAGGAGAAAGCAGAGGTTAGCTGATACATTCGTACCATACTCTGGGGTTCCTGTGCTGCAAAGCTGCCTGGGATATGTAGTCTCTTTCTATCCTTGTGCTATGATTCAGCTGTTAGCTCAGATCCCACCCAACTATGTGACTCCATCCTGCAGTAGTACTTCCTTTAAAACTCTGTACCTGGCTACCTCTCTTCGGTGTGTGTGTGTGCAAAGCTGGATTTTACTTTCCTGCCTAGAACTTTGTAAGTACACTGAACTTATATGACACATATTTTTCTGATACTCACTGCCTGTTTCTTACCAAACATTTGAATACCAGGAAACGTGTATATATATATATATGTTTGATGATGGCTACGGAATGAAGAGCGAGGCATTTGTGGGCAAATTTGTGTGTCCCAGCTCAACTTCCCAGAATGCAGTGTAATAACTGTTTTTCTCGGAACTCTGAGCTGGAAGCAGGTTTTTTAACTTGCTTTAGACATTCAAATGTGAACACAGATGTACTTTTTATTTACTATATATATATATATATATATATATATATATATATATAGTAAATAAAAAAAAATATATATTTATTCAATGCTTAAGTAATACAGAGTTGTTGTCAGATAGAATGGGCAGACTAGATGGGCCTTTGTGGTTGTTAATCTATGTTATGATTGTTGCTGAACAGACCAAAGTTCATCCTCATGCCCATTGTCAAGAAAATGTCCTCATAAGAACATACTATGTACTATGTATAATAATTTTGACTTTTTAAATATTTTCACTGCCACTGGACTGGTTAACATTAAGCTCTTCCTAGTATTGTGCAGATGTTAAAAGAATGAATCAACGCTGAAACACGTTATAATGTCTGACTTATTTATGGGAATTAATTACATATTTTCTGCAGTGTATACAGTGGATATAAAAAGTCTACACACCCCTGTTAAAATGTCAGGTTTCCGTGCTGTAAAAAAATGAGACAAAGATAAATCATTTCAGAACTTTTTCCACCTTTAATGTGACCTATAAACTGTACAACTCAATTGAAAAAAAAAAACTGAAATCTTTTAGGTATAGGAAAGAAGAAATATAAAAATAATATAATATGGTTGCATAAGTATGCACACCCTTAAACTAATACTTTGTTGAAGCACCTTTTGATTTTATTACAGCACTCAGTCTTTTTGGGTATGAGTCTATCAGCATGGCACATTTTGACTTGGCAAGATTTGCCCACTCTTCTTTGCAAAAACACTCCAAATCTGTCAGATTGCGAGGGCATCTCCTGTGCACAGCCCTCTTCAGATCACCCCAGGTCTGGGCTCTGGCTGGGCCATTCCAAAACTTTAATCTTCTTCTGATGAAGCCATTCCTTTGTTGATTTGGATGTATGCTTTGGGTCGTTGTCATGCTGAAAGATGAAGTTCCTCTTCATGTTCAGCTTTCTAGCAGAAGCCTGAAGGTTTCATGCCAATACTGACTGGTATTTGGAATGGTTCATAATTCCCTCTATCTTAACTAAGGCCCCAGTTCCAGCTGAAGAAAAACAGCCCCAAAGCATGATGCTGCCACCACCATGCTTCACTGTGGGTATGGTGTTCTTTTGGTGATGTACAGTGTTGTTTTTGCGCCAAACATATCTTTTGGAGTTATGGCCAAAAAGTTCAACCTTGGTTTCATCAGAACATAACACCTTTTCCCACATGCTTTTGGGAGACTACAGATGTGTTTTTGCAAAATGTAGCCTGGCTTGGATGTTTTTCTTTGGCCAGATATTCCTGCAGCTCCTTTAATGTTGCTGTAGGCCTCTTGGTAGCCTCCCAGACCAGTTTTCATCAATTTTGGAGGGAGTTCCAGTTCTTGGTAATGTCACTGTTGTGCCATATTTTCTCCACTTGATGATGACTGTCTTCACTGTGTTCCATGGTATATCTAATGCCTTGGAAATTCTTTTGTACCCTTCTCCTGACTGATACCTTTTAACAATGAGATCCCTCTGATGCTTTGGAAGCTCTCTGTGGACGATGGCTTTTGCTGTGGGATGCGACTAAGAACATTTCAGGAAAGACCACTAGAGCAGCTTAACTTTATTTGGGGTTAATCAGAGGCACTTTAAATGATGGCAGGTGTATGCTGACTCCTATTTAACACGATTTGGAATGTGATTGCTTAATTCTGAACACATCTACATCCCCAGTTATAAGAGGGTGTGCAGACTTATGCAACCACATTATTTTTCTTTCTTTTTTCTTCCCTTCACCTAAAAGATTTCACTTTGTTTTTCAATTGAGTTGTACAGTTTATAGGTCACATTAAAGGTGGAAAAAGTTCTGAAATGATTTATCTTTGTCTCATTTTTTTACAGCACAGAAACCTGACATTTTAACAGGGGTGTGTAGACTTTTTATATCCACTGTATGATGAAGTTTTTACAATAGTTCAAACTGCAATATATTATATTGCACAAACATTGATTTTTTTATGGCTGTAATGGCTTTTTCTGCATGTAATCAATACTTATTTCTCGTTTTCAAAAATCATAAAAATGAGAGATTGTAATAAAATAGTTTAATTGGTTATTTTAGTTTTGGAAGAAGGATTATGTTTATCAATGATTTTATATTATTTTTGACTTCACTATAGATTTGTCAAACTAAGAGATTGAGCAGCAGAGTATATGTGTGTGTGTATATATATATATATATATATATATATATATATATATATATATAGTAGACTCTCAGTGAACCAGATCTCTCAAGCAACCAGAAAAAAATGAATACCATATTTCAAATAAAATTTAAATTTTACAGGGCTCAACAAATGTCAGGAGCCAGGTTTTCATGCCACAAAATGCTTACAGGCACCTAGATTTCATCCACTGTACATCTCTGCAATTCAGTGTTACCTGGAAGCAGACAGACATGAGTGACTGAGCCAGGGCAGTGTTGGCGTTACATTCCCTGGGATCAGCACCGCACCCTCCAGCCTAACATACATATGTGTGAGGAGTGAAAGCTGCTGCGGTTAGAACATTCTCACTGACAAATATACTTAGCAGAGCATCCTAATCTAGACTTCTTTGATTACGAACTCTCAAGCAACCAGACACTACATTTATCCGGCATCTGTCAATACCGATGGTTACCGGATGACTGAGAGTCTACTGTAAATATATATATATATATATATATATATATATATATATATATATATATATATACGTAAACTAAGAAACTTTTAATTCTCTGTGGCTCTAATACAAGTACATGAATGATAATGTTATATTAAAATCAGATTGAGATGGATACATTTTATTAATTAAACATACTGTAGTGAGCCATTTGATTCTGGAGCCATAGGTTGTCCGTACCTTAATGCATTTTCTACCCATATAAGTACACGTCAAGACGCATAAGCTTAGACTTTCATTCAGGTATTACAAGCCTCCATGTCCAATAAATAAAGTGACTGTCAGCTCCGCTGTGTTTGAGCCCAGGAGAACATGGAGAGAGAGGGGTTGGTTTCCCCTTGTCGTGTTGGTGACAGCCGTACAAGGTGAGCTGACAACAGCAGCGGCGCTCACTCCGGGTACTTAATTCACATTACTTCTATTTCATTCCAGGCACACATTTAATTATGTCACCCATCAATGGCTTTACATTGTGGGATAATATGGATGTAAAAGGCCTACCCTATTATGGCACTAGGTGTATTGCCTCAGCACATCATACACCGGATGGCATTCACTACTTGTTTATTAGAAGTAATTTAAAAGAAAATGGTAGATAGGGGAATGTTTCACTTGTTTGATAAGTATGCAACAAGCTAATACATTCTAAAAAACATTATAAACATTACAAACGTTTTTTAGATGAATAATGGCGCATTCAATAGTTAATACTTCACTAGACTATAGGATTTATTGTTTATAATTCTAGATTGTAAAAATACTATCATCAGATACATTGCTCTTTGTTTACCGCAACGGGGCAGATTGAAGCATTTGATGAGCTAATGGTGCAGTTGGTGCAAAGCACCAGGGTCCACAGCATGGTATGAGCCCTCTGCAGCATGTAGGAGCATAGCGGTGTGGAGTTTTAGGACCTTTCCTGATTTCTGACCACTAGGTGGCGCAGCTGAAAGTTTAGATCAATTTACAAGCATTAGGGTTAAGGTTAGGATTAAGGGTTAGGGTAGTGGCAGATTATAAATTTAGGTTTAGGATAACGGTTAAGGGTTTAGGGTTAGGGGTTTGGTTTAAGTGTTAGGGTGGTGGCAGATTATATGTTTATGGTTAAGGTTAGGGTTGAGGTTTAGGGGTTTGAATTTAGGGTTAAGGTAGTGGCAGATGATAAGATTTACACTACCAAGAAATTCACTAAAATCTCGGCTGTGCAACCTAGTGGTTGATAGCCGCCACTGCTGGTGTTCAGAAAACAAGAAAGTTAGAAAGTCTGAGTTTTAATTTATTAGTGGAAAGGGTTAGATAATTATGTTTATAGAATGGTAACCTACACACACACACATATATATTTATATATATGTATATATATATATATATATATATATATATATATTCTTTTTTTTTACCACTACTTTGTATAGAGACATTGCAAGGGGGTCAAGGAAGCAAATTATTTTGCACCAGGCCCCTCCATTCTCTAGTTCTGCCACTACTAGGTTTATTTCAATTACAAAAACATATTTTTAATTGTATGGGTGCTGATTCTCTAGGACTATTGATGAGAAAAGAGCTAAAGAGACCTTATTGAAGCACGTCCGAATCCAGTGAGAAAATGATCAATTCGAGGCTTTTACAAGAAGGAAATGACACTTTCATTTCTGTTACACTTAGAGCATTTTATAGGAAAATCATTTGCTGAATGTGTACTCCTGTGCTGTTGTATCCAATCAATATCGATGGACGCCACACACAAAAAACACTGGATTGCGGTTTTGTGAAGATTACAATTTAAAAATGTGACATTATTTAAAGATCTTGTATTGAATTACATTACATTTTCTAATAGTCCTCCTAAACGTACTGCTGACCCCCTCCCTCCTTCCCTCTCTCAATGTACTGAGCGCTACTGAAAGGATAACAATATTAAAGCCTAACCAAGACAGCCTAATCTATGATATTTACCATAAGTTGAAATCGTTCACTACCTTTCATTAGTGCTCAGGACAATGAGAGTGGTGCGGCAGAGAACATCAGAGACCATTAATGAGGTAAACTGTGTTTTTAAATTATATTTCATGGATAAAGCTTTGCTTTGCTGCTTTTTGCCCATGCATTTTTATTACCGTAATAATTAAAAATATGTAGACGTTTCATGGATTATGAATACATCTAATAGAGAGGAATCAGTAGTGTATGCAAACATATTTAGCATGAAAAAAAAAAATCCTAAAATAAATATTAATAAACTTACCCCAAAGTTTGCAAATTTCTTCAGTTTTCTGGTAGTTGATTTTGAGAAGGAATGCCCTTGAAAACACAAGCTAAATTAGCATAACATTTATAATTCGATTTGACCAATCAGAGGCAGGTATAACATTGCTGCAATATCTGGGGATTCAGTCTCTGCAGCAAAGCATCATGGGATGTGTAGTCTTTTGTTCCCACCACAAGGAAACAGCTTCAGACAGTGCTGTTCTAGATCCTTGTGCTGTGTGGCTGTTGGCTTGAAGGTTAGTATAGAGTTAAAAACATACTTGAAAGCAGTGTTTTTATTGGTTAGTGCCAGGTGCCTATGTAGGCAGCTCTGGGGGTGTGGAAAACATTTTTTTTTTTAAATAAAATAAATGTATATGTGTATAGAATGACTCCATGTAATGTGTGTGTCTGATATAAGCAGCAGGGCTTAGGTTAGAGACAAGTTTGCCTTTAAATTGCATTTTCTGGATAAAGCTTTGCTGCTGTTTGTTCATATATTTTAATGTTAATTAATGGGCAACTAAAAATAGGTCCAATAATGTATAGTCCTCTTCTTTTCCAGCCGTTTAATTCTCAGCACCTTAAATTGAATAAAATAACCACAAAACGCAGCATATTTTGCTTTTTATCTATTCCCTGGCTCTACCCATGCTGCAGGGTCCCTCGTGTTTACCTTGGTAGCACTGACAACCATTGCCTGGCACAAGATATTCATTCTTTGTTCTGTTTGAGACAAAGACAAGTAAAAAAAAAACAGTATTATCTCAATGTCCTTGGATAATGTATTAGGATTTTGTTATGTTTAGAAATGATCATAACATGGCAGATAATTCAGTAGCCTGAAGATGTGACAGATTATGCTAATGCCCAAGTGCTGCAGGATTGTGCCTTCTGCTCGTAGTCTGCAGGCTCCGGACGGCTGGCAACGGAAAATATATGTATAGTAGAGAAGGTAGACTTAACCCCTTTGTTTACTATAAGGAGTTCAAACTAATTAGGCAAATTATATTATAGAGATACAACCATCCAACTAATAAACATTTCCAGATAAAAACACATACAAGAATTTGGCATCTACAACTGCCAGTTCTTTCAACAGGACTGTTGGAAACCCTGCCGAGAAGGTAGAGACCAGAACTAACAAAGAAGAGAAAATGGGATCCTGCAGTAAAGAAAGTTTGCATATAAATAAATAAAAAATAACATTTGTATTTATTTATTTTTCTCTTAAAATAGAGTATCTGTATTTTCAAGCTTTGTTATACTGTATAAAGGAACAATATCTGTACAAAAATGCTTATTCTGTTTTTCTCGGAATTCTGAGCTGGAAGCAGTTTTTTTTTTTTAACTTGTTTTAGACATTTAAATGTGATCACAGATATACTATTTATGGAATATATATATATATATATATATATATATATATATATATATATATATATATATATATATATATATATATATATATTTATAGTATCTCAAAAAAGTGAGTACACCCCTCACATTTTTGTAGATATTTTATTATATCTTTTTATGTGACAACACTGAAGAAATTACACTCTGCTACAATGTAAAGTAGTAAGTGTACAGTTTGTATCTATATTGTGTTTGTGTTGTTCAGTCGTGTTTGACTCTTCGTGACCTCATGGTCCGCAACACACCATGCTGATCCACTTGGTATTCATGGCAGAGATTCTAGAGTGGGTTTCCAGATCTTTGGCCAGTGGGCAACAGCATATAGCTCCTGGTATTCCTAGGTGGTCTCCCATCCATTGCATGGCTTAAGGGTGGTGTGACCTCTTGGTTCCCTACTGGAATCGAGCACTGAATCCTAACCACTGGACCACCATGGAACCCTATATATATGTATATATGTGTCCCCTTCTGGATTGCTACCTTGTCGTGGTTAAGGGGCTTGTGTACCTTAATGAAGCTGTAAGCTATACCAATTAGGGCCACCCAAGATGGGTCATGGCTCACTGGGGAAGGAACTGGCAACACACTGCAGTATCTTTGCCATGTTTATTGGGTCATGGAGAGTCATGGAGAGACACAACTGAACGACTAAACAGCAAACAATATGTATGTATGTATGTATATATATATATATATATATATATATATATATATATATATATAGTGTATATGCATATACTTGTGTTTTTACAATAATTTTAATCAAAAGTAATATGTTTAAGATAAATAAAATACTGTATTACATTTTATTTTAACGGTAGCCAACACCTTGGAGGAATGGGAGGACCAGTAGATTCAGATAATATCTCTATTCTGTACTATTGAAAGATTGCTACATTACATAGCCAATAGACTTCAAAAGAAGATTAAGCATAACCTAGTAGCATAACCCGCCCTCTATCTATCGACAAACTAGCAATCCATAATGGAATCCCACATTATATTGAGTTTTCCCAACTGGCCTTTAGTTACAATACCCTGGTGCATTGCCTATAAATCCTGTATGTTAGCAGACCAGGTGCATGACCTATAATACCAGCACCGCCATTATTTTTGTAGCAAACCTTCTGCGTTATTTATTATGCGTAACATCAAGCGCCGCATTCTTTCCATAACACCATTACATGTCAAGGTGTAGAGTTCCCACTAGTTCTGCAATATATGCTTCACCCTTTCATTGGTATTAGTAATTCCATCATGTGCATAAAATCCAAGAAAACTCATAAAAAAAGACCAAAAACAACTGCTTTTTTTATTACCTCAAATGATTGAACAGAGGTAGTGCCAGTCCTCAGGCTACTAAGTTGTAAAATGATTTGTATTTTTGAACCTGGGCTATTCGTTTAATAACTTTTTAATATTAAGCCCTGAGGCTTTGAACAGTACCATAGTAAATACAAGGGAACCTTTAATCTATACGTCTCTACTTCCGTCAAAAGCATGGTTGGAACAGGAAAAAATGGATACAGCCAAAGCCTTGCAAGCCCCATTGAACAGTCTCATAAAGACTTTAAATAGTACTTTTCACAATTTGTCTTTATAATAGAAAGCATATAGTCATTACACTCATTAGGAACCCAAAAAAATGATTATTTTTGTTTGTGTACTGGTCATTTTCCGCATTGGCAAGGCTTTATTACCGTTAAAGGGCCACTGGGGTTAGTTTGTTTTTCGACATGCTTCTAAACTAAACTTGATAATGATCAAATTGTCTTTAGAAAGTAAAAACTTCAACACAGCTGTTACATTTTTATATTTTATACCCAATTATTCATGATTATTGGCCGTTACTTTTTTATATTTTTATATATAATTATTGTTACTGCTCGTTGTTGGCTGTTACTTTCTGAAGAGGACGTGTCCATGTATATCTAATAAATTCCCTGGCAGTTATATCTGCCAGTTTCCCATAGTGCAGATAGTAACATTATTATTATTAACGTCTCCTATCTCAAGTTGATCAGCAGAAGACAAAATGGTAGATCCCACAGCAGCATAAATGCACATAAGAGGTAGTATATTAGAGGGTGATTTAACTTTAAACATACCACCATAGTTTGTCTTTACAAAGTGATCTACAGATAACTTAAGCCACATATGGTCTGCCAATTCTATCTGCCTAAACTTTGGCTCAATTAAGCCTCAGGGCGGCCTTATGAATATCTCTGGCATGCTTAAATTCCTTAAAGTATTGAGTACCACTGTTCTGAGTTATACATAGGCAGATCATGATGTCTTTCCTTATAAGTTTTATCTTTTAGACCATGCATCAGTTTAGTTGCCCTCCTTAAAGTTTATTATAATTTGTTAATATCCTTTGAAGATCTCAAGAACTGGTCATATAGACACTGATTCCCTTTATATAGGGCCAATCGGCAGCTACTGGTCACCATACGACCTGCTGGTAGGGGAAAGGCAAAACAAAACTGTAAAATAAACAAAATCAAAGTGAGCATAAATGAATTCTGATGGGGGATACTGAGCAGAATACTCCATCTACAGCCACTGGGAGGTAAACTCAAACATTGTCCCAGTAGACCAAGCCAATTGGTACTCTGGCCAGATACTGGAGCTCACCAGTGCCCGGGAAATATCCTCAGTGGAACCTCCCTTGCCATACACTACTTTCTGGACTTATAAATAGCCAGCTTGACTAATGACTAATAGAGCAGGTTGACGAGAAGGTCCCTGGTTTTACTGTTCCAGGACACTGGGCGTCCAAACAAATTATAAGTGCGGGGAGAATTATAGGTGCAGGAGGAGGCTCCTCAAGAACGACAAGAGGAACTGTAGTCTGGATTAGGAAAAATAAATATTATACATGGACTCTTCCCTGCCACGGAATGGAGTGGGGTGACTGGAGAAATTAGCCACATATTCTCTTGTGCTCAGTACACCATGGAGCACTCTACAACTCAATTGGGTCATGGAGTCAAATCGGAAGAACTGGAAGAGCTGTTCTCCTTAGTTGTGGACTACCACTTAAGGCTGTTGGGTAGCTGTAATCTGAACATAACTGAAGAGTTAGAGCTACTATCAATGTCCTAACATTGATATTTAATACATTTCCTACTAAATAATTTAGAAAAGCTATATTCAATAATATATTTTCTCTCATGCTTGTTCTTTAGATGAGTTTCTAACTAAGGATCTATAGAGTGGCATTGGTACTGCTAATTCCTATGCCAACACATCCAAGCACCCTACTTGCTTTTCCTGTGGTTTTGTTGCATTGTTTGCCTACTTTTTTGCCTTTCCTCTTCGTTTAGATTCACCAAATTACCATTATGTTAATATTCTAGAAAGCATATGGTCATTATATTGAATAAATCAGTAAACAAAAAAATATTTTTATTTGGGGATAATGATATTGTTCATCGACAGAGCTTTATTCCAGTTAAGGAAAGTGCTGGTATTTGCTCCCAGCGGCGGTAAATTTATAGTTGGTGAGTAGTGAGCAAGTTCTGTTTTTTTTTAAGACTGCCATCAATTGGGAAATCAAATATCTGCTGGAGCGTGGTGAAAATCCTCGCGTTGTCATGTTTGCTTTACGTACGCCACTAATGTAGCAAAAGCTTCAGGCAAGCCTAATTACACATCTGTCACATAAGTCTCATACATTGAATGTTTCATTTAACGTTGGTGTTGTATGGCTTGGCGTCCACAGCTGGTTTTATATGTGTAACATTTCCCTACATTCATATATAAGGGACATGCACTAAGTCAAAGTACAAATTAATATTTAGTTTCTTTTTCTGATTGATTCTTTGAATAACTGAACTTGATAGTGGGCAAAATGTTTTTAGAAAGCAAAATCAATAAACACATGGGTGTAGGAACCCAAAAAATCTGGGGGGGGGGGGGAAGGGATAATTTAACTCTACTCCCAGGACAGGAAGCAGGGGCGGATGGGGCAATGCTCTGGAGGCCCCCATTGCTGCAGTGCCCCTCAAAAACTTTTTCTTTTAAATGTTGTTGTTTAAATGCTCAATGCCACTGCCCCCACCATAATAATTCAAAATATATATATAATAACTATATATGACTGCCAACTTGCCCATCAAAAAATGACTGCATGATGTCCCCCCCAAAATGTATCCCCCCTCCCTCCCCTGTGTCTCTTTCCCCCTCCCCTGTGTCTCTCTGTCTGTTTTTCTCCCCTCTCTCCCTCCCATGTCTTTCTTCCCCCCTCTCCCTCCCCTGTGTCTTTCCCCCCCTCTACCTCCCCTTTCTCTCTTACCCCACTCCCTCACCTGTATCTCTTCCCCCCAGTCCCTCCCCTGTATCTCTTCCCCCTCTCCCATGTCTCTTCCCCCTCTCCCTCCTCTATATCTCTTCCCCCTCCTCTCCCCATGTCTATTACCCCTCCTCTCCCTCTGTGTCTCTTCCCCCTCCTCTCTCCCTGTATCTCTCCCCCTCTACCTCCCCTGTGTCTCCCCCTCCTGTGTTTTTTCCCTTTCTCCTCCCTCTCCTGTGTCTCTTCCTCCTTCCCCTCCTCTCCCTCAGGTCTCTTACCCCTCCTCTGCCCCGTGTCTCTTCCCCCCTCTCCCTCCCCTGTGTTTCCCCCTCCTGTGTTTTTTTCCTTTTGCCTCCTTCCCCTGTGTCTTCCCCCTCTCCCTCCCCTGTGTCTCTCCTCCTCTCTCCCTCCCAGTGTCTCCTTCTCTCCCCTGTGTCTCTCCCCCTCTGCCTCCCCTGTGTCTCTTCTCCCTCTTCTGTGTCTCTTCCCCCTCCTCTCCCTCTGGCCCTGCACTTCCCCCGGTAGTCCTTGCAGTGGCTTAAATGTCTTAAGTCATCAGTGGGGCAGGGAGAGCAACTCTCCTGTACCTCTTTCCCCCCTCTCCCTCCCCTGTGTCTCCTTTCCCCCTCTCCCTCCCCTGTGTCTCCTTTCCCCCATCTACCTCCCCTGTGTCTTCTTTCTTTTCTCTCCCTCTCCTGTTCCTCCTTTCCCCCTCTCCATATCCCCCCTCATGTCTCCTTTCCCCTCCTTGGTCTGGAGGTATGTTAAACTACTTTACCTTGGCAAGTCACTAGCTTATTATGTCTATTTCGAACTGTCTAGTTGCTTCTACCCCTCGATGACCTCTTAATAAGTGAAGACAATCAGCTCAACTGAAGATTTACACGTTGATGTTAATGGTCAATGCTTAATTAAAACATCTAGTTCTTGTTGTTAGAGCATCAGAATTGGGATATCAGCCTGGACAAGGAGAAGAAAGATCCAATGTATGGTGTATGGTGGATACATGCAATGGCCTTCCAGAAGACATTGCAATGGTGCAGTGAACAATGCTCAGGATTACTGTGTAAATGGTTGTGAAGTGTTAACATGGCTTAAAAATAGATGTAGACCAACTGAGTCTTTATTGCTTTCAAATTCATTATTTCTATACTATATTAAATGATGTTGCCTGAACATCCTACAGGCTTCCAGAATGCCAACAGTGTCTTACATCTGTGGAATGCAATAAAGGCGCCCTACGGATTATAACTCGTCTTGTGTAATTTTAGCTTCCATATTTTCTTTGAAGAAGAATGTGCCTAGAGTCTTTCCTTGCTGTACATCAACAAGAAATCCGAATTTGGGCAGGGTAGAGGGCAGCTACAAAGTCATGGCCTGACCTTTTGTTTAGCATTGGGTAAATGGTGAGACCATTGTTGTACTTTGACTCTCTCTCTCTCTCTCTCTCTCTCTCTCTCTCTCTCTCTCTCTCTCTCTCTCTCTATATATATATATATATATATATATATATATATATATATATATTATATATATATATATATATATATATATATATATATATATATAGTATAGTATATAAATAGTACATTAGTGTTCACATTTGAATGTTTAAAACAAGAATTCTGAGAAATACAGTTACTATACTGCATTCTGGGAAACTTGGCAGGGGTATATGTATTTGTATGTATGTATATGTATATGTGTATATATATATATATGTTTATGTGTATATATATATATATATATATATATATATATACATATATGTATATATATATATATATATATACATACTTATATGTGTATATATATATATGTATATGTGTATATATATATATATGTATATGTATATATATATATATATATACATATATGTGTATATATATATATATATATATGTATATATATATATATATATATATATATATATGTATGTATATATATATATATACATATATGTATATATATATACATATATGTATATATATATATATATATATATATATATATATACATATATGTATATATATATATATATATATACATATATGTATATATATATATATATATACATATATATATATATATATATATATACATATATGTATATATATATATATATACATATATGTATACATATATGTATATATATATATACATATATATATATATATATATACACATATATGTGTGTATATATATATATATATACATATATGTATATATGTATATATATATATATATATATATATATATGTATATATATATATATATATATATATATATATATATATATATAATCTGTTTATCCATGAAGATTAGATTTTATTATAGAAAAATGAAAGTGTTATATATACACACTTAAACTAAATTGTATATTAATAAAAATCTCCACCTTTGGTCTTATTTTTTTGCATAGAAAATACCCTAGAGCTCCAGCAGCCTGATTTGAGACGACGGAGGCATTTCTATCTGAGTTAATGAGAAGTTCACAGCATACATTTGATAAGCTTTGTCATCCTTTTGTCCATAGATCATAGACTCTGCATTTTAATTTGCCATACATAATGCTCTCTTAATGAGTTCCAGAGGATAGACAGTGAAACATGTCACTGAAGCAGCTAGTACGATTATAAGGTTTTTTTTTAATATTAATTTATTTGATATTCTATTCTGTAAGGAATACTTTCGAACAGAGAAAATACTTATTTTGTTCAGTGGTACAAATCAAAAGTTCACTGAATTTAAAATCATATGCCCCAAGTAAAATGATACGTTTAGCAAAGTTATGTAGCGTGTAATGGTTAAAAGGGCATAGTTACAACAATGTCTGCAGGCGTAAGGGACCAGTGTCGTTAAAGACAAACTGCTTGTTCAAGCAACAATACCAGCTATATAAATATCCAAGAGCATAAAATCAGTTTTATAGAAAATATATGTGCTTGTGTCATGGAGGATTTAATCTTAGACTGGTTATACTTTGTATAAGTCATTGAGCCTGTTCCTGAGATATTTAATGTTGTTTTTGCTATATTTTCATGCAAATAAGTGGCTCTTGAATTATAATTAGCTGATTTGATGTGCTAATTAGAATGATAGAGTCCGATTCAATTAAGCTCTCGCTCGATCCGGTAGCCCGTGAGGTTGCAAGTTAATTTGCTATTCAATTGGCATCTTTTTGTGGGCTCCAAAAGTGTTATGAGTTACGTTCTTGAACGAATGGCGATGGTTAAACTCGTAACTTACAGCTTCCCGAAGCCTTTGATCATTCACTTTCGCAATAGTTACAATGGCTAAAATCGCAAATCGCTATTTAATTGCTCCAATTCCCCAAGGCAGCCAATGGTTTCACACCCGTAAACGGTAAATGAAGGAGAAAATCCTACGAGTGTTAGAGAGGACCCGCAAGGGGGTTGAACACCTATTCGTAGCACTGTAAATGCTAATAAAAAAATCACTACTGTACTGTAAATATTAGGGAAAGTGATGATAGACATTAGAATTAATTGCACAACAGTCTCAAGCTTGCTAACGGCAGGAAATTTAATAAATTTTTATGTTTTATTTCGGGGTTAAATCGATCTCGGGTATCTATGAGTTAATACATATCAGGCCACCCACATGGACTAGAACAGTATTGGCATTCATTTTCATAATTCTTCATTTTGCGGGTTTGCGAGTCTGATCGCATATCGGACCCCCGAACCTAATTTATTGGCATGTAACCTCCATTTTTTACTGTCATATTAATGACAGTCTCATTTTCTATTGGCTGATTCGAAATGGGAGGTTACAGGGTTTGCTGAATTGATCATGTTCTCGCCCTAAACTGCTACGAACCAGTGCATGGTTTATGGTTTTGGCTTTGCGCCAGTAACTTGCAGGCTTGAGCAATTGAATAGCCTTGTAATTGGAGACAAACGGGAGCCCGCAGCACACCCGCAGACATACGACATACTACGATCGAGTTGCGTGCTTGCAATTTAATCAGGCTCATAGTCTGCTTATATGTCTCTGTGGTGGCCAAAACAATGATCCTCAATGCGGTTATTATGTTAGATCCCCTGTACCCATACTTATCAAGTAAATTGAGCAGCAAATTAAATATTCAGCTGCATATTACTGTAGAAAAAAGGCTAGTACAATGTATAGTCAATTTCTTGTCGGGGTGACAGTGTACCTGTACAACTTCATACCATGATAGGCAATTGGCCAACTATCCATTAGAGCTCATTGGAAATGTATAAGACAACAATAACAGCTCCCTGCTCTATTTCTGTATCTTAAGATTGTTGATATGGCTGATACTGACTTTTGCTTTACAAGACAATGGGAGTTTGTCCTTAAAGATTTCAGTTCTGTGTCTTGGATCTTATCATTCCCCATAATGTAGGAAGTTCCCTTACATGACATCTAATTGCTTTGTTATACATCTATCTTGGATATTTTTCTTTCTTCTTCATTATAATAACATTTACCATCTGGCTTTATTTGGCCAATGTATAAAAATCTGACGAGATGAAATCTGGCTGATATTAATTACTTATATTTCACTGATAGGTTCAATAGTAATTATCACCATGTGTGAACAAAATTATATTTAATGGAGTATTGCCCGTGAATAGGGTGCTATTTACATGAGCAGGTACAGTATATGATCTCAAAACATAATTGTGATCTTACTAAAGAAAACAGGAGTGTGACTTGTATCATCTTAAGGAACCAATTTAGCAACATGTTGAAAACATAATTTTGCCCAATGTATGTATTTTATATAACCTGCATGCACTTTTTTTTTATTATTTCTAAATATTGTAATAGTTATTGATGTATCTGTATAATTTCACAACATGCTTGGCAGGTGGCAACCAGCCACTAAAGCTTGTGGCAGTGTATAGATAAGCTGTAACACCTCCCTGCTCTGATTCTGAGGCTTGTTGAGCTGGTTTTTGTTGGATTTATTTTCCAAGTTTGTCCAGATGAACTACAATACATACAAAGCATTGTGGGGGATTTACAGCCTCGTTAAATTGGGGCTACGTTTTAAAACGTAGCCCATAACTCCAAATTTACCGGTTACGGGCATTAAATTAGCCCTTTAACGTAGCTCGCAGCGGACTTACGTGTTAAGATGCAGGACGGCTGAGAATACGCTACGTCTTGAATAACGTTGAACTACGTGGCCGTAAATCCTTTGATCTGTCAAGCCCGTAACTACTACGTTTTCAATTTAGCTATTAAATTGCAATGTGGTCACTCGCAAGAGCAAATGGAGCCCAAAGGCCAACATGTGCTCGAGAGGACCCGCAAGGGTGGTAAAGTCCAATATGTAGCACTTCTAATGCAAATAAAAACTCACTACTGTACATTTATTAAAAGGGAAAGTGATGTTAGGTCTTAGAATTAATAGCACAACATCCTCAATCTCACAAATGGGCCCCAAAAAATACTTTATTCCATGTTTTATATTTTGTGTTATATCGATCCCTGCAATCAATGTGTTAATACATATACTGTAACTCGCGTGTGATAGAATATCTTATATATGGCTTTAATAATATTGCATTATATCTGGACTGTGGGTCCGATCGCAAACTGTAATTAAAGCCCGTAGGAATTTGAAATCTACCCTCCCCTTTTTTAGTGACGTAACGCTAACATCTCTTTTTCCATTGGCTCTATGAACGAGCTACGATTTTCGTCTCAAACCCGTAGCTCGCAGCCCACTTTAATTTAATAGCAACGCAACTCTGTCAAGCACGCAGCTGTTACAAGCTATACGTTGGACTTAAGAGGCTCCAATTTAATGAGGCTGTATGTCACTGCACATTTCAGTAAATATTTAAGGTAATTTTCACTGAGAGAGCGAGATTCACAGTTGCATGTCCTGCAAACATGGCCGGATTTATCAAAAAGGGACATAAGCAGTTGCCTGGAGTCGATTCTCAGTGTGGGATGCCTCACTTTGAGTTAAAATTATTTGTAAGGAAAAATTTAATCTGAGCACTATCGCCAAAGGGATGACTAGGGTTGCAATGGCAATTTCCCAAAAAGGAAGCCAATCAAAGCACAATAGGAAGTTTCTTTACACTTCCAGCCATAGGTAACTGGCTTATCAATAGTTCAGTTACTGGGTGAGATCAATAAACAACTCTTGTGTATTAAGATGGGTAAGGATTGGCTGCTAAAGGCATTTTCCGCTCATGGGAAATATACATTGCAGCTCATTGAAGCCCTACAATGCTTAGATAATCTCCCCCAATCTGAATGAACATCCATTATTAAGCAGACATGTTTTTATTCTGTACCCCTCCGCAAGACCCATCAGACAGGCCATGATTTAGGTCAAACACTGTGTGAATAAACAATTTGAGGCTCCACAGCCTGTTGAATACAAGTTACCTCAATCAGGTCCTGTCTTGTGGTTCTTGAAGAGGGGCTTGGAAACTTCCTTAGTGGTTCTTGTTTGCTACTGTTGATAAATACTTCTCTAAAAGGTATGCTCTGAAGTTTTACAGATACATTAATAACTTCTGTAATGGATTAATAACAAAAAACACTCTACCGAATAAGTTAAACTTAAATTAAACTTACTATTGGTGCCAACTTTAATAAAACTGGTCATGGAAAAAGTTCTCAGCTTGATAGTTTCTCTTTCAAGAACCATATATTAATGATCACCTATGACTGTAGACACGTATGCAAATCATGGTGAACCCATGAGAGAAAAAAAAACTAAAATAAATAATGTCTAATATATTTGTATGAGCTAAACTAATGTAATTTGTTCCCAAATGGGAAGGTGCTTCAGTATATGAAAATACATTAACTTGATAGAATTTCCATTTTCTTTTAGAAAATCTAAGAAAAAAATATTTCAGGTCAACGAGTAAATTAAAATGAGGGTTGTTTATATGTTGATGAGAAATCCCCTCTTGGTATTGATGAGGGTAAAATCACAGGGAGTCACACTAAACTCTTTTAATGATGGGCTCATGTGGGCTAGGTAGCTCATTAAATCTGTTTTCCCCAATAATTACCCTTGGTAAATGGGATTATGCTTGTTAAAATGTTTATGCACGTAGCCATCATTAACATCTTTTATGTAAATGAATTGTCACATTCCAAAAAATTCAATTTAACCCATTGACAGCCTGCAATAGAGGTGGCGTAATGAGGTTATTTTTATACCCATAGAAGGTGTTATTAAGGGTAAAAATTAAATGACTTATATTAGAAGTGGGAAAATGTAAATTTACACCCACAGGGTTGACTTTTTCTTGACCTTTTTCATTAGTAGAATTACATCAACTGCTCAGTACTGATTTATTGGATGGGTATCCATATCATATTAGGTATATAAATATGTGGCTTGGTAAACAACTTTCTCTCTGCCAACCCACTTACTTCACCTCTCGAGCTGTAAACTGAAAGTACTTGAATTTGTACTGACTTTACATCTCATCACGGCATTATTTACGTGCTGTCTTGCATTTCAATAATTACTTTCCAGTTTTTAAATGGGTTATATTGTGGATCTACATATTAAGATTAAATGGACTCTAAAGGTAAAACTAATTTTTTTTTGTATAATATAAATGTTTTAACTAGGTAATTAATTTATCCTCCTTGATAAAATTATCATATAAGATTTACACTTCTTTTACGTTTCATAAGGTAATGCATGTTTGAGTTTAATTTTGCTATTTTTGTGTGTCCCCTATTCATGTGTGCCCCTGGCTCTTGGCTCTTTACCTTGTCTAAAAAATATTTTCAGATTGTGTTTTTAAAACCTTGTAAATACTGTTTTTTTTTATTTTTTTTATGGAAGATCCACATATTATTTCTCTTTCTCTACAGTCCATTATTTTATGATCTCTGTCACTTTACATTTCATTACAGGGCCATTGTAGTTTGAGAAAAAACTTCACATGTTTGTGAAGTATTATTATTAATATTGTTGTTTATTTGTAACGCGCCAACATATTCCGTAGCGCTATACATAAGTTAAGTTATAGGCAATGACAAGTTCAAGATTCACACATTGCATTGAATGGAGGGCCCGGTGGAATCCGGTGTCCATAGCGCTTTCCCGAAAGCACCCTGCAGGATTGCAGAAGTATGTAAAAATCTAGTAACATTATCATCTATATATGCCATGAGCATAAAAACATTTTTTATAATAAAATGTAGGAGTACCGTTTGTGTAATTGGTATTCCTGTCTAAGATATCCAGCCTCAGAGGGAGAGTTCTCCTGCTGGGCATTAATTTCTATTCAGCCCCATTGTCTAATGCCACTTGGTATTCAATTCAACTCAACTGAATAGAGACATTATCTGAATACACAGCTCCTACCATTACTCCCAGGTGTCTAATACTGTTTGAAAGAAAAATGTCTGACAAAATACCATTTTTAACAATTAAATACTTTATTTTAAACTTTTAAAATTAATGAGAGTATTATGCATATAACACTTGAGTGGTCCTTTAATATATGGTACGATTTTTCATCTGTTGAAACAGCATTTCAGGAGTTAATCTACAACAAAATAACTGTTTTTTTAGTGGAAAAAATGCCCAATTAGGATAAACAAAAACAACTACTTTGGAAAAAAAGTATCTTGTTTGATCTGGGATTTTTAAATATTGCAGATGGTTTCTGCCTACCTTGCTAACAAAAGCTGTGCTATCTGTTGGCTCTGCCATACGGCCCTGGAGGAGGAGAATAGCAATCGTGTATTTTGGCCTAATTAACAGATGGGGGTAGGAGGGATTTTTCAAAGTTGATTATAAGAAAACAAGCTTTAGAAAGCATCAAGAGTTTATGAAACAACAGACTGGCAGAGTTGCAAATGTTTCATCATATTTTAATTATTCACTCAATTTAGGTCCAAATGTATGTGTGTGGTTTTTTTTTGGCCCTTCTGTCATATTGATAGCGACGATAAGATGCACAATTATTTGTTGTCCATCTGTTGGGCCTGTTGTGCTACATCACCTGTCTGTTATTTTTTAACACGTAAAATGTTAAAAGGGACATAGAAAGAAAGTTACTTAAACTGAGCTCTCAGTTTCTGTTTATCGGAGAACCTTTTAACCTAAAAATACACTGAAACTGTGGACCGTGGATCACCAGTGGTCTATGAGCTCCATAGGTGGTAAAAAAAAAGGAATTAAATGCTAGAAAATGAATAATATACAATATGAAGTGTGTAGATCAGTGATTCGCAACTCTCTTCTCAAGATAAGTCATGATTTAGGTTTAACACTTTGAAGTCTCCAGTTTGGAGTAATTACATATATGTGTATTTGTTTATGTATATATATATATATATATATATATATATATATATTTTTATATTTATAGATTTTATAATTTTTATATATATATATATATATATATATATATATATATATATATATATATATAGTGCCCTGCTAAAGTATTCACCCCCCCTTGGCATTTTTTGTGCTTTGTTGCCTCACAACCTGAAATTAACATGGATTGTTTGAGGATTTGCATGATTTAATTTACAGAACAGGCCCACAACTTTGAAGATGTTTTTTTTTATTGTGAAACAAACAACAAATAGGACAAAATAATCGAAAAAGTCAATGTGCATAACTATTCTATTCACCCCCCCTAAAATCAATACTTTGTAGAGCCACCTTTTGAGGCAATCACAGCTCCAAGTCGCTTTGGATAAGTCTCTATGAGCTTGCCACATCTTACCACTGAGATTGTTGCTTATTCCTGCTCCAGCTCCTTCAAGTTGGATGGTTTGCGCTTGTGCCGTTCCAATACATTTACATGTTTCCCCTTAAACCACTCAAGTGTTGCTTTAGCAGTGTGTTTGGAGTCATTGTCCTACTGGAAGTTGAACCTCCGTCCTAGCCTTAAATCACGCACAGGTACACGTACAGGTTTTGCTCCAGAATATCCCTGTATTTAGCACCATCCATCTTTCCCTCAACTCTGACCAGTTTCCCAGTACCGGCTGATAGTGTTCTTTGGGTGATGTGATGTGTTGGGTTTGCGCCAGACATAGCATTTTCTTTGATGGACGAAGAGTTAAATTTTAGTCTCATCAGACCAGAGCACCTTCTTCCATACATTTTTGGAGTCTACCACATGCCTTTTCACAAACTTAAAATGTGCCATTTTGTTTTTTGCTAAAAGTAATGGTTTCTTCTTGCCACTCTGCCATAAAGCCCAACTCTATTGAGCGTACGGCTTATTGTCTTCCTATGTACAGATACTCCAGTCTCTGCTGTGGAACTCTGCAGCTCCTCCAGGGTTACCTTAGGTCTCTGTGCTGCCTCTCTGATTAATGCCCTCCTTGCCCGGTCCGTGAGTTTTGGTGGCCAGCCGTCTCTTGGCAGGTTTGCTGTTGTGCCATGTTCTTTCCATTTAGTTATGATAGATTTGATGGTGCTCCTGGGGATTATCAAAGATTTGGATATTTTTTTATAACCTAACCCTGACTTGTACTTCTCAGCAACATTGTCCCTTACTTGTTTGGAGAGATCCTTGGTCTTCATGGCAGTGTTTGGATAAGTGGTGCCTCTTGCTTAGGTGTTACAGCCTCTGGGGCCTTTCAAAAAAGGTGTGTAAATGTAATGACCGATCATGTGATGCTTAGATTGCACACAGGTGGACATCATTTCACTAATTATGTGACTTCTGAGGGTAATTGGTTGCACCAGAGCTTTGTATGGGCTTCATAACAAATGGGGTGAATACATACGCACATGCCAATTTTCCAATTTTCTGTTTTCTATTTCTTTATATATATGTTCCTCATTTGTATATATTTTCCTAATTTCACTTCACCAACTTAGACTATTGTGTTCTGATCCATCACATAAAATTCAGACAAAAACATTGAACTTAAGGCTGTAATGTAACAAAATAGGTAAAAAGTCACGGGGGGTGAATACTTTTGCAAAGCACTGTATAATGCATTTTAAGTCTTTATGTTTGAAATTAGTGCTGACCAACTGGTGGCCCACAGACCAGTTGATTTCTGCCCACTGACTGCCAGGGAGCGTCTTCTCACAAACATAATATTATTAAAATAAGACTCTTGTGACAGTTTAAACACTTGTAATATGATATATAAAATGTTTAATTATTTCATTCAACGATTAAAAATATATGACTTCATATAATTAGAAATATATATTTTATGTATTATCATTTTACGTCCAGATCACTATCTCACTGGCCAAACTGGAGAAGTTGGACAGCACTGGTGTAAGTTATCCATATTGTGTCTCCCTTTTGGGCATTGAGAACCACACTTGTTTTCCTTCAAGTGTCCATTACTTTTTTAGGGCAAAAATTATGAAATGTTTTGAGTCCGGCCCTGTTCCAATCACGCCACTGGACGGTGCTATCATTGATCCATTTTATAGTTGGTTATTTCTTACTAAAACTTTGCTTAACTGATTTTTGTTTTCCCCATAGCTGCTATACCATGAATATGAATGACTGTAATGATATACATATCAATAGACAATGCAAATATACCTCTCTTTCTTACATATGGATATTGGCGGCGGTTCAGGAAACTCTGCGTCTCTGCATTGCTTGGGTATCACACAAAGCCAGAAACTGAAGTTAGCTGCCAAGTTTTCTCTATGCCTCTACAGTGAAGTGGGTGCTTAGTTCATCAAGCTTGGCATTACAAGAGGGGTTGGGTAGGACGTCTAACAAATCTTTTCAGCAAAAAAAAAAAAAAAAAATCTTAACTCACAGCTTTTTTGCTTAAAGCGAACCACGTTTGTAATAAACATGCATGAACATAATAAAAGTATTGATTGAGTTATCATTTAGAAACACTATAATAAGTGTACCTCGGAGGGAAGTGCTTGCTCCACCTTTTGTCCTGACCTTTCCTGTGATGTAGTGTCAAGAAGGTCTGGGAAATTCGGCAGCGGCTAAATTATTACCTTTCTTTTGATTGCTCTGCTCATTAAGCAAACACTTCCAAACAACCACTTGACTGGCTTCCTTCTAGTTTAGAGTGAGCTGGGGCACATGCATTCATTTAAAGCTAATAAATATGTTATTTTTATAAACTCAAATCATTTATTTTCAAGAAAATAACAACTTGAATATGTTTTTTATATTTATGCTAAATAACTTGAAATTATTCTTTTTAAATTCGTCTTGACTCTGAGAGGCCAACGACATCTACTCACCGCAACACCATTCATCAAAAGGTTAATGTTTGCCAAATCTCCATCAGGGGAATTGTAGTCTCCCATAGTTCATTGCATCAAAATATGTAGATATATACAGGAATGTGGTCTTTATCAATACATTACTATAAGCTGTGGAGTTGGATTAGATTGGTGTATCATATCGCACCAACCAAGGTTGACTACTAATCGCTTCCATTTGCAGATGTTTCTGCACATCTGCATCTGACTGTGAGACAATCTACAGCCCACAAGGATACAACACAATATTGTTGTTGTTGTTCAGTTCTTCAGTCGTGTCCAACTCCCGGTGACCATATGGATGCAGCACTCCAGGCACATCTGTGTGTTTCTGGCAAAGATACTGGGGTGGGTTGCTAGTTCCTGCTTTGCCTTATTTCTCTACTATGACCTGCCCAACTTGGGTGACTCTTCATGGTATAGCTCACAGCTTCACTGAAGTAAGAAGCCCCTTCACCACCACAAGGTAGTGCTTCAGAAAGGGCACAAACAATATAAGTTCTACTTAATAACAGCACTTTATAAATAAACCTTGACATATATACCTCTGAATGATAATTTTATTGGCAAAAAAAAAATAGAATGTACTCTTTTATTATCATGCAGTTAAGTATACTACCATAAACCAATTAAGCACATTGTGCTACAAAATGCAATATACATGTAGATAGTCAAATATAGCGCAACCCGAATATACAGCAAGGGTTACGAATTTGGTAGGTGAATGGGTAAAAAGTGCAAGACGTGAATATAACGCAAGGGTTAAAATGGATGAAATTGTAGAAAGATATGTGCTGAATCCTGTTCCAAAAGCACCCCAAATGGTGCATAAATGCTTTAATATTTAATATAACAAGTAAATAAAACAGCATATTATGGTTAATGTTACCTTAAAATACATATATAATATGTACTGTATGCTTGAGACCTCCACTCCCTTTCACACCCGCTCCCGCCCCTGGAGGTCTCACAACACAATGGCCGCAGCCTGTGGTAAATGCAGCACTCGGTGCACTGGCTGCAGCAGCAGGATGCACTCTAATAAAGACATGACAGCGTGGAGCCGTTAGTTCTCGCATCGGTGGGAAGACTATAAACTTCATTCAACAATAAGAACTGCAGGGAACTAGTTTACCAGAATTTAGAACAGCTGTATTTTGAATATATTGCAATCCTCTGATTATTGGTTAAAATAGGAACATAAAAAACTAGCGGTATACTCAAGTATCTACAGTAGTTTGGGAAAAAATAATAATATTTAATATAACAAGTAAATAAAACAGCATATTATGGTTAATATTACCTTAATATACACATACAATATGTACTGTATGCTTGAGACCTCCATTCACACCTGCTCCCGCCCCTGCAGGACTCACAACACAATGGCCGCAGCCTGTGGTAAATGCAGCACTCGTGCACTGGCTGCAGCAGCAGGATGCACTCTAATAATAAATGACAGCGTGGAGCCGTTAGTTCCTGCATCGGTGGGAAGACTATAAACTTCATTCAACAATAAGAACTGAAGGGAACTAGTTTACTAGAATTTAGAACATCTGTATCTCAAATATAATGCAATCCTCTGATTTTTTTGGTTAAAATGGGAACATAAAAAACTAGCGGTATACTCAAGTATCTACAGTAGTTTGGGAAAAAATAATACATTTTCAATGCTCTTTAAAAATATCTTTTTTTTTTGGGGGGGGGGGGGGTTTCAAGATCATTTACCCCTTGTGGTTTTCTACCTTGTCATGGGAGCTATACCATGTAGGGTCATCCAAGATGAGCAGGTCATAGTGGAGAGGTCACACAAACATGGTCCTCTGGAGATGGAACTGTCAACCCACAGTATCTTTGCCAAGAAAACCTCATGGATAAGCACAAACAGAAATGTAATGATAGATGCCACAATCAGTAGGGTTACTGAGAGTCGACATGAGGACCATGTTGTAATATATGTATAAATTAAAACTTTGAGAAACTTTGATAAAAGTATACAAAATGCCGAAATGTTGAGTGATTAGACTAGTATAAAGGCTAAAACGTATATGTCTGGGTTTAGCTATATAGAGTATCAAGTGTCACTTTGGACTGGCGTGCACTACTATTATAATAAATAATGAACCCACATTTGGTAGTTACCACTACATTGCCTCTTATATTTTCAAGTCCAACTTAAGTTTCTTTTAATAGTCTGAATTTTGGAATATTGTTGTGCTAATGTTTCCATATTTTCTAACTTTCAGTGACAAATTAAATGTCCCTGAGATCGGCTGCATAGAACAAACAATAAATTAATGTTAATGTGCTCTTTGTGCCATGGAAGAACAACAGATTGTCGTTAAATAAAAATTAATTCATATATCACTCATTATTAGTCAAAGTTGCTTGCTTCGTTAATATGCATCAAAATTGAATTGATGTAAGGCATTAAGCAGACACGTTCATACAAAGAAATTATTTTTTATATTTTAAATCCCAAGGTTCATTAAAGAAAAATTGAGTAGAGACCTTTGAAAGATTTGATATGGTTCAACTAGGAATTGATAGAAAATTAAGAAAAGTTAAAGTTTCACTTGGCATCCGTGAGATAGGAGATGTTATATTGTTTTTTTCCTTTGGGTTTCAAACCATTATTACATTGAAAGAAAACACAAGTCTAGTGCTGACGGGAATGGGTACGCGGCAGCTTGCGTTGGGCATGTTATCTTTAATTACAATGGGGCACAAATCTTCGAGGAATATCTTAATAACACCAATTCTTTTGGAGGTCATAAAATGCGATTAGATTTTAATTGTTTCTGGAGAATTAGATTTTTTTTTTTTATTGAAACTTTTTAGTACAATTATTGTCTATCAAGATATCATATTATTAATAAAAGTCTTGTAAAGAGTTGCTCATAACAAGAAAGTTAATTTGACCATGTCATGTAATTATAACATTACTTCTCATTTCAAGCCCAACGTTGATCTTAATTACTTTGGTGCTACGGGACATTGCAAGGCATTTCGTGTTATGTTTATTAAATTTAAACATTTCAGGTGAGATTTCTATAACTTTATATCATGGAAATATACTATAGTTAAAGTAATATAATAAGAGTAAATATGAACACACTATTTATTTACTCTACTACTGTACGGTGGCGGCTTCTATCGCTCTTTAGCCCACCTTAAATGAAATGATTGTTGTGGTAAACTACCTCCCCACAAAATCTACTACTCAAGCTAAGGAACCGGCACCACACTGATGAGACGCAGTAACTTTGAAACAGCTGTATGTGGGTAGGTTTCCTGAGTTGTATGATCCGTCCTGAGCTTTGCTTAAAGCTGTGTGATATAGCAGGCATATGCTTAAAGGAAGTCATGTTTAAAATGGTATTGGCTTACAAAAGTGAAGCCTTTCTGGGCACATTTGCATGTCCCTGTCTAGGTTCCCAAAATGCAGTGGAATAACTGTATTTCTCGGAATTCTGAGCAGGAAGTACGTTTTTTAACTTGTTTTAGACGTTTAGTTGTGAAAATAAATGTATGTGTAATATTTACTGTACTACTGTACGGCGGATGGCTTCTATCTCTCTTTTGCCCACCATATGTTAAATGATTGTTGTATATCTCTCATCCAGCTAATCCTGTATCGGACAAAACAAGCAGTGTAATAGTCACTGGCCTGTATATTCTTCAGATTTCCAGATCTCCACTCTGCTGCAAGCGATCATAAGCTGCAGGTTGCTGTCTCACTCTGTGAGTGAGAGTAGTTTTAAATCAAGGGTGTCCAGATGCAGCTAATAACTGAGCAGGAAAGTTAACCCCTGTAGTCCGACTTGAGGTAGAGAGCTTTGCACAGTCTGTGGCTCACATAAACCCCTTGGAGAACTCTGTCAAACACATACATATATTTGCATATTTCATTGAGATATCTCAGTGCAGAAAATTATAGAATATAAAATTGCATATTTGAATCCATCCTTGTGTATGTTTCAGTAGGTAGATATATAGATAGATATGTGATGAGTAACATCTGGACTACAAGACACATAGATGGCAGACTTGCCTTCATACAGACTATAAAAATAATATTGATCCATGACTTTGCATGTAGTGTTTTTAGTTTATTGTTTCTTTACCTTTAACACTTTTAGATTCATGAATAGAAACTGAACAATACCCAGCTTAGCTCAGTTATATTTTACATGGCAGCACTTAGGTTAGCTTTGTGTTAATACTATTTCCTTGTAGTGCATGATGGCTCAATATTACCTCTCAGCAGGAACTTATGTTAAACCTTTGCTCCTGCTGCTTGGACTATTTGGTTTCATTAAAAGAAAATACCTTAGAAATAAACTGAAATTTAACATATTTGACAGGACAGAAATCCAAATTTTAGTGTTACATGTTTCCAGTTGGCCTCCCACATTCCTCCGTCAGCAATGGCATTCCTTTCACTTGTGCGATTCCAAGAAATGCAATTGGTATTTGCCCCCTGGCACACTGATGTAAATTTGTGTTGTGGAATGATACCTGGCTTCACCTTAGCACATCCAGCCACAATCAGCCTCTGTACCGAGCTATAAGAATGGCTTCTTTCATTCCTGTATTTCAGCAACAGATTTGCGGTGAACAAAACTCGCTAAAAATGTATCACGACTAAAGTATTTTTTTCTTTGCAGTCATCTAAAGATAATATTTTAAAAATAGAAGGATTATTACATTCATTAAAAAAATGTGATTTATTAATATTGCAGTTGTTCCACTGTGGGCCTGTGCTTTCTTCTCCTTATTTTTCTGCTGTGGAAAGACAAAAAAGGGAAAGATAAAAGAGCAGACTAACAACTCACAAACATGGTGGGTGTACAATACAGCTTATTCCAATTACACCATAAAAACATTCAACTGGGTAATATTTATCTAAAAAAAATGTCACTACTCCTCCATGTCCAATGTTTATGTTTGAGGTGTGTTTGGTTCTGACCTCCTTCCATTCGAACAAGCTATCTCTGAGATAATATCCTCATTAGGATCACTTTATAGGAGTTCCAATAATCATCCATGGCTATAAATCCAATGGTAGCGACTCAAATCTCTGTCAAGTCTCTGTAACTGAAACTATGGCTTCAACGCGTTTCTTCGGGATTTTGGCAGATTTGTTTATGGAATAGCCATGAGTGCCATAGGTCAGCTGACTTGTTCCAAGCTAATGATTGGCAGTTCATTTACCAATCCAGTAAATGCTGGTGGTAGCAAATTTCCGTTTATTGTTCAAACGTACCTTTCACCACTATTTTTCACCCTAATCACATGGTCTGCTAGTCACCCAATCAAGGCAATCGGAGAATTCATTGTGAGATGTTTTTTCCAATGTGGCCACTATCTCTCTCCATCTCTCCCACTTGTGATTGGCTGAACAAATCATGTGATTATGGAGTGACAGAGCAGATGCTAATGGAGAAGAAAGTTGGGGAACCATTGCACTTTACGGCAAGATATGCAACAATATTATTTTAGATCACTGTACATAAAACATATTTTCATAGTCTCTTTAAGCTACTCAAACATACAAATAGAGATATAGGTGGGTAAATGTACTTAATTTCTTTCTCAGTGTAATAGGTAATTTCATTGACTTGGAAGGAAAGACAAGGAAGACAAGTATAAATTTAGTAAGATTTATACCATCTGTATCAGCTCATTAACTCAATGTGTAGATCTATGGTTACTATTACTTGAACTAGATGATCGGCTACAAAACTTCTTGTCCGTTCAAAGACTCCTTACACCAGAGGAAGTTGATAACTAGAACCTAGAATGGTAGTTTCCAAAACAGCATAATTGTATATAAAAGTTATAAATTAGGGAATGTATTTATATATTTTTTACATTCTAAATAAAGAGGAGATTTACATTTTTGACCATAGTGGGTATCCGTTTCAGATCTAATATAAATATGTTCCTATTAATAAACATACTTAATATAATATATAGTAATGCACATGTAGAGTTATGTCATAACTAATGTAATGTTAATGCCTGAATAGGAGATAGTGAAAGCTTGTGCTGTTATTCAATCTGTCACATAAATGTATTACCTTTGCTTCATTTTTTTTTGTTTCAATCAAAAAGTGTCTTTTTCTGTATTATTTATTACTAACACGATTCAACGTTTGACCTGTTTCAGTCTACAGGAAACATATTTATCAGTGTGAGCCAAATTTCCTTTTCATCCAATGTCACCAAATAATTTTTTTCTGGAGTAAAATACATATTCCTAAAAACTATTATTTTTAACTCTCCATTTGGCCTTAGATATGATCACAATATGAAGTGTTTAATATTCCAATACCCCGATTTCTGATGCAGAATTGTGGTGTGCTCAGATTTTTAAGATGGTTGAGTGGGCAATAAATTCATCTTAAATTTCATATTTTACTTTATTAAAAAATGTTGTAATCCCTAAAGCAGCTTCCTATGTCCGGGACCAATATGGCTACGGATATGTTCCAGGTTTTTTTTTGGAGTTGTATTACATATCTTTTTTTCGGATCCACAATGGCATCATGTTGTGATTGCTTCTTTAGTGAACACTGCCATTTATTGGATTTGAAAAAGAAAATTACTTCATGTAGACGGATATTTTTTTACTTACTTTTTTTGTTAGGCACATATACCAAACCAAATTATGTATATATACTGTTATGGGCACCTGTAACCATACAAACCATAAGTACCTATTCTAGAGTCTTTAGAGACATTGGGCAGGTTCTATATTCTTAATACTCAATAATAAATACTACAAGATCACATTAAAAAAATAAGAAAAAGACCATGGAAGTTCCAAAACCAGTTGTAATTAAATTGCAGAAGCTTCCCACCCATATGTAATAGAACTGATATAGATGTGCTATCTCTATAAGAATCCTAACACACGGTGCAGTCTATAAATTACATTTTTGATTTATATTTTTATATATTAAAGTTTTTTTTATTATTTTGAATTTAAAATAATCTTCTGGTGTGATATTAATATTAATGTTTTATCAATATTTTGAACAATTCATAATAGTTATAAAACTTTACAGGTTTTATAGTCTAGACTTTGGCCACTATTTAATTGTCCAAATCGCAATTACTTGAGTATGTATTGGAGTCCGTAAAAGTTACAGATATTTAATTGGTTACATTTAGCGAGTTATTTGCGAGTTAGAGGCTCAAAATCCCTGCGGTTGTCAAAAACGTAACTCCATCCTATCTCCTCCTGTTTCAAGGCCGCAAATGTTACCAGCGCTAAAGACGCAAAATCCATTTTCAATTACAACAATTCAACAAGCCCGCAAATGTCTTCAAACCCGTAAATGGCAAATGTATAAAAAAATCCTACATGTACTAGATAGGACTTGCAAGTGGGTTAAACACCTGTTCGTATCACTGCAAAAGCAAATAAACACACATTACTGTATTTAAAAATAACAGGAAAGCGATGAAAGACATTAGAATTAATTGTACAACAGTCTCAAGCTCACAAATCTGCATAATTTTTTTTTTTATGTATTATTTCCATGTTTTATCGATTCCTGGAATCATGGGGTTAATACCTATCATGGAACCCGCATGATTTATATTGATTTCTACATTTACGGATTGCGAGTCTTTTTGCGAATTGTAAATCTAAACACTAATTAATTGTAGTTTAAACTCCATGTTTTACTGACCTCACGATAACGGTCTCATTTACTATTGGCTCTGTCTAAATTGTAACTTACGGGCTTGCTTACTTGATCATGATCATGCCCTGAAATGACACGTACGGGTTCATAGTTTGCATATGGTGCCTGTGAGCCTGTAACAAATTTCTAACCCGCAGACATACGGCCTGTATGAAGGTAATTACAGGCTTGGAATTAAATGGTGGCCTATGTCTGTGGAGAGCTCACAACATCTTTCTTCCTAATGGTGCCTGTAACGGTGACCATCTCTAGAAATGTGTGTTAAATTGAATTTTGATATAACGTATTTAATCACCATATTTTCATATTTTATAGTTGTTATATTGCTTTTAGGTTATTCCGTATTTTTTTTTACATCAACAGGAAGTGCCAGTTTGAAATATACCAATCCGCCATATACATTGGAATCTTGAATATGCTATTTCTAACATGTCCCGACCCTTGAATGTCCAAGGACCATCTGGGATTAAATATTGGCAATGCAATTAAAAATAATCAATCTTCCAGTCCTCTGTTGGGTTGTGTAAATGTTTAACCCTTTCTTGGATTATTAACAACCTCTAAAAATCTTTACATTTTACATCATATATTGATCACAGTACATGATTAGTGCATGATAGATAAATTACACCATAATATATGAGTTTGAGTGGTATTTTTATATGGTGACGGGGAATTGAGAACGATGTTAGAATTTCTAACTATTTGCTCCGAGGTTAGACACTCATCTATTGTGAAGCAATTTTCAAAGCGGACCATCAAGAAATGGAATGATTTTCACAGTGAGAAACGTATTCATTGGCTTGTACGTCTTTGTAGATTTTCTCTAAGAGGAGATTGCATGACATTTCACCCTCATTGTACAGTTATCAAAATGGGTGCATTTAGAAAGTGTCAGAAGGAAAATGCAAGGTTAACTATAATTCGCAGTACTGTTTAACGGTGTATTTGATATAGTATTGTGTTAGCACATCCTGATTATATTTTTTCACTCTCCTAACACTTTTATATCATTTTTAGTTCTTGAATTAACTTTAGGAATTGGGTTGAAATGCTTTTTCGGCTGGGTTTTTTAAGACATTTATTATTATTATCCTTTATTTGTAACCCGCCAACCTATTCTGTAGCGCTATACGGGGGTTAAGTACAAGGCAGATTGGAAAATAATGGAGGGCCCTATCTTTGAGCTTGAAATCTAACGTACATAGGGCTTGTTCCCATAGCACCTTTATAGACTTGACCCAGGAAGACCCTAGTGGATCCTATATCTAACGTAACTTAACATCCATAACTATTTACATTTACCCATGCTCAATAAAGACACTGACACCAGGGTGGGATACAAACAGCTGTATATTTATTAACATATTCAAAACCAACTAGGAGGAGGAGCCTGGGCAGACGTGGTAACCTCACGCCCTTTTCACGCTCTCAGGGCAATACCCTTTCCTTAACCACGCCCTTGAGGCAAGGGGGGGGGGGAAAGGACCCCCTACTTCACAATCTGGCCCAGGCGACTCCCCCACCCGCCGCTGTGACAGCAACACATATATACATAATACAAAACCAAAACACAAATAATACAAAACCAAAACACTTCACAACATTTCAAATATTAATTTCTTTCCTCAATATTTTTTTTATTTTTTTAAAACATTTAATTTACACATTTACATGTTCTCAACCAACATTACAAGCACAATTAGCAAATTCACAAAATGGGGATGATTGGGATGGGGTTCGTCATGCTGCCAGCCGCGGAGTGATCCAAAATGGCGCCCGCAGGCCGTTCTCCTCTTCACTCCGCCCCCTCGGTAGGTCACGTGCTCCCCACCCTCCAATGAGGTGGCTCCCAGGCTCCCCTATGTCAAAATGACTTAAATTCTGAGATATTTGAATGTAATATTTATGGCATGGGGAGAAAATAGCTTAATTGTACGATGCAAGCAATAGAGTGGCTGTCCCCATTTAAGGGATATTTGCCTTAAATAGTAAATTATGGATTATCAAAAATATAAAATATTGTGGTTAGTATTAAAGAAGAATGGAAGGTCCGCGATTTTTAGTATTAAAATAAACTACCTATGTGTGTGTTTGCATATTTAAACATCATTTTATTAACAAGTGGTTAGAAGCTCTGTTTTTACTCACTAAATCCTTCCAGATAGTCCCTACAAAGCTCCACCCCCAGCAGATCATGCATACAGTGTTTCTATTGGTACTAGATGTAGCCAATTATAGACTGTTTCTCAACAGCATATTTTGAAATGCTGCTGAGAGGCAATCTGTGATTGGTTAGCACATCTGGTATTACAGAGACTCTGTGTGCATGAGCTACATGGGGCAGACCTTTGTTGGGACTATATGGAAGACTTTAGAAACCAAGCTTTTATACCCTGTATTAACCACTTAGATTGTCTTGCAGTAATATTTAAAAAAAAATGGTATAGTGTAACAGTCTGTAAGTGTCTTTTGCCTATTGAAACATTGTGTGCATGAGCTGTGGGGGCAGACCTTTGCAGGGACTGTTTGGAAGGTTTGAGTAAGTAAAAACGTTTTAGCACTTGTTAAATAAATTTTGATGATGATTTGACATACAAATAAATACTTAGATTATTTTAATATTAAAAATAGGGTACCTCTCATATCGCTTTAAGATCATATGGAACTACAGTGTTTCTTTACAAGATGTTCTTATATGGGAGAGTGCTGAGCATCTGCTACTCTGAGAATCTGTTACTCTGGGGGCTCCTTAGCAGTAAGCGAAGTGTACATTTTATATGACAATTACACTGATTGGGTAAAATTAATTAAACTAAAAAAAAATGCATAAGTTTATCTTTAAGTTTTGGTGGAACTAGTTATTTTTTTTAGGAATTAAAGTCTATAGAATAATGTGTATTTGAGAAAAAAATATTCACATTTCTGCTGTATATTTAGAATTTAAATGTTAAAGTGAGCAAATCTCCTGTCCAAATAATGGCAGTTAGCCATGCTTCAAAGGGCTTTGGTGGTGCAGTAAAAACAGCAAAACCCTTGAGTTCCTGCGGCCTATGGAAGTGATTAAACTCGCGGGGCTGTCATGTACATCTCAATGTTATTGGTGAGGCGCGGCGTGACAGCTGAAACAGTAAAGTTGTAGGCTTAAATTACACCACTAGCCAATAGCTTGTAATCTGTTTCCTTTCCCACAGACATTGCAGAGGCTACTAAAATTACTATAACATATTATTTGTCTACATTTTTGTCTGCGTCTATGGTTTCCTTGCTTACCAATATAGATTTGGAATTGTAGCCCTGGATTATATTGGCATCTGTAAGGCACGTATCCCCCTTATGAGCCAGCACTGTATCGTCTTCTGGATTTCCTGCTACTTCACTACATCAATTCTGTAGCAGTATGAAGCAGCTTACTAAAGAAACTCTTTCATAGGGTGAAAGGTTTCTGGATTTCTGGATTTCACTAGGAATATAATATACCTGTGTATCTATTTACATTTGTGCATTTTATTTTATTAAGAAGCACTTATAAGCTCTGTTGGATCTTTCCTGTTCGCTGCCCGTGTGCAGTGGCGGCCATCAGGCACAAGGTGGCGCAGCCGAGGGGTCCATGAATTTATTCCCAGTGTAAAGCACATAATGTGCCAGATACTGAACCCAAACACCCCTAACCCTAACACCTAACCCTAACACCTCTCACCCTAATGCATAACCATAACACCCCTCACCCTAACACCCTTCACCCTAATACCTAACACTGACACCCCTTACCCTAACACCCCTCACCCTAATGCCTAACCCTAACACCCCTCACTCTAATGCCTAACGCTAACACCTAACCCTAACACCCCTCACCCTTATGCCTAACCCTAACACCCCTCACCCTAATACCTCTCACCCTAATATCTAACCCTGACACCCCTCACCCTAACACCCCTCACCCTAACACGCCTCACCCTAACACGCCTAACCCTAACACCCCTCACCCTAACACTAAACCAAAAGTAATTGCCGCCCCACCTAGTAGCCGATGGCCAGCGCTGCGCACGGGAAGCCAACAGGAAAGGTCCGCTATGTTTTTTCTGCCTATAATCTTACAAATAGTCCTAACTGAATTCTCCCCTCTGCAGCTCATGAAGTTAGTTTACTTCTAAGCACAGGGGTTGCAATGTCTCATAGCCGCTAATCAGTGGTAACATTTTGCGATGTGCACTTTGAAAGAGGTCATTGACAGGATAATTTGAGACACAGCACTTCACAGTCTGCGTATTCACGAGCTACAGCGGAAGTCTTAGAGTCAAACACAGTTAAAGAATTGAAATGTTCCTTGGAAAAGTATAAAGCTATCTTGAGGCTTACTTAGGCCATGCCTTGTATGTAGGTTAAACTAGATGGGTTTTTTGATTCTATGGATATAATAATAATAATATTAAAAAACCCACCTAAGTCTTTGTTTGCATAAAAAAAAACATAATTTTGTTAGCAGGTGCTTTTGGTGCTTCCATATATATCTAATTCAAAATATTACAATGCATATTATTAACTTCTATTATTACCATTTTACTAATATATATATATATATATATATATATATATATATATATATATATATACATGTATTTTTCATTTTTTCATTTTTGTGGAACCTGGTTCAGTTGCACCATTTGTCGTTTTGCACCATATGGTAATGGAAAATGTCTGTGTTGCCCCCTTCCCTTGATGCCCTAAGCGTGTGCTTACTTTGCTTAATGGTTAATCTAGCCCTGAGGATGAATGCATATAAAATGTTACAAATTATGGGCTGTATTATTTTATTTTTACTTTCAAAAAACGTCTTGCATATTTTAAAGTAATATTCTTCAAAAATATGAGCATATTACTCCTTTAAGAGAAAAGATATTTGTAATATGCAATTGAGTATTTACAGCAGTGTACTCTTCAATACACTAAAATAAATAATGCAATTTATTAGATATATATTAATGTTGCTTTTTATATCTTTTAGGTGTAATTTCCACGGCCGATGTGCTGGATAAAGAAACAACGCAGTCGTACTGGCTGACAGTGTACGCCACAGACCGTGGGGTGGTTCCACTCTTTTGCACGATTGAAGTTTACATTGAAGTAGAAGATGTAAATGACAACGCGCCACTGACTTCAGAACCAATTTATTATCCCACTGTCATGGAGAATTCCCCAAAGGACGTGTCCGTGCTTCAGATTCAAGCTACCGACCCAGACTCAAATTCAAGTGACAAGCTGTCCTACCGGATCACCAGCGGAAACCCGCAGAACTTTTTTGCCATCAACTCTAAAACAGGTACAGATTTATCATTTGTTTCCACTGTCTTCTTAATTAAATATAAAAGAAAACTTTTAGAATGTTTTATGGGACAATGTTCTAGACATTATTTGCAGATATTTTCACTTATCTTAAAGAGACTGCGTCGCCCAAACTAAAAAATATTCATTACGTTTTTCTAAACAGTATTTTGGAGCATATTAAAGGAGAACAAATATACAAACAGCCTTATTAAATTGTGATTTGGCGATTTGAAAAGGCTCTATATAAGCACCGAGCATATTTGTTTTACATTAGTTTTTAGTTAGTGAACATCTATCCAAAAGCAAGGTCTTCACTAACTAAAATCTTCTGTAAAAAAAATATGTTATGTGCTTATATAAAGCCTTTTTCAATAGGCCAAATCACAATTTAATAAGGCTGTAATTGTGCAAAAGTTTTCAAAAGCTCTTCAGTTTTCTGGCAGTTGATTTTGAGAAAGAATGCCTCTGAAAATCCAAGCTAAATTAGCATAAAAAGTCATAAGTCATTTTGGCCAATCAGAGGCAGATACAACATTGTAGGGATCTTTTTTATTTCATAGCTGTTTCCCAGTTGGGTTGAGCTCTGTGCCACAGCACCACCTGGTGGTGGAAACATTTACTGCAGGCAAAGAACTATTCAATCCTCCGACATGGCGGAACTCAAATGGCGCTGAGTCGACAGCGAGCCCATCTCTATGTTCGGCACGGGTTCCACCGGGCGTGCCTCTCATAGCTCAAGTTCTTCTGTCTGCTCGCCTTATGAGCCAGATTGGAGGATGGAATAGTTATTTGGCTGCAGTAAATTTTGTACACCACCAGGTGGTGCTGTGGCGCAACCGCACACCCCAGTCTTCTGACGGGACACGGCTATGAAATAGAAAAGAACCAATTGTAGCAGTGTCTGTGGATTCAGTCACTGCAGCAAAGCATCACAAGGAAGCAGCTTCAGGCGCTGTTGCTCTGGATCACTGTGCTGCTTGGCTTGAAGGCTAGTACTTGAATGCAGTTTTTCTATTGGTAGGTACCAGGTGCATATATAGGCACATGTGGGGGTGTGGAAACAGCTTTTTTTAAATAAAATAAATCTGTATGTGTATATAATGACTTAATGTAATGTGTTTTTCTGATATAAGCACCTTGTGTTAGATTAGAAAAAAAGGTAAAAACAGGGGAAATTCCATATACCTTTAATTACAATACAGATTTAAAGATACAAAACACAGAAGGAGTAGGAGACCCTTCCAACATTCAGGGCCTCTATTTTAACCACTTTGGCACTAGAGGCACCTGCAATACATTACAGCCTTGCAGGCTGCGTTAGCAACAAAAGAATTAGGTCACCGGTTTATGGCAGCGTTTCATGTACCTTGTCATTTCACTCTCACCTCTAAGTGATTGCACCGCGGTCGGGAGTCCCTCGCTCATTTAGTAAGGTATTGCCGGCTTTGAAATAACAAGACAAACAGGCCCATCTCACAGCAGTGTCCAGTTAGGTCCGTATACTGTACATCGCCTCCACCGGACCCTGCTGTGTCCCGAGTAATCAGTATCCTCCTGTAGCCATATTAAATCTTTCAATTTTCTCGAAAATGAAAACAGAACACCTGCTATCTGTGTCTGCACCTGGACGCGGCTGTAATTTAACTGGGGTAGTCAATAAAGCTATTGTGCAGTGATGCTATAGACGGCGTCCACTAATGATTGTTCCAAATGTCCCTATATAAAATGGGTCTGCAAAGCTGCAGCTGCAATTGCCGTTTTTCAAATTAAAATGAAGGGAAATGTTTTGAAAACACGCCGTTGTTTTTCCTTCTTCAAATGAAGGTGCCAGAGGTAAATAAACTGATTCAAATGTTTAACTGTACAGTGATTTAAGAGGAAGTTTAAACAACCCTTTAAAGGTATATAGAAATTTCATGGATTATGAATGCATCTGATAGAGGAGAATCAGTAGTGGCCAAGATTGGTCCTGTATGGCACCACACCAGCCAGGATTTGAGGATATCCCTGCTGCGTACAGGTAAGTGCATCCTGACTCACCTGTGCATAGAAAGGATATTCTCAAATACAGGCTTGGATGGGTCTCTCCAGGATCACACTTGCCCACCACACCGGCAGTAGGATATTTTACTCTTTTTTTTGCCTAAAAAAACAAAACAAACATTAATAAACTTACCCTAAAGTTTGCAAAATGTCTTCAGTTTTCTGGCAGTTGCTTTTAAGAAGAAATGCCCCTGAAAATCCAAGCTAAATTAGCATAAAATTCATAATTTGTCGCAGCCAATCAGAGGCAGCTACAACATTGTTACAATGTATGAGGATTCAGTCTCTGCAGCAAAGCATCATGTTTGTAGTCTTTGCTCACACCACACACCTCTTAAATCCCTGCTGCTCTGGATCCCTGCACTGTACTGGTTAGTATAGGTTGAAAAACGTACTTGAATGCAGTAATTCTATTGGTTAGTATGAGGTGCCTATGTAGGCATCTCTGGGGGTGGAAACAATTTTTGTTTATTTAAATAAAATAAATCTGTATGTGTATAAAATTACTTAAAATAATGTGTGTTTCTGATATCAGTTAGATTAGGAAAAGGTAAAAACAGGAAACTTCCATATACCTTTAATGTAAGTTTTCTACACTATAGATCAGTTATTTATCATATGGAACAAAAACATTTTGTAATGTTTAAAACATAATAATGATTTTGGACTACAGTGGCCCTTTATTAAACAATAATATAGATACGTTTATATACGTTTTTTTCTCAATTTTTTCGTGTAGAAATATACGAATAAAAAAATGTGCTCCCTGTCCCTTTAATACAGCAAAGCAGAAACATTTTTTTTTTTTACAAAAATGAGTAAATAAAATAAGTACATTGACATTTCCAGTCTTAGCTGGGGGCCATGAGAGTGAACTGAAATTGTATTTAATTTTATTTCCCAAACAACATTCAAAGCAGTGATTTAATATGTGACAAAATGTACAATGCTGATAAATAATAACTAAAGCTAACAACGGGACGGGATGTTCTATATTCGTGTAAATCAGTTACTTTGCGCAATAAAGGACCACTGTGGTAATTACTTTCTATAAAGGGCAAACAGTTGTTTTAAAGCAAAAAAAAAATACATTTACATGTTTGGCATTTATATGCAATTAATATTTGCTGCAACGGGTTCCCTGGTGGTCCAGTGGTTAGGATTCAGTGCTTTCATTGCTGCAACCTGGGTTTGATTCCAGTCAGGGAACCATGAGGTCACACCACCCCGAAGCCGAGCAGGGTTGGGCCTTATCAGTACTTGTATGGGAGACCACCTAGGAATACTAGGAGCTATATGCTGTGGCCCACTGGAGAAGGAACTGGCAACCCACTCCAGATCTCTGCCATGAAAACCAAGTGGATCAGCTTGATCATGGACATAAAGATGCTCCTGGTGTGTTATGGTCAAGTGAGGTCGTCACAAGAGTCGGAAACAACTAAAAAATTCTATGCTGCAGTGTTACATTTTCTTTTCTGAACTGATTCCTTCTGCAATGTTCTCATGTAAGGTGTGTCCTTGGAGAAAAATGAATGTACTATTTGTGTCCTGTTGAATAACTGCCAGTTTTAGATGCCACATTTCCATTGTGCCGATATAAGTTTCCTATACACTCAAAGTCTCTTCCCAATGCAAGTTACTCTGCAGAATCCAATATTGTGGCTTTCTCTGTAGCATAAGTGCACAAAAGCTAATAAAGCAGAAGCTATATTTTTCTTTTTACATTCTAATACATTATATCTATTTTTCAAAAGACTATGATCACATATTATAATTGTCTAACTGCGAGTTGTCGTCACGCTTTGCGGCCCTCGCAAAGGAAGGGCCGCAACTGACGACAACTCGCAGTTTCACCATTGCTCCCATCACCCCTACTGCAGGAGTGCACGGGTAGCTGGCAAAGCGTGCGCGCGCGCGCGCACGCGAAGACGTCGCGTGCGCGGGTAGCCGGGCCGGCAAAGCGTGCGCGCGCACGCGAAGACGACACATAAGCGTGCGCGCGCACGCATCAACCGCAATGAGGTGAGGGTGAGAGACACGGGGCCAAGGAGGGGAGAAGCAGGGGAATAGATACATGAGGGAGAGGAGGAGGGGAATAGAGACACGAGAGGAGGGGGGAAGAGAGACACAGGGGAAGTGAGATACAGGGGAGGGGAAGAGAGGGACAGGGGAATAGAGACACAAGAGGAGGGGGGAAGAGAGACACAGGGGAAGTGAGATACAGGGGAGGGGAAGAGAGGGACAGGGGAATAGAGACACGAGAGGAGGGGGGGAAGAGAGACACGGGAAGTGAGATACAGGGGATGGGAAGAGAGGGACAGGGGAATAGAGACACAAGAGGAGGGGGGAAGAGAGACACAGGGGAAGTGAGATACAGGGGATGGGAAGAGAGGGACAGGGGAATAGAGACACAAGAGGAGGGGGGGGAAGAGAGACACAGGGGAAGTGAGATACAGGGGAGGGGAAGAGAGGGACAGGGGAATAGAGACACGAGAGGAGGGGGGGAAGAGAGACACAGGGGAAGTGAGATACAGGGGAGGGGAAGAGAGGGACAGGGGAATAGAGACACAAGAGGAGGGGGGAAGAGAGACACAGGGAAAGTGAGATACAGGGGAGGGGAAGAAAGGGACAGGGGAATAGAGACACATGAGGAGGGGGGAAGAGAGACACAGGGGAAGTGAGATACAGGGGAGGGGAAGAGAGGGACAGGGGAATAGAGACACATGAGGAGGGGGGGAAGAGAGACACAGGGGAAGTGAGATACAGGGGATGGGAAGAGAGGGACAGGGGAATAGAGACACGAGAGGAGGGGGGGAAGAGAGACACAGGGGAAGTGAGATACAGGGGATGGGAAGAGAGGGACAGGGGAATAGAGACACAAGAGGAGGGGGGGAAGAGAGACACAGGGGAAGTGAGATACAGGGGAGGGGAAGAGAGGGACAGGGGAATAGAGACACGAGAGGAGGGGGGGAAGAGAGACACAGGGGAAGTGAGATACAGGGGATGGGAAGAGAGGGACAGGGGAATAGAGACACGAGAGGAGGGGGGGAAGAGAGACACGGGAAGTGAGATACAGGGGAAGGGAAGAGAGGGACAGGGGAATAGAGACACGAGAGGAGGGGGGGAAGAGAGACACAGGGGAAGTGAGATACAGGGGAGGGGAAGAGAGGGACAGGGGAATAGAGACACGAGAGGAGGGGGGGAATAGAGACACGAGAGGAGGGGGGGAAGAGAGACACAGGGGAGGGGAAGAGAGGGACAGGGGAATAGAGACACGAGAGGAGGGGGGGAAGAGAGACACAGGGGAAGTGAGATACAGGGGATGGGAAGAGAGGGACAGGGGAATAGAGACACGAGAGGAGGGGGGGAAGAGAGACACAGGGGAAGTGAGATACAGGGGAGGGGAAGAGAGGGACAGGGGAAGTGAGATACAGGGGAGGGGAAGAGAGACACAGGGGAAGTGAGATACAGGGGAGGGAGAGGAGGGGGAAGAGAGACAGGGAAGGGGGAAGAGAGGCACAGGGGAGCGAGAAGAGGAGGGGGAAGAGAAACACAGGGGAGGGAGAGGAGGGGGAAGAGAGACACGGGATGGAGAGGAGGGGAGGAAGAGAAACGGTAGGGGAGGAAGAGAAACGGGAGGGAGGGGAGGAATAGACATGGGGAGGAGACACAGCGGAGGGGGGAAGAGATGAGGGTCAGGGGGTGGAGAGACACAGGGGAGGGATGAGGGGGGCAGAGACACAGGGGAGGGAGACGGGGTGAAGAGACACAGGGGAGGGAGACGGGGTGAAGAGACACAGGGGAGGGAGAAAGACACAGGAGTGGGAGAGGGGGAAGAGACACGGGAGAGGGGGAAGGAGAAACAAGGAAGGGAGAGGGGGGAAAGAGACACAGGGGAGGGAGAGGGGGGAAAGAGACACAGGGGAGGGAGAGGGGGAAGAGACACGGGAGAGGGGGGGAAGAGACAGAGGGAAGGGAGAGGAAGTAGAGGGCGGGAGAGGCTCACAATGAGTTCCAAAGCCACTCATTGCAAGGCCCGAGATGAGCGCTGAAGGAGCTTATCGCAAGGCCAGTAAAGTAGAGGGGGAGGAGGTTCGCAATGAGCCCCTCCCGTCAAGTAGAGGGGTAGAGAGGCTCGCAATGAGCGCCGAAGGCGCTCATTGCGAGGCCCGTGATTAGCGCTGAAGGCGCTCATCGCGAGGCCAATAAAGTAGAGGGGGGAGAGGCTCGCAGTGTGTGACAAACACCATTGCCAGGCTTCAATTTATTGCCGTCATTTTTGACGGGCAAGTCGCTAGTTCAAATATAATACCACAGTGGCCCTTTAATATGAAACAATACCTATATCTTAGACACATTTAATATTAATGCAGACTTAGTTTTTATCCAACGTTTTGTTCCTTGAAATTGCTTGCCACATACGGGGCGGGTGGTTACTATGCATCTCAAGTGCATCCCTGGATTTACTATATATATATATATATACACATACTATCATAAGTGGAGCCCTGTATTTACTATAAGATGTGCATCCCTGTATTTGCTATGCACTATTTCCTCTGGGGAAAATGTAATATTAATGCAAACTTTTATTGTTTTTATTTATATTTTTAAGTACTATGTTCCTTGAAATTGCTTGCCCATAAGGGGCAGGGGGTTACTATGCATCCCTAAATTTACTCTGTACATAATATCTTAAGTGCATTCCTGAATTTACTATAAGATTTGCATCCCTATATTTACTAGGCACTCTTTCCTATGGGGAAAATTTTATATTAATGCAAACTTTTAGTTTTTATTCAGGTTTTTGTTCCTTAAAATTGCTTGCCACATACGGGCTGGGTGGGTTACTATGCATCTCAAGTGAATCCCTGAATTTACTATATACATACTATCTTAAATGCATCCCTGTATTAACTATGATATGTGCATCCCTGTATTTACTGTTTACTATTTCCTGTGGGGAACATTTGTACATTAAAGCAAACAATTATAGTTTTTATTCAGGTTTCCATGTACTATGTTCCTTGAAAATGCTTGCCACATACAGGGAGGGTGTGGTTTTACTAACTGCATCCCTGCATTTACTATGCACTATTTCCTATGGGTGAATACGATAACGATTACCTCATTTTGTCATTGTTAATAGTTAGTAAATTCCCCCCACAGTGGTCAGAAAGGTGTTACATGGAGGAGATGGAAAGCAATCTACACACCTATAGCTTAATCACATGGCTCCTATAGGATCTCAGCAAAGCAGACTCGTACATATGGGAGCTCTTACAAGAGAAATTGATTTTATCACTCACAAGTAGGGACATAGCTACCGTTTTGGAGCCCCTAGGCAGTGAAGTGAAGGAGCCCCTGCGAGTTATGCACAGACCTATATATAAGCCAGGAACCATTTTTTTTTAAAGAAGTGGCACCCCTCACAGGGAAGCGCCCCTGGACAGCTGCCTAGTTGTCCTAATGGGTAATCTGGCCATGCTCGCAAGGGTCCTTACATTTATCTTTAAGCAGATGCGAGTGTGAAGCTTAGAGTCAGAGCCCAGTAACACTGTAATTCCCATAGTAACCTCTGTAAAGTTAAAGAACATCAGTAAATATTGTAGCATTGTGTCTATATAGCTAAATGATTCCCACTCAAACATTGACACATTGATCTGGATTATTAGTCTTGCACGTGAGCATTGCAGTTTAGACGCATCATATTATATGCTAATTTCTAACTTATTACATGGTATTAAATGGCAGGGGACACACAGGTTGGGAGGTTTAGCATTAGTCGGGTATCAGTGTTTCATAGTATGAGCTGGCATTTGTAATTGACATTTAGTTGATAGTACTCTAGTATTTATTGTTGTATAGGTGGGTTAAGCATTAGAAAGTGGCCTGAAAAATGCTTACTGGGGCACTCGTAGATCCTTAAGTGTGTCGTAATGTTTTTCTCTCCTCTTGAAGGCTTTTACACTTAAGGGTTTGTGTCGCTTGCAGATCCTTACAAGAACCCATATGTGGTTCAGTAACTCTTATAAGAACCATGTAATAGCACTTAAGATGAAATCTCCCACAGCCGAAGGAAACCGTTCATACATAGAGATCATTCATAAGGGTTTGCTGTGGGAGGAATGTAATAGCATTAAGGCTTACATGAACGTTTCACTATCAAGAGTTCTAATGAGAGCCATATAATGGAACCCAAATAATACTTAATGAGAGCCATGTAATGGAGCTCGAAGACTACTTAATGGGAGCTTTTTAATGGAGTCCCAAGACTACTCAATGGGAGCCATTTAATGGAACCAAAATAGTACTTAATGGAAGCCATGTAATGGAGCCCAAAGACTACTTAATGGGAGCTTTTTAATGGAGCCCCAAGACTACTCAATGGGAGCCATTTAATGGAACCCAAATAGTACTTAATGGAAGCCATGTAATGGAGCCCAAAGACTACTTAATGGGAGCTTTTTTATGGAGCCCCAAGACTACTCAATGGGAGCCATTTAATGGAACCCAAATAGTACTTAATGGAAGCCATGTAATGGAGCCCAAAGACTACTTAATGGGAGCTTTTTTATGGAGCCCCAAGACTACTCAATGGGAGCTATTTAATAGAACCCAAATAGTACTTAATGGAATCCATGTAATGGAGCCCAAAGACTACTTAATGGGAGCTTTTTAATGGAGCCCCAAGACTACTCAATGGGAGCCATTTAATGGAACCCAAATATTATTTAATGGAAGCCATGTAATGGAGCTCAACGACTACTTAATGGGAGCTTTTTAATGGAGCCCCAAGACTACTCAATGGGAGCCATTTAATGGAACCCAAATAGTACTTAATGGAAGCCATGTAATGGAGCTCAAAGACTACTTAATGGGAGCTTTTTAATGGAGCCCCAAGACTACTCAATGGGAGCCATTTAATGGAACCCAAATAGTACTTAATGGAAGCCATGTAATGGAGCCCCAATAGTACTTAATGAGAGTCATGTAATGGAGCCCCAAGACAACTTAATGAGAGCCATCTAATGGAGCCCCAATAGTACTTAACGAGAGCCATGTAATGAAGCCCAAATATTACTCAATGGGAGCCATGTAATGGAGCCCAAAGAGTACTTATAGATCCTCTTCTGCAATAAGTAAACCACAACATAACAATAAATTGCAGCTTTTCAAATATGTTTTATCATATTCTTACATTTCTTTGTTGGGTTAAGTTCGGATGTCATAATGAAGGCTATGCTCTGTTAAAATGGATAAAAACAATAAAATACATTTATAGATTTTCATTATGTTTTGTTTTTAGGAACTTGACAAACCCTGGCTGTGTTAGTGCTGTTTGAATACAATTTAATAATGAAATAACGTAGAATTAATAATGTATGTTATTGTGCATCTGTAATAAGAATCTCACAAAAGCATGGGTCCAGATGATAACGAAGGGTAAATCCGAGGGTATGCCTAATACTTGGTAGTAATTGCTATACAGTTTGATGAGTCATTAATCATGCACTGTGGGCACTGGGGAGTAGTATAGGGTAACATTTTGGAGTTTATTATATAAACATACAAATTAAATTCTAGCCCAATTTAACGAGCTTTGTTTTCCATTGTATAAGGGTTGTAAATGACATTGCCCTGCAGAGCTCCAGAGAAACAAAACGCGTCCTATGAATATTAGTGGAGGGTAAATAAATTGTGTAATGGAGTTATAAAAAATGATTGAGGGAGGCAGTAAATCCATCCTTTTTTTTAAATTTCATTAATATCGGTATTAATTTCACAGCATAGCCCAGCGATAGTTTATAGCTCATATGCTTACTGGAAGAAATCTAACATTTCAAATCATACCATTAATTTTCCTTTTTTAATCTTGTCCTGATGTTCAGGCTTTTCTACCTCACTGTCCTGCAGTGCCACGTGCCAAAAAAAGTCTGCTTTGGTGTCTAAATGGCTCATGTAAAATTAAGTTAGATATTAATAGCGCTAAATATGCATTTTTGATATATTCGGCATGCATTTCTATAATATATTCAGCATGCATATCTGTCATAGGAAACCACAAAAACAAAGATTTCTTAAAGGGATACAGAAGTTTTCTGGACTTTACTAGATATTTACTAGGCAGACCCAAGCACGTAATATTTGATTGAGTTTAGACTGTAAGAGATTTTAAGCATTTCTTAACAAAGTTCTTAAAAGTAAATATTTACACAGGTACAATATATACGTATCTTCCAAACACCTTAAAAATTATAAATCAATATTTAGTCTATCATGAAAATGAATACGTTGGCTTGAACAAGGTTGCCATTGTTATTTACCACTAGTAATAGTACCATGAGTGGGAACTTACATACAAGAGCAGGGCAATCATGATGATGTTGATAAAACGTCCAGTCTGCCCATGCTAACCGATTCTTCAGTGATATTGTGACACTGTGCCAAAAATGATACACTTTGACATACTGATAGAATCTAGTATGCTTGGGTGGAGTAAAACCTGTGGACAAAAGAAGAAAATATAATATTATGTGTAAGATTTCACTAATAAATAGTATTATCCAGCATGATGGGTAACCTACCTCTTGAAGGACCTCATTTGTGGTCCCAGAGCCTTTAAAATGTCCTCACAGTGCTTTAAACATGTGTATTTTACTTAAAGTAAAATATAAAATTGCTATAGGAAAGTAAATATTTGGCAATAGAGGTTTAAATATTGAGAAGTAGTTAGAAGTACACCTGGATATTATTTACTAGTTTTAGAGATATATAATGGATGTATGGAGGTGGCCCCAAGCTATCTGGGGCTCGCTCGGAGTGCATATTGATGCAGGGGAGCCTGTGAGCCGCCTCATTGGAGGTCTGGATCACGTGGCTGGCCGAGGGGGCGGAGCAAAGCTTAGAGCGGCGTGCAGGCGCCATTTTAGAGCACTCCTCGGCTGGCCAGAGTGACAAACCCCTCCCACCCGTCCCCAATTTGTGAATTTGTTAACTGTTGCTCTGTATTGTTGGTTGTACATTTTTAAAGAAAAAGTGTAGTGATTCCCCCCCCCCAAAAAAGAAAACAGTGAAGAGTTGAAGAATTGTAGTTGTTATGTGGTTGTATTATTCTGTATTTTGGTTTGTTGCTGTCACAGCGGCAGGTGGGGGAGTCGCCTTGGCCAGGTTGCTAAGTAGGGGGTCCTTTACCCCCCCTTGCCTTAAGGGCATGGTCATGGAAAGGGTAGGGCCCTGTGAGGGGCCTCCTCCTAGTTATTAGTTGCATTTGGTATTTATTGTTAATGTGTTAAATAAATATACAGCTGTGGCCTGTTTGAACCCCAACCTGGTTTCCGTGTCTTTAATGGGTTATAAAGTGAAAGTTATCAAATCTGTGTATGGTTAAATAGTAGGATCCACTAGGGTCTCCCTGGGTCATGGACTGCGTAGTGTTGAAGATGGGCTGCGTAGTGTTGAAGATGGGCTGCGTAGTGTTGAAGATGGGCATGCTCTCCCACCCCAGAAGACATGCTTGGGCTGCATGGGGATAACATTAGACTGTGTGCTGCATCTCACTCCTGGTACCTTCAGGAGTTGCTCAGACTTTGCAAGATATTGGTGACATTTAAGTGGTATATCATACAGTAGTTCTGTTTGTTTCCCCCATCAAGCTCAAGTCGTCACATTACATTCTCCCTACAGACTTTGGCCAAAATTCAAAAAGCTTAGCAGGGCCTGAGAAGTGAATTACGGCTGTTTTCTATTAACTTGCTAGTGGAAAAAGTCTCTGCAGCGTCAGAGAACCCATTTGCTCCTATAAAGCTTAGTAAATCATGGCCATTATTTATGACACTAGAGAAACCAATGGCCAAACTTGATTATGTGCAAATAATGATGTACACTTTATGACTAGTTTCTTCAGATAACATTTGCTAGTTTAAAAGACGCCAGTAGTCCTATTTTTAAAATATACTATTTTGAATAAGCGCAATTAAAAATATGCAACATGTTTTAAAAAATGAAAAAATATAGCTAATTTATTATATTTTTTATTATGCAACTGTGCGGCTTTGCAATCTACCATTTGGCTTCAGCAGAATCTTATTTCTATTATCTTTTTTTTTTTATGTGCCAACATAGGGCCTCATTCAATTGCAAGCCCGTAGTTACATGGAACCTGTCATTTTGGCTGCGGGTTAAAAATGTTCTACATATCTAGTATTAAGTTGGCAAATACATGCTCACAGCCTTCGCACGCAAACTAGTAGCATTTCAGGGCAAGATCATGATGAATTAAGCAAGCCCATAAGTTACTTTTTAGACAGAGCCAATAGTAATCATGACGTCAGTAAAACACAGGGTTTAAACTACAATCAATTAGAGTTTAGAAGTCCGATTTGCGATAAGACCAATCCAGAAATGTAGAAAGCAATAAAAATCAATAAAGCAACTGTTCTAGTCCATGCAGGTTCCATGATATGTATTAACTCCTTGATTCCGGGGATCGATATCACATGTAACTGAAACTTAAAAGAAATATTTTTTTATTGCAGATTTGAGAGATTAAGACAGTTGTGGAATTAATTCTAAAGCCTTTCATTGATTTCCCAGTGTTTTTAACTACAGTAGTGTGTGTTTATTTGCTGCTGCAGCTATACAAACAGGTGTTTAAGTCCTATCTAGTACTCGTAGAATTTTTTGATACATTTGTCATTTGCGGGTTTGAAGTCAATTGCGGGCTTGTTCAATTGTTGTAATTAAATCTGGATTTTGCGTCTTTAGCACTGGTAACATTTACCGGCTTGAAGCATCAAAGAAGGAGATAGGACGGAGTTACATTTTTGACAACCCTCAGTGATTTTGAGCCGGTAACTCACAAATCAAATGCAAGTAGCTAAAAGTAGCCAATTGAATATCAGTAACATTTACGGGCTCCATTACGAGTTCATGTAATTGCGATTTTGCCAATAGAATGAGGCCCATATTCCGCAGCGGCATACATGGGACGAGTACATGACAAAGACAACTTCAATATAATGTAAATGAAAAGAGGGCCCTGTCTTTGATCTTAGAATCTAGCATGCAACGTGCATTCTCAAGGACACTGAAAACTCTCAAACTTACAATCTAAAGGCTTTGGTTATAAAACAAAAAGGTGATGGAGACATTGTCCATATTAAGAATGGAGGTGATAGGCTTCTTTAAGCAGATGTGTTTTTAGACTCTGTAGTACTTGCTGTGCTGATAAATAATAACTAAAGCTAACAACGGGACGGGATGTTCTATATTCGTGTAAATCAGTACTCATACTAAGCAATCAGTGACTATCTCTCATAAACATTCTGCAACATGCTGCTGAGACATGGTCTGTGGTTGGATAGGATACTACACTGCACATCCATCCCTACAGAGTTTGTGTCTTAATATTTTGCAGTAGGTAGACCCATATGGGGACTATTTGTTGATTTTAGGCAGGAAAAACAGAGCTTATATGCACTTCTTAATAAAAAAAAGGTATATAAAAGTAAATGGATACACTTAGTAATCTAGGAACTTTCCATATCCCAGAGGTATCACCTATGTATTATGTGCGGTATGACATGGGGCAGATACCCACCTAACCAACACTGATGCTATGTTTATTCTGCCATTCTGTTCCGCTCAGTACATACTGTTTGAAGGCTAGTAATGGATGTGTGGATGTCAAAGAACAACTTATCAAGTAGTCCACGTTTCCTCAGTGTGACATTACCATACAAATAGAATTCATTCACAATCCATCACAACAGCTCCCTCGCCAATCTCCACAAATCCGATGATCATTGCATGATATTCATATATTCTTTAGATCATGCTTACTTTTAGCTTTTTCTGTTTGTGTTTGTTCGAGATAATAATAATAGCTGTTCTCAGTATAAGGAGCAGTGTTAATGGATTCCTCCATCATTGCATACTATCACTTAAATATATTTCTGTAAATGAAAAGTCAACCCATCACTTTGATTTTTGGTTGTATTTTTAGCTTATCATATACCTCCTTGCCATTGGGCTCCATCACCAAATGCAAGATGTCAGCTGCCAGGAATCCAGGAAATATTTGTTCTTGGCATTCGGAATCTGTCAGTCTACATTTTAATTTTACAATGATGCCATATAATTTTGAGTTGTCATTAAGATAGTTCTGTCAACATTTTGCAATAATTTTAACTTGTCATATCTCTAAAATATATATATTTGTATTGAAATTATTTTGTGTGCCAATTGCAAAATGACATTTTAGCATATTTATTTATGCAGATCTGCATTTCTTAGGTCTTTTCATTTACTGTTATTTCTTCTGAAAAAGTATTACTCATTAATTAATTTTATAGTTCTTTCTCAGGATCTTCAATATTGAGATGAATTGTTTGTGCCGTTTATTTAAATCTTAAATAATTGGCCCATATAAAAATTTAAATTAATATTTAACTGCTAGGTTGGTTTACCAGTAACATTAAATTTACAGGCAACTATGCATTGCAATAACATGCAGAAATATAAAAAGATATCGGTTCTTATGATGATACGTATTCTCTGTAATCAATTTCATATATTATTTTTTAATAAATAAATGCAAGATAAACATTAAAATGATTTTAATATATTGAATATATATTATATGGCAGGTTAATGGCATCTCAGGTAAGTTATTTTCCTTAAAGTGAACATCTTCTCCACTCCATTTAATGTGATCAGGTTGCGCTGCGGAATATGTTGGCGCGTTATAAATGAAGGATAATAATAATCAGCAGACATGACTGGTTTGCAGTTGGCTGCTCCTTTTAGCTCATTTGGATTAGGGATAACAGTAATCCAAATGCTTTCTGCTGTTAAACAGCACTTTCATTCTTCCAGGAGCTCCTCATACTTTATCTCGCTCTCCATCCATTTACACCTAAGATATATTTAATAGTATTTCACCAGAACAAGGTATGCCAAAGGTTTCTAAAATGTGGCCATTCAGGATATGGTTTATCTAAATGTACTTCAATCTGAGAATATATTTGTTATATTGCTGTTCCTTGCTGTTTTGTGCTGATTTCATGAGTCTTTTCTAATATTTTTTACCAGACCTAAAGTGATATAATTTCGGTATAAAAAGGGACATTTGTGATTGATTATTATTACAAATGTAGATTACTGTCAGATAATGGACCTTGAATATTTTAGACAGAAACTACTTTACTGTTTATTGTACATTAGGTCATTAAAGGACACTGAACTCCGGAAATAATATATTACATTGAATCAGAAGGATCCATTTTATACTTTTTATAAACATTTTGGTTAAATATGTTGGGCTTATTTGCTATATTCCCCACTATTGGGCTATATTCCCCACTTGCATTGCTCAGTATAGGGGCAGCCATTTTACCCCTCACATTCTCCTCCTTCTTCTCCTGCTGCTTGCAATAGAATATGCAAATGTGATGTCACTGTTGGGCGTTGACTAGGACACATGCTTTGGGCTGTATTCATTTGTCTGAATATGGTTCCTGCAGTGAGATTGGTGGTGTTTCCAGAAACGGCATCTCTCCTTTCTATATTGACACAATGCCAAAACACAAAGTCTCAGGAAATGTGCCAAAAATGTACAATACATATTCATATGTGCCTATGAATATTCATAGTAATGACTTATCAGCTGCACACTGGTTGCTAGAAGTCCAAGACGTGTGATTGATCACAGTAAACTTTAATATAAATGGACTTGGAAAACAATCTAACTTCAGACTGGATAAATGATATATGTCTCAATATATCATAAGCACTGACTGAAGTAGTTTGTTGGCAGTCTATTAAGGGACCTGGAACCAAATGGAAAAATATATATACCTATCTCTAAGGAATGTGGTTGTTATGTTTTATTATAAATTTATGTTAAAGAGAAATATTGGAGTTAGCATATTAACTTTAAAATGTTGAATTTTCCCTTATAAAGTTGTAGAGGGCCAAGGTAACTGTCCAGCATTAATCGCTTTTAAGTATAAAAAGATTTGTATAAATAATGTTTCATTATTTTGTGATTATAAACGGAAATTAGCAAGTTTTCCACCATTTTTAAACAGGAGCCCCGCCCATCTTTTTCTGCCTGAGGCACAGTCTGCAGCTGACTTCCTTGTAGATCTGTATTTACTGCATAACTTTATTAGTAAAGTCTTGGTAGATGGGCTGCACTCGTGGGTATAGGAGCCCCACAACATCTGGGCTGAGAGAATTCAACTCTACACCCAGGACAGGAAGCAGGGACGGTTCCACCGGCGATTCCCCTGATGCAATGCACTGGGGCCCTGCTCTGGAGAGGCCTCATTGCTGCAAAAAACTTTTTTTTTTTTTTCTTTGATTAAATTAAAAATGATATATATTTATTTACAAGTGTCATTTTGCTATTTTTTGTGTCAACTATTCATTTAATCTCGGGGGGATTTCCCCCATTCCCCCCACTTCCTACGCTTCTGGCTGCACTCAGCCTAAATATATCGGAGAAACTACAACAACTACATTATTCTTAAAGAAAATAGCTTACCTGGGATGTTAGGTTGAGTCTTAAAGGGACATGGCATTTATCACTACTGGTCTACATCATCAAATAGAGCACTTGAAGCCAAGTAATAAAAAAAAAGTGCCTCAATTTGATATTTCCTTTGATTTTTTCAGTCATTCTAACGTCAAAGGAAAGACATCTGAAATATAATATTACAGTGAATAGCGTATAGAAGCATTTGAAGGGAGCTTGTAATTTTTAGTTCCTCCAGGACCTTAGAGCATCCAGGTACAGCCATACTAGAGATAACACCAACATAACTAGACACTCTGAGAAAACGCTTTTATAGATTTTCCACTTGATTTTGATTGATCTACCTAATGCGCAAAGAATAGTATCCATGAGGTCAAAGTCCCTTTAACTCTCTAGTAGTAGCATTTTCCAGCTCCGCTCTATTTAGATTTGGTGAGTGCTATATCTTCTGATTGCCATTTAATTGTTTGCCTATCAGTGCATTTAAAAAACAATTGTTTATTCCATAATAGCATATTTTTGCATCCTATAATGTCTTGCTTTTCATTATCTTTTATGTCCAGTGATAAATAATATAATTGAGGGAAATATTTCAGTGTTCCTTCATCCGTTGAGTCAAGGTTAATCTTCTGTCCCTCCAGTCATCACTCAGGGACATGCACTATGGATCATTAAGTGATGGTGATAAAAATTTCAAATCTGGAATAATTATCACCACAATAAACTTCAGCACCGCACTGCTCAAAGCAGAAAGACATTTGGATAGCAGATGAGAACCAATAGGCCCATCACATCGGCCCATTTTCCTATGTAATTAAAAAATTTATTATAAATTAAGGACGGCCTTATTAAATATTTTAATACCCTTACTATATTTATCCATATTGCTTCTTTTTGAAGGATATACTAGAGATAAAGGGAAATCAAGAACACTGACTGCTAATATTTGTACAGTAATTGAAAAGGGGTCCGATTATCAAAATATGCATGAATCTTTACAGTTTGGATGGATATTTATATATTAAAAAAATGTGAATGTATAAATTAATATTAAATCAGAATAACTGTAGCATAATTATATAGGGCTAAGACAATGGGCTAAGACAATACCTATCTCTGTCCCATATGCCAGTGTCTATGACCTGTCCCTATTCCAAAGACTAACCCTAACATTAGCCTTCACTATAACCCCAAGAAAACGCCAACCCCAATTTTAACTGTAAACTTGAATAATCAAATTCTAGCCAAAGCCATAATAATTTTGGGATGTATTTAGGTTTTATGTTGCCTTGGCCACTCCTCATTTCTATGTCCCATCCTCAGATTATCACACATTCGTGTGGTCCATTATCATTATTAGAATTACAAAAAAAATAATAATAATAAAAAATACATAAATGGCAGTATATAAGTGCTGAATTCTTAGATTTTATTGTTCATAAGGAGGCAGGCAATATATCAATATAACACTGCACATTGCATTGCAAGGAAGCATGCATTAAAATCATTAGTTGGTCCACAAAGATCCTCAGCATTATTGTAGTATGTCAATTTACCCTACTCAAATTTGAAGTGGTCTGTGGGGGATAAAATAATTTGGAACCACTGTTCTAGATAATTGACCAAAAAGATCCAAATATGGGCTGTTAGCCTCATTGCATAGATGTAGAATCACATTAAAAAATGCTGTTGAAGAAGCCCTATAATGTGTGAAACGCGTTACTACCTTGTCCATAAAACTGATTTTTTATACAACAAATTAATTAATAGTTAATCCGCATTTTGCAAATCAGAGGATATAAAAGGTTGAACTTGATGGACTGAAAGTCTTTTTTCAACCTTAAATACTATGTAACTATGTAACTATACCACCTCATGTGGAAGCACAATGAGTTCGAAGAGACATATCCAAACAATGGCTTATATTAATATATAATGTATATGTGAATACTAGGGGACTAGAAAAAGTGCATTTCTCTTGTTCCTTCCAAGTGCACATGAAAAAGATTATAGTTATCAAGTTTCCCTTATTTTGCTATGGACCCCTTTAGTGCATATCCCATTCACATGAGCATACACACTCTAGTGACTCTTTTTGGCAGTGACAGTTTATTATTTTGCTTGTTACTTCTTACTGTGATCATCTCAGACAATTTACTCATCTATAATTCTCCTGCCTATCTAACTCACTTTGATGCTGTTTTTAAAACCATCCAAGGGTGTGCGATCTGCTTCATTATTAATTGCCTATACAGGAGTGTATTGCAGATAATGTCAACCCTGTTTCTCTTAGAAAGCACTAAAAAAGCTAAATTGCTGCTCTGTTTGAAAAGATTGTTAGTGCTATAAATGTAATTTCAGTGGAACCGTTCCAGATTCAAATAGATCAGTTTAGCAAAAAGGATGTCTTCAGTGAACTGGAACAAATCAGCTTGCCCAGAATTGTTACAGCTGCTGTCAAAAGCATCAGAGTGAAGTTCAGACTGTATTTTACTTGAAATTGTCTTTCATTAGGAGCAAACCACTATTAACTTTTATTGCAACACTGAGCAATATGATGATTTAATGTCATTTACTTATACAGAGGCTTAAAGTCTTATTCATGCAAAACTGGAGCAGGGAAAAATAGCAGATTATAAAATGAATGATATTGCTGTGTACAAAGGACGTTTTTACTGCCAAGGAACAGGCATGTATCTGCACAGACTAATGTCAGTGGCTGGGGTGGAACATTTTCAGACACAGCTTGAAGTAGGGAATCACAGATCAATTGGCTGCTGCCTAGGGCCATCTTATTCGCAGACATGGCCAGATTTCTCATTAGGTCAACTAGTCAACTGCCCAGGGGCGCTTCTTGTGAAAGGTGCCTATTATCACACTTCAAAATGTTCCTTGGCATCAAAAGGGTAATACTGCAGTTCACAGACTCGCCACTAGAACGTTATAGGAGGGAGAAAGTCGTCACGCCTAGGGGCGCCGGAGATTTAAATCCAGCACTGCTCACAGAGGATTGCATGACCTGCCTGGCTGGTCATGTGATCCATCTTAGCAATACCATTTTACTCGCCTGCCTATTTTAGAAAATATTTAAAAAATTAGAGCTCATACAACAGGATCTTGTTTGTTTACTTGCAAGAAAATGTTTGAAGAAAAAAATTTAAATAGCTTTTAAAACTTAAATTAGAATTTCGGTATTTCAGATTTCAGTAGATATGTTTCTCACACTCTACCTCTACTTGGTGTCCAGGGTTGGGAGAAGATCTGGGGACTGTCTGATCAACAATCCTAAAATGATTGAGCCTCCAGGGCGACTGCTCGCCTGTCTCCTGGCTTTGCTTGTCCATAAAACTCTTAAGTTCAGATTTAAGATTTAAAAAAGTGAATTGGATTTATTTTACTCAAATAAGGACATCTACATCTCTCTTACAAACCTTCACGTCTTGATTAGGGACATAATATGTAGTGTTGGTGAAGGCAGGATCAAGAAAAGGGAAGATTAGAAATGCCATACCAAGTCATTTGCCAACTTTGCCCGCAGCTTTAACCCCCCCCCCCCACTCCTGCCATCACTATTACCTTGAGTGTAACAGCTAGTGTCTTATAATGTAGTTAATTATTCAATGCAATGGCATCACTCCCTATGACTTAATACATTTTGAAATGGATTGATCAAGAGCAGGGTGGTTATCATTGTTAAAAGGACGACTGCAATTTAAAAAAAAAGACACTTGTTTGTCATGGGTAAATCAAATTTTTTGGTAAAATATGAATTTCTGAAAACTCTGTTTATGAGTACTGGTCTATTTTGTATTTTTTACATCACATCCTGAAAAGCTGGATGATGCGTGTGTGTGTTTGTAGTTATCAGTGGAGGTGAGGTTGCAAGAGGAGGCAACCGACAGATCAGAGCCTTTAATAATAAAATGAAATTAACACTGCACTCATTCTCCCTCACTGGCGCAGAAGCAGACACCTTGCATCATTCAATGCAACCATATCTCAACAGAAATGTAAATTCCCCTCTCACATACACAACTTCTCCAATGTATCCACCAATGGATCATGGATCTAAGGGGGTTGGAGCTTACAGCTGAATCCGAGCACAAGGATATATATATATAAAGAGAGAGAGAGAGACTACATACCCTAGGCTGCTTTGCAACACAGAAACCTCAGAGTATGATACAATTGTATCAGCTAACCTCTGCTTTCTCCTGATTGGTCAAAACAAATTATGAATTTTATGCTAATTTTAGCAGGGATTTTCAGGGATGCCAACTAACAAAAGCTGCAGTCTGCAAACTGAAATGATTTATCAACATCAGGGTGAGTTTGTAAATGTTTATCTTGGTATTTTTTCATGCAAAAAAATGCGTTTGCATGCACTACTGATTCTACTCTATCTGGTGCATTCATAATCCAGGACACTTAGATATGTCTTTAAATCCTATTTTAAGAACCTTCTTTTACTAGCGTTGTTAAAAAAAAATAGTCACCTCTTTTAGACACTAAATAGCACAAAGTCCCATGCTGAGATAATGTCATATCTCAGGTAGTTGAACCTTAACAAATCTGACTGCCTTTGTTTTATATTACACCTTGTACTTAGTAACATGATTATCTCCACATTCCCTGTAGTTCCCTATTGCTGGAGATACTAATTCATTGTGAATTAAGCAGTCATATTGCATTTTCAGATTTGACACCTCAGGACGGCTTTAACTGTCACCTATGCAGTTTAATTTTACCTACATATATTGAAATATATAATTCCTCACAGTATAGCTATTCATTATAGAATATTGCATTGCTGGTATAATCTTACTCAAGTGGAATTAACTTCATGTTACAGTAGCAATGTTTTAAATTAACAGTAAACACGAGGTATGCATATTATAATAACACAATATATGGCTATAGACATTTGCATTTTACTTATTAACTTTCATTGGTAACCTTTTTCACAATGAATTTCAAGTAGGAGGAATTGTGAATATATTTAAATTACGTTATTTCCTGAATGCTTGCCAGTTTAAATCTGTGCATATTTATCACTTGTAGCACAGTCAGTAAATTTATATTTATTATTTTACCAAAACAGTTAGATTACTGGGTTATAAATATAATATTGTGTGAACAAGGCAGTTAACCTTACAGTAAGTATTGTCATTAGATTCTCATATAAATAACAAATGGGGGATAAGTGCTGTTGTTTTAGAAATGAACTTTGAAGCCAAGCCCACCCAACCCCAACCCATTTGGCGTGACAGTTGAGTGCTTAGAGACTTTATTGTTTTTGTCCTTTTCACAAAAAAAGTAGATTTATTGTGGCGTAAAAATAATCTGGGAATCAAGTTGAATAGAGATGAGATTGCCTTGGGATTCTCATTGTAACAGAGCATGAAGTTTATTTTGACCTCACTTTTATTTTGGGACAGTTTTAGTACATACCTCCAAACATTGAAATGGCCGAAAGGCACTCTTATATTCTTATAAAATTATAAGTACTTAATAGTGATACCTCCATTCTGTAAGTTTTACAGTAGGAGTATGCAACCTTTTAGAAGTGGGCCTATGAACCTTCATTTTTTTTTTCTAATTTAAGGTATTGAGTCCTGATACTATATTTTATTTTTTAGAAGGTATTTTCCTATATGTCATTAAACTATTGATATATGTAAACTAAATTTAAGTCAATATGAGCATATAAATCTGATATAAAAGAATTTAAATATATATCCTACCCGTTAATTTGACCCCCCGGATATTTAGATACTTTAGTCTGGACAAGTTTCTGAGATACCACCTCATTTTATCTAGTCAGATGACCAGATATACAGCCCTATCTCATTAACTTTCCTACATTATATTTCTACTGATTTTCAAATAACTATATCAACCTTATCCCTCACACCACCACTCCAACTAGGTCATCTAAGCTTCAAAATATATATCGTCATTTTCAACACATCAGCTATTTCTTGCCCAAACCCCATCTGATAAAGTCACATTTCCCTTCTGCATTAACTTTAAATTACCTAGATTATTTAAATTTTTTATAAATATCCTTCATTAAAACAACCCATCACCCCATTCTTAGTTCACCCGAGTGCCACTCTATATAGTGCTATAGGTTCCTGCCCCCCCCCCCCCCCCCTGGTTAGAGAAATACACACTCTAGAGTTCTAACTTTTCCAAAAACATTGACATTGGAACACAAAGAAATTGTGGCACACTTTGGGCAGGAAAACAGGGTTTTGCCCCTAATTGGGGGGATTTCTTTCATTTGGGAGGCTAAGAGGAACAAGGAGATTTTCCCTGAAAACAATATTGCCCAACTCAAAAAGGGACATTTTGGAGGTATAATTTAGAGTATGATTACTATACTAAGGACCACTTTGGTCAAATTATTTCTATATTTTCCATATAACTAAATATGATAATGGACAATATGGTTTTAGAAAGCAAAAATAAACACTAACTATTGGTGCCTATTGGTTTCTGAGGTGCTTGTGTCCTTGTAAACATATAAACATTCATTTAGTCCTGTTGAGAGCACTGAATTCAATGTCCTCTACCACCTCAGGAGGTTTATCTGCTAAAACCAAAGTCAATTCTAGAAATAAGACAACAGGGACCCTTTACATAATTTGTAAGCATCATTTTAGTATACTTTCTGTATTAGATTTTTTTCCATTGGAATGGGAAATACTACAGGTGCCATTAAAATACCAAAAATATTGTAATAGTAAAAAAAAAAAATGTTTATGATATTTCATACATCGAAAAAAAGAGCATATAAACAACTTATCCAATGTATAAACATTTAGTGCTAAAGAGACATAAAACAGAATGGACACGCAATACACATTTTGATATATGACATTCTAATATTCTAGCCAGTAATCTGAACTTTATGGTATTAATTATGTATGATGTGATTAAAGTAGATTTGAATTTTAAGCATTCTACAGGTGTGACATGGTCATATGAACGATGCCGGGGATTGAAATTTCAATTACTTTTAATTAATATGAAGTGTCAGGAAGAAAGACAATTTAACTCCAGATGACATTGCAATAAAAGCCTCATTGTACTGTACGGCTGTTTTCTGAAAATTAAAAGCACCGTTTGCATGGCTAACAGTACAGCGTTCAATACAGTACAGGTGACTGTTCTATTTTGCACAGATCTCAAAAATTTGTAAATTCAAAATATTTTTTTCATTTTTAAATGGTAAGGGAAAAGTCATATCATGACTCAATATAAAACAAAGTTAATTAAGAAATAAAAAAATAAAAAAAGTAAAGATATTCAAAAAAGGAATTTTTTATATACTTGTTATTTTAGATGCTAATACTTAAATTAACAGCTGAGGGAGGAATAGTGTGAGGGATGATCCCATTAGTCGATTAGGTCAGAGACAGTGAGTAGTGGGAATTTGGCAGGTCTGTGAACATCGCATAGGACTGTTCTACTGCACAATGAAAAAAAATATTTGAAAACTTTGAGTCAAACATGATAATTAAGCAGGAAAAAGTCTTACATACAGTTTTTAATTAGAAAAAAAAATGTTTACACCTTTGCTGGGATCCATGATATGTGGGTGTGTGAGAGGGGCATTTACATTTCTTGAGGGCTATGATGGCATTTCCTGAAGCAAGGAGTCTGCTTCTGGGCCAGTGAGGGGGATGGGTGTGGTGTACATTTTAGTCTTCTCCAATTATCTTAACAAAGGCTATCTGTTCCCTCCACCCGACCCCTCTCCTCACTGATAGCCAAAATACACACCCTCATGATTTAGCTCTGAAGAAGTGAAAACACAAAATGGATTCCTGTACTCTTTAAAAATTCAGATTTTCCCAAAAAAGCTTTTTATATTAATTTCTTACACAGCTGCTAACATTGTTAGTCTGGTACATAACAAAAGTGTCTATCTTATTGAACTGCAGTCGTCCTTTAAGTTACGTTTTTGGTATTAATTAAACTAGTACATGCTTCTAAAACTGTTTAAGTTAAACCCTAAAATTATCTGTATATTTAGCAGATTTAGCATGGAAGCTGCCATGACCGTAATCCTTCATGTTCAAGGCATGAGGGATTACTATCATGGCAGCTTCCTTTAGATTGTAAGTCTGCGAGTTTTTACTCTTGCAAGGTGCTTTGGGGAAAGCACTATGGACCTCGGATTATGAGCTCAAAGACAGGGCCCTCCATCCTTTGCAATGTGCTAATATTGAACTTGCGCTATGGAATATGTTGGCGCGTGACAAATAAACTATAATAATAATAATTAGGGCTCAAGTATGGAGCAGAGAGTAAGGACTTACACGTTTGCTTGTGAATTCCTGCTTCTGAGCGTGTAAAGGGAATGGGGAATGGGTCAAATCGTCAAATGAATTAACAGCTCTCTCCACAAATAAATTTATAATTTTAGCAGAAAACATAACCCCTCAGGCTCCAAGCCAACAGGAAGTGTTGAAACCTGTAATAAGAAAACATTCAGGCTCAAGCAGAGTTATAAATTAGAATGTATCTAAAAATGTTTTTATACTCATGACATACATACGTCTCAAATATGTGATTTTTTCTAAACAAGAAGTTCTTTTATGGTCAACATGATCAGCTCCCAACTTTGTACCAGTTTTTAAGATGGTCCCCCATTACCATTGAACCAACCTCAGCATGTACAGTATATAAACCCCATTATATGTTTTTGGTTGAATTAATAAATAAAATAAATTGAAGAAACTTATTCATTTGGATATTCAGTATGTTGTAGAGGCGACAGTTGTTTGTGCTGTGACAGAGGGACATTTATCTATATTCACTAAGATGAACAGCCTAGTAAGAAGGGGCTTTTGACATGGCTGAGACCATGGGCGTGATTGGACAGAGATAGTATGGGTGGAGCTGAGGAGGGTGGTGGGTCTTGGGATTTGTTAAAACCAGTAGTTCCCATGCTGGGAGAACAGTTAGGCAGGAGAACATCTCACATTGTCTCATCTTTAGTTGTCCATCTTAGAGAGTAAATTAGTATACACAGCCCTCAGTGGTTGCAAGAGCTCATGTCTTCCATTACATCGGAGGACCATGTGGTGGGCAATTTTGCTGTTGGCCCATGCTATAGCCCCCCAGGCGCCCTGTTTCAGTGCTTTCGTAGTTCTCTCCAACTTGAAAAAGAAGCTGTATAGGGATTGGTAAAATTCTTACAATACCTCTCCTTCTATTCTAGGTAATTCCATGACCAAGGAATCATGGGGCCGCCGGCAGAGTAGAAAAGTGGTTTCAGGTCCTCCAGTTTCTCACTGAAGCCATATTGTGCACTTTAATTAATCTAATGCATAGGATTGTTATTTAAATTATGACCATGTTTTGACAGACTCAAAGTGGTATCCTTATTTTCAGCAAGGTAATTGGTATTAATTAATTATACAGAGCACTAGAAAAAAAAGAGATTAGCTGGATTAATGTCATTGAACCCAAATCCAGTATTGGGCTCAGTCACAAAACTGTATGTCTGAACAAGCTGTTTTCTTACCAGTTGTTTTTTTTTTTTTTTTTGCATGAGCCAGAGCTGTACAAATTACCAATAATAAGAGCTATCCCGAGCAGCCTGCGGCTATAATTTGGGATGATGTCTCTCAACGGGTTTTCTATAAGGGCAAACTTCTCATTTTCTCAAAGTTGACATTGATCAAACCATCAAAAGGTCCTTGAGGGAGAACAGAATCTGATTTATGTCTCTGACAAGTTGAAAGAGGTTTAGCAGAGAGTGAGGCCGTTGTTAATTCTGACAACATATAGACAGATACTCGCGCATACAGAAACACACGGCTATAAACATTGTGGCTGCTCTATCTTTTTGAATGACAACAATTTTTTTTTTGTTCAATTCACATTTCTACTATTAAGAAATAAAATCACCCACTGTGTACAATGAGAAACTGCAGATTTTTTTTTTTTTCGAAAGCTCAAAAAGAAATACGGCTCAATATAACCCAAATATGCAAGCTGGAATGACAGGCAGTACAAGGCTTGAAATAATATTCAAATCCTGCATATATTAAGAACAAGAATGAACATTTTTCATTTTGTTATATAGAACAAAGTTTGTTCTAAAATCAAACTGACAAAATGTTAAAAATAAATAAAATAAAACTTTGATTCAGTGAGATACACAGAAGTTGGAAGGTTTAATTAAGTGAGACTTTTAGCTGTGATAGAATGGCCGGCGTAGATGGGCCTGTCCGTTTTTTTTATTTTTTATCTTTTGTTTCTCCCCAACTCTTTTTGTTTTCCCTAAAAGGGACATAGAAAGCAAATATTTTCAATTAAAATCCCACGGTTGTGTAGACAGCTTTAAATATTTGATTGGCCAGGAGGCCATGTTGCTGTTAATAGTAATATAACTGCATGACATATCGGCTTCAACGAATGAGATGACAAACAACAATATGATTTATTTAATGTAAAAAAAAAAAAAATATATATATACTTTTTTAAATGAATGATTGATACATTTTTGAGTTCCAAGTCAATTTGTTTTCTCTTATTTGCTCTTCTTTTTATGGCTCTAGCCAATGACCCTAAAATTGCCTATCTAGGCCTGTAGCTAGTTGGCCAATCAAAACATCACTTTTTAGATTGCGCTATATACAGAATATATATATATATATATATATATATATATATATATATATATACACAGTTGTGCCCAAAAGTTTGCATACCCTGGCAGAAATTGTGAAATGTTGGCATTTATTTTGAAAATATGACTGATCATGCAAAAAAATTATTTTATTGAAGATAGTGATCATATGAAGCCATTTATTATCACATAATTGTTTGGCTCCTTTTTGAAATACCATTGATAACAGAAATCAACCAAATGGCCCTGACCAAAAGTTTACATACCCAGAGTGGCTCGATGATTTTAAGGTCAGGAGACTGTGATGACCACTCCACAACCTTCACCTTTTTCTGCTGTAACCACTGGAGGGTCATTTCGGCCTTGTGTTATGATGCAGGAATGTCCAAGATCGTCCCATGTGCAGCCTTCGTGCAGAAGAATGCAAATTGTCTGCCAGTATTTTCTGATAACATGCTGCATTTATCTTGCCATCAATTTTCAAAAGATTCCCTGTGCCTTTAGAGATCACCCCCCCAAAAACATCAGTGAGCCACCATGGTATTCTTTTTACTATAGGCCTTGTTGACACCTCTCCAAACATAGAGCTAATGGTTGTGACCATAAAGCTCTAATTTGGTCTTGTCACTCCAAATTACAGGGTGTCAGAAGCTGTGAGGCGTGTCAAGGTGTTGTCCGGCATATTATAACCAGGCTTTTTTTGAGGCATTGGCGCAGTAAAGTCTTCTTTCTGGCATCTCGACCATGCAGCTAATTTTTGTTCAAGTATCGTCATATTGTGCTCCTTGAAACAACCACACCGTCTTTTTTCCAGAGCAGCCTGTATTTCTCCTGTGGGTTTTTCTTTCAATTCCAAACCATTTTTCTGGCAGTTGTGACTGAAATCTTTCTTGGTCTACCTGACCCTGGCTTGGTATCAAGAGATCCCCGAATTGTCCACTTAGTGATTGAACACTACTGACTGGCATTTTCAAGGCTTTGGATATCTTTTTTATATCCTTTTCCATCTTTATGAAGTTCCATTACCTTGTTACGCAGGTATTTTGACAGCTCTTTTCTGCTCCCCATGGCTTAGTATCTAGCCTGCTCAGTGCATCCATGTGAGAGCTAACAAACTCATTTACTATTTATATACATACACTAATTGCAATTTAAAAAGCCACAGGTGTGGGAAATTAACATTTAATTGCCATTTTAACCTGTGTGTGTCACCTTGTGTGTCTGTAAAAAGGCCAAACATTCAAGGGTATGTAAACTTTTGATCAGGGCCATTCGGGTGATTTCTGTTATCATTATGATTTAAAAGGGAGCCAAACAACTATGTGATAATAAATGGCTTAATATGATTGATATATATATATATATATATATATATATATATATATATATATTTATATATATATATATATATATTTATATATATATAGAAAACAGTTAAGCTTTTTTTTAAGATAATCCATAATCATTATTCTCATCATCACTCATTATCTACAATTATCATATATTTCATGAAAAACCAACATCATACATCAGTCACAGCAACAAAAGTGCAGGATGATTGCACAGAAACAGTTAAAACAAAGTAATAATAATGAGTAAAAACAATTATTTGTAGCCACAGGATCTACAGTTATGGAATCAGAAGTTTGGAAATGATCAGTTCTGGCTTTCTGACTTTCAGCCATGGATTGATGAATCCAATAATGTAGCCCCTATCTTCTGTCTTCTTATATCATAAATCATATTATGTATCTTATTATCTGTGCTCATTGACCAGTATCTATAGATTAGATTAGATCAGACATAATGTCATTATGGCTTCAAGAACAAAGAGCTGTGGTTTTTATTTAGACTTTCTAAGCTTCTACTCTCATTGCTTCCTTTGTAGGTACTGACATGTTTCAAAGGTTAGTCTTAAATATATATTAATGTTTATGCAATCTGCCATAACCAGTGTTCCCTGCATTTTGAGGACCTGATTTCCAAACATCTGCAGTGTGTCTGTGGGTTTCTTTCAAGTCTTATTGAAACTTCACTTATTTTTTAAAGATATAGGGAGTAGCAAGTTGAGGGATAGAATTAAAGTGCATTGTATTTAAGGGGCTAAAGATCACTAAAGTGTCATTTTTACTATATGGTCTTTTGAATAATAAACATGATAATGGGCAAAATGTTTTTAGAAAGTACCAAAAAAATGAATACCTTGATATCTCTGAAGAAGTCTGACAAACGAAACACGTTTTGTGTGTTTTAAGGCTCATAGCCCTATATGTTTTTGTAAGTATATTTTTAAGTGTGTGCAATACATTTGATTGCTTATACTGCACCATTGGGTTTCCATGCTCTCCTCTCTACCCTGTGTTCCTAAAATATATTGATATTATTAACTTTGTTTATAGCTAATAAAAAGATAATGATAGAAGCTGTTCAGAAACCCAAATACATTTTCATTAGCCCTATTGAATAAAATGGAATTCATAGATGAAGGCTTCTTCTTCATTGAAGATATCCTCTGATGTGGAGAATCAATAGAAACCAAAATTATAGATTCCACTGCAGCTTAATTACATTCAAAAATTGAAGACTGTATTATTTTTTTTATAAATTCATTATAAGGTTTATTTTTCAAAAATAGGATTGCAGTGGTCTTTTTAAGAATTTAAAGATTGGAGACCCGCTTGATAGATAATTGATGGAATGAGTATGAATTTTCTTTTGGGTATTCCAGGTACTTCTCAAAATATAGTTATGGCAAACAAAAAATCAAAAATTTGCCCTTAAACTGACAAGGTCCACCCATTCAAGTGGCGGATGTCATCCAACCTGCACTCGTCTTATTGTCAGAATTCTTATGGGCATACTAGTGCCATTACTTCATTGTTATGAATAAGCTACAATAAGAGATATCCAGCAGGTTTTGCATTACCAACATAAAGAACATATGTTTTCTGTTTAAAAAAAAAAATTAACATTATAATTTTTCTTTACTTTGCTTCTAGTGAGAACGCAATGGCTAATTTTTCATTAAATAGATATCTAAAAGTTACCTGGAAAAAATTAAACATATACAATACTTATGAACTTGGACAACTAAATATAAAGGACAACTAAATATAAAGTAATATAGTTCATTCCATATGAGAGGCAGAAAACATCTAACAGATCCCAAGTGTGAGAGGTACATGATTTACGGTATCAAACCAAGAGGTAAATCAAGTTGAATGATAGCCGATGACAGTTATAGTGAGCTACAGTGTGTGAAGTGAATATGTAAAATGTATAAAATGCTTCCTACTGTCAATAAGAAGATAGTGTAATATATCCATCGTCTTAAAGCTAAAATCTGCATTTTTTTGTTGTAATGTTCCTATTTTTGGACCATATAACACTTCACAACCACCATTTAGATTTATTTCCGCTTTGTTATAGATTTATTAAACCACATATGGCATGATGTTGTAGTGAGATATACCATTTATTGTTTATTTTTCTTCTTCTGTAAGTGGGAGGGAGTCATGAATGCTGGGAAAATCCAGCCATTTCAATTGAAATTTGGTATTCTTTAGTGTCCCTGCTTTGAATAGGAAATATTCTTATTTAATCCCCTTCTCTGCTGAGAAAGCAGCTAAACAAGACAATTACTTTATCCAATAAGGAATAATTGGATTTGATAATAGTTAATATTTTAATGGTTATATTTATTTGTTTTTTACTGACTAAAAATATTTAAACTAATGCTAAGGGGAATTTAGTATTGAACTGTTGAAATGTTCTTGTCTTTTTTACACACAGAATATTAATCCCAAGAGTAAATACATTTTATATTGCTTTCTCTCTAATGATTTTTTTCTCTTAATTACTCATCTCTGGAAATTACTTGTGGCCATTACCTATTATACAGGGTGGCAACAGTGGTTCCTCTCTGGAGCCCCCATCAATTCTTTCACAGTTAACACTGTACAGTATGGCTCTGCATAGTAGAACGCTTTATACACCCCAATGCACCAACAACCAATCACTTACTGCCTTACTTTAAACAATCGATCAAGTGATAAATATGAAACACGTTGCACCACCACTTTTTTTGACACCACATGCCTGTGTTAACGTCCATTGTCCCAAAAGTCTACCTTGGGAATGGTGCATAGTGGAGGAGACAACTATAATTATATTATATTTTATAGATATATATATATATGTATATATATATATATATATATATATATATATATATACACAATAGTGTCGTGTCAGCACATTGCCAGAAATTCATAACCTTCAAAACCAACTTCAAATGAGTACTGCTAAAGATATCTGTCTGTTCATTGGAAAATCAATTCTGTCCCTCTTGTCCATGATTGAAGTTACTCTTCTGTATATATCTTTTTCTGTTTCTCACTTACAATAATAAGTGACTTTTTTTTAATAGTTGTAAATGTAATGGTGGATTTAAAAATTGGTTCATACAGTATATTCAAATATGTGTTGTGATATGTGTGTTTGTGTGTGCATATAATTTAACAAATTATCAGTTTCATGATTTAAATCCATACATAATCCATAGGTGAATATGTAAATTCAATGAAGCAAGTCACACACCTTAGAAGACATCAGCAGACTAAAGTGATTGGCAGTTCACTGACTTTTTACCAGTCATGAGCTTGTCGCCTCCATTTTCTCTCTTGGCACCAAACTTTGTTTCTTTTCATAGAAACGTTACCTCAAATAACAGTAAAATCATAAATAATACAACAATCGGTTAAGACCCAGCGTGTTTGCCAGTTCGACGACCTATAATAATGAAATGGCGGACATCATGCCTCATGGTGTAGTTGGTTGTTTTCCGCCGTCCAGATGCTTGGAAGCAAAATAACATTTCAAAACAAAGAACTGGTCGATTTTAAATGTCTTTACATCTCTGTACATCGCTACGGAGCCACAAGAGGCTCTCTACAGGATCAAGATCATATCCATGAGTGCACATATGCTCTCCGAATCACAAAAGTGAAATGTCAGCCTTTCATGAAAAGGAGCGGGTTCTAAAACAATTGATCAGTTTTTTTTATTTTTGCTGAAGAGCTTCATATTATTATTTTTATGTGTGTATAAACTTTATGGATGTTTTACGCTCTGTAGTTATCAGTATATTTTCATTTGAGCTGTCAGGTTTTTTATGACTCCAATGAATATAGCCTTGAAAGTAGATTACCTTATCTGTTGTACAATACCATCCAATGAGAAACTGTGAATCTAATAGACATAAGCATTATTATTGTTTAAATATGTTTAATTTATGTTTTTTGCCATGGCATAGTTTTTTGCCATGCCATAGTGCTCAGATAAAAAGGGTTAATTTGTTTATTTATTCACTGATTAGCACTACAATCCATATTTGATGAAAATAAATTCAAAGCAGCTTTTAAAATTTACTTTTAAAATTAGCATTGTCGGTTCCAGCAAATATCCCTCTCTCCACATCCTACTAGATGTCCAGGGAAAGAGCATCTGCCCAGAAGACTGTCCTACTATGATCAGTGTTCTCTGGAAAGTGACAGATAGGGTATAAGGACAATAGATACCGACTTCCATCAGGGTAGTTCCCCTGCTTAGATCCTCTCCCTCCTCCTTTACAACTTTTAGGGGTGGAGAGCAGAATATCTACTGAAGACTAAAACGCTAAACTTAAAATTTAAGTTTCAAAAGCTAGATTGACTTTTTTTTTAATAAATACTGATTTTATTACTAATCAGTAACTGATGAGACCCTGTTGTATAACCACCATAGCAGTCCTTTAAAACAAGCTGATACTTCAACAACTACTTGACATTATTCTCAAGAAAAATTAAATTGGGACTCAAACTGCCTACTGATGCTTATAGAGAATGATTCTCCATGCTTATTCTTGGAACTGAATTTCATTTTAAAATCTTCAAGATTCCTTCTTGACCCATCCTCATTTTATACCCCACTGCTTTATGTCAAGGTGGATCACTTCTGGGAAATCCTCCAACTCCTTAACCTGAGCTACTCGGATATATATTTAAATCTCCCACCTGGATCTTTTTCAGTACCATTATTAAGTGTATTTTCTACCAATGTGATTTTATATATATATATATATATATATATATATATATATATATATTCCCTAAATGCTTTCATTCTTATATATGGACATTTCCTCTTTTTGCGTAAAAACATCCCTGTCCCTCTTACCCTCCCAAATAGCCTTCTTTTAATATCTGAATTTGCCAAATTTCCCTATTCTCTCTTAAATCTAAGGACAGATAGAAGACAGAACTGTCAGTTCTATCTAATATTAGAGCATTGTGCTCATATTAAGTGATTGTAATTTTCCAAAACCTAGCTTACATATACAGAATTGCAGTAACACTTCTTAATTGTAGATTTTTTTCACAGAATATCATTGTCCCTATTCATCCTTTGAAATGATGAAGGACATTCATATAAATATATTAAATAGATAGAGAGATAGATAATCACTAGGACAGCTAATTTTGCCATTATCTTTAAGACAGACAGACTGACTGACTTCATATACAGGGGTGGACAAAATTATTGAATGGTGTAGGAGTCTCAAAGATATTATAGGAGTCTAACAGAAGGTTTCTAAGAGCCTGGAAGGAAACCCATTCATAGAGATACATTATACCATCTCTGTGTGTGTATATATATATATATATATATATATATATATATATATATATATATATATATATACATGCACACATCTTGCGAAATCTCCAAACTGTTGATGTTTTTCTCTTGTTTTGTGCCTAAATAGCTGACAAATGTTTCTACAAAAAAGCATTCACCCTGTGGGATAAATTTTCAGCACAGTTGCTGGAAAATTAGGCGTGCAAGTTCCATTAACAACAATGGATAGAGGTGTAAAATAATTCACCACGGTAAAGATTTACTCCTAGCCTTCATACAGCGCCATTGCCTTGAAATGACTACATAAGCACGGACCGCTGCACAACAATGCAGTTTAGTTTAATGGAACCTCACAGAAAGAACAATCATTCTGAAATATGCTGCAATGGGGTCAGACATTCCATACAAAGTCCCAACATCCACTTTTCATTCATTTAGGGTTTCCTGTAGATTAAACTATTTTATATTGTTTCTATGATACAAATTTATATTCTTTTGTATTTTCATAATGTAGTGTTAAATTAGGCACTTCTGACAAACATTTCAACTAGGCCTATGCCTAGGTATTCAGATTTCAAGAGGCAACAGGTCAATGTTAACCTGTGAAAATTAGACATGTCAAACGCCTTAACAAATGTGAATTAAGTGGATTAACATAGGGAGAGGACATACACAAACCAGACTGAGGTAATTGTTTGGGCCTAGTACAGCCAAAAGCCTAAATCTGTATCTAACACTCCTTCTCACTCACTGGACCAGAAGCAGACACCTTGCATCACTCAATGCAAACACAGATCTCAATGAATGTGAACACCCTTCTCGCACACAACTTCTACTAATGGGTGTCATGGATCCTTACAGATTCCTGCAGAGGCATCAACATTTAATTTTTCCAATTCAAAAATAACTGTATAACTTTTTGGACTTAGTCAGACTCAAAGTTTTCAAACATATATCATTTAATTATGCAGTGGTCCTTTAAAAAGTTCTACAACATGAAATATTCTTTCTGTGTGTCTGGCTTATTATGACAGTTTATTTCATTCTTGCATTTTTTACTATATGTTATGTCACTCTTAAAGGGACACTGTCACCCCAGCAACAAGTTGGTTTCTTCTTAAAGAGCAGTAATACGGTCTAGCCTCATTGTACTAGCCTTTTTCTCTCTGATGTAAATCATTTCAAGGATATTCAGCATGCATTGTGCAGCTCCTTTATGCTAATGTTCATCTCAAAGTGTTGGAGAAAGGGATATCCAGTAGACTCTCAGTTATCCAGCACCCATAGGGATTGGTAGATGCCGGATAAATGTAGTTACTATTAAAAGAGGCCTAGATTAGCTTGCACATAGCATGCTCTGCTAAGTATATTTGTCAGTGAGGGCTGTTCTAGCAGCAGCAGCTTACACTCCTCACTTAAACACAGGTACGTTGTGCTGGAGGGTGCGGTGCTGAACCCGGGGAATGTAACGTCAACACTGCACTGGCTCAGTAACTCATGCCCGGGGAATGTAATGCCAACACTGCCCTGGCTCAGTCACTCATGCCCGGGGAATGTAATGCCAACACTGCCCTGGCTCAGTCACTCATGCCCGGGGAATGTAATGCCAACACTGCCCTGGCTCAGTCACTCATGCCCGGGGAATGTAATGCCAACACTGCCCTGGCTCAGTCACTCATGCCCGGGGAATGTAATGCCAACACTGCCCTGGCTCAGTCGCTCATGCCCCGGGAATGTAATGCCAACACTGCCCTGGCTCAGTCACTCATGCCCCGGGAATGTAATGCCAACACTGCCCTGGCTCAGTCACTCATGCCCCGGGAATGTAATGCCAACACTGCCCTGGAGCAGTCACTCATGCCCCGGAAATGTAATGCCAACACTGCCCTGGCTCAGTCACTCATGTCCCGGGAATGTAACGCCAACACTGCACTGGCTCAGTAACTCATGCCCGGGGAATGCAACGCCAGCACTGCCCTGGCTCAGTCCCTTATGCCCGGGGAATGTAACGCCAACATTGCCCACGCTCAGTCACTCATGCCTGTCTGCTTCCAGGTAACATTGAATTGCAGAGACTCCTGGCAGAGGCTCCTGGCATTTGTTGAGCCAGGTATTTTTATTTTTAAAGTACTTTTTATTTAAAGTAAAGTATTTTTTTTTTAAAGTAGAGTATTCGTTTTTTTCTGGTTGCTTGAGAGTTCTGGCTGCTTGAGTTCTGGTTAGCTGAGAGTCTACTGTAATAAAATGACAAACTTGAGGGCATTGCTTTACCACCATAGACACATTGAAGCATACTGTAATCCTAATTAGCACATGAAATCAGCTAATTAGTATGCAAGAGCCACTTTTATTACATAAGAATACAGCAGAAACAAAGCAATTACAATGTATAACTAGTTATTTGGTTCTTTACGAATAACTTAAAAAAATAAAAACTTGGATTTGGGGTGACAGAGTCCCTACAATGTGCAACTTTAATAATTCAACTTTTATAACATTGGTATATTTAGGCTGGAGCGTGAAATACCAATTGTTAGACTTTTACACCAAAGCTTTGCAAAAAAATAGACAGATGGGGCAGATGTGCTGCACAATCTGCAACCGTTTGTGAAAGATGGGAGGAGCTCCAGCTTAAAGATAGTGGCAAAAATAGCTGTCCTAGTGAACATCTATCTATCTCTCGATCAGGAAAATTGTTGTGTGTAATAAACATCCCAGGGTGTGCTCCTGATTGGACCAATTAGCAATGACATTTTTACATCAATATCATCTCAAGAAACCCGTAGGGACAAGTCAGATTTGTTTTTACCCATGTACATAGTAAAATAAAAATAAAAAAATCCATTAAATCATTGCTTTGGCTAGATCATCATTGTTAGATATATAATTTTATATCCCTAAAAAGTCTTACTGGATTGCAATAGAGACCATTGGATTCAATCTCACAATACAAAAGATCAAACTGGTGGCATATCTTTACCCTGTCAAACACCTTTACTAATATATATATATATATATATATATATATATATATATATATATATATATATATATATAATGTATTTGTATTCCTTTTATTTCCTCATTTATTGTTTATCTGTTTGTTTCTATATGTGCAGTATGTGAATATAATGTAATTTTAATAGATATAACAAAGTAAACACCTAAAATATCACACAAGTCATAAACAGCTCTGTATCCGTCCCTGTATCAGCTCACACTATGAACCGCTCTCACTACATTGACATTAATCCTTTTTTTAAACCTCCTCTGGACAACTGCTGTCAACACCAAGAATGACGCCGGAGGTCAATAACTCTGGCAGGCATTTACTTCAATTGCTCTGTCAGTGTTCTCTCACAGTAAGACACGGCAAATAAAAAAGGCTAGTTAATAACTATGTACAAACAGACTATGCTGTGACTTTTCAACTGAACTATGTTTTATAATAGCCAACATCCATCATCTGCAGTCCCACGTACTGTACCTTTTTTTGCTCTGCACAGTACGTCGGAGCAACAGATTATAGGGAACCATCCATGTCGTTTCTTTATAGCATTTTCAATAACTGTAGATTCATATTTACAATACTCTCAATTGACTAACTTAGTTTTAGAAAGTAAGAAATAAATAAGGTATTTCATTTTAACTATTACATTCAATTTTCTTTATTGGTAGGCGACATTTTTTGATGACACTTGAAAGATGTGCCACAATGATGTGAAACTTTAAAGTAGGGTTAGGAAATAAAGTGGATGAAGACACCTTCGATAAATTAAAAAGAAGTTGGGAAATGAGCTGAACATAAATATAGATAATAGAGAATGGGATAAAAGTCTTGCGTTTCAAGGTAATAGCTGTAGAAATGATGTTTGTTGGTATTATTTAGTTATGTCCGACTCTCTGTGACCTTATGGACCTTAACACACCATTCCGATCCACTTGGTATTTATGGCAAAGATACTGGTCCCTTCTCCAGTGAGCCACAACATATAGCTCCTGTTATCTTAGGTTGTCTCCCATCCAAGTACTGACCAGGCCCAACCCTGCATGGCATGGTGTGACCCTTTTGGTTCCCTGGCTGGAATCAAACCCAGGTTGCAGTAGAGAAAGCACCAAATCCTAACTACTGGGCCACCAGGAAACCTGTTTATTAGAAACAAGTCTTAAAGTGAGTCGAAGAATGTGTATGGTACCAAAAAAATGACATAAAATATAAAAAAATCAGGCAGATTGTTGCTTTAGAGCTTGTGGAGAAGACGAGTCATACTTACATATTTAGTGGTATTGTCCAATAGTTATGAAAATATGGCAGAAAATTGAAGATGTAGTTAATGATATGTATAGTAGACCAACAATACTTACACCACACATTTGTTTAATAGGAATTTTCGCTAGATAATTATAATGTGCAAAATTACATATTACAACTAGATGGAAAAAAATAGAATCATCCTACGGAATATGTTGGTGCGTTACAAATAAAAGATAATAGTAATATAAAAAAATTGATGAAGAGACCTGATTGGAAAGACTAATATCCTCATTAGAAGTAGGCAGAGGCGTTTCTAACTTTTTGAAGCCCTTAGGCAGTGAAGTGGAGGAGCCTTTTTTGCCTTTGCTGTACGTGTAAGTTCCCTTTACTCTTGTAACTGTCTTGTTCCAGGTGATTACACCCTAATAGCCAGTCTATGAACTGCAACATTTAATTTTTTTTTAAGCCAGGAACCATTTTTTTTTAAAGAAGTGGAGCCCCTCACAGGGAAGTGCTGGGCATCTGCCTACTTGGCCTAATAGGTAATCCGGCCATTGAAATAGGTTATTACGCTATGGATCAGTAGAGTTATACAATAACAAAAAATGAGAACATTTGAAAAAAATTTCAGTTGTTTTGTTTAATAAAGAAAAATACAAAAAAGTAACTGATGGAATTAGAGGTAAATAATATATAACATAAACCTTGAATAATATATGTAAGTATAATGTATGCTTTTCATTTTTTTACTAGTTATTTGTATGTATAATTTTATGTGCTTCTAATAAAAATAGATTTATAATAAACTTTATGAAGTAAAAAAGTACACATTATTATTATTATATTTTATTTGTAGAACACCAGCACATTCCAAAAGAGCTAGGGGGTACAATAAACAAAATGTGGCATATTTTTTTAGACTGTAAACATAGGATGAGACAGCCCATTTTTACATATTATACCCTTTAGATTGTAAGTCTTCGATTGCGAGTTTTCAATCTTTTGTGCTCAAAGAGAGGGCTCGCCATTCTTTTCTTCTTTTTTTTATTTTCCTCATTTTGTTAATATTGTTTTGACTTGAACTTACCCCTGTATAGTGCTACGGAATATGTTGGCGCGTTACAAATAAAGGAAATAATAATGATATATCTGCTATCTTGATAATTTATAATCTAAGAGGTAATAGTGGAGGTAAACGTGAGTTGAGAGGTCTACTTGATGTTGTAGGGAGGATGAGGTGTGCGAGAAAAAGAATAGTTGTTGATCATCGGTGGTCCTCACTCGTCTGTAGAATATTTTATGAGGGATTTTTTAACATTTTTATGCAGATTAACATAAAAATTAATACCATTACTTAAACATAAACCTAATTGATAAATAGAAAAAATATCTCAACAACTTTTTTAACGAAAGCTCATAAACCCCATAACCGTCATACAGTTCATCCATTAATATTTTTCGCCAAAATCCAATGGCACTGTAGAATTATACAGTGATTTATTTCATATCATTTGTAACATTATATGATAATCCATCTCTGGGCTTTCTGAGTTTTCTCATTTCTGTGATCTAAATATAATTCAAAATTCACGCCTGAATATTGCTCATCTCTAGCTGTTGATTACTGGAATTTCAGCCTGACCACTCATTGGCACATTAGCCCGCAGTGAAGTTTAATTTAGACGATATTAGTTTCATATCTAGAGCCGCATGGTTATAAAGTTATGACATTATGTCCCAGAGTGGTATAAAGAACCTCTTAAATGTATCTTGAAAACACTTCTAAGATGCATTATACCCCATTTGTCTCCAAAGTATACGATCAATGAAGCTTCCTGACAGTGAATAATTTCACGTATTCACTTGTCATTTGAACGTCTTAATGGAAAATGCATCATGCATAATAGATTTACAAGTTACTAAATCAGTTTAATGACATAATGAGTTTACCTTAAATATATTTATTTGTGTTAATGGTTAAAAAATATCAGATTGCTAGTTTGGATTGGTTTCAACATAAATCTATAAAAAAGATAAAATTATATAAGTATTAATTACATTGAATGAAAATCTACAGTTTAATAGATTTAACTGCAAGTGCATCCACAAATGTAGAAATCCACGTTGTTCTTCGATGGAATTGGTCCAGAAATACTCTACGGTTGGATATTTATTTTCATAAATTCCCTACAAAACAACTGATTATTGCTGAATAAAGTTATATCTTTTTATTGGATTATTTTATTATTTTAACGCTTTTTGCTGCTGTCACTTTGTCAAGTCTTGAGCAATAATCAAGTTTGGAAACTTGACATAGTGTAACTCCCGAACTAATTGTTTGTTGTTCCGTCCTTTAGCTGTGTCCGACTCTTGGTGACAATATGAACACAGCACGCCAGGTACATCTCTCTGTGTTTTTTGGTTTTGCTTATCCATAAGATTTTCTTGACAAAGATACTGGATTGGGTTGATAGTGTCTTCCAAGTCTGACCATTGGGCTATGACCAGCACATCTTGGGTGACCTTACATGGTATAGCTCATAGCTTCAATGAAGTACACAAGCACCTTCACCAAAACAAGGTAGCGATCCAGATGGGGTGTTTTATAATAATATATTGTAAATTATTCAAATGAAAAAGGTATCAAACCTTTACTAATTGTAATCTCTTGTAGGGTTTGTTCATTAGTAGATATTCCAAATGGTGTTCCAATAACCCTTAGGCAGTGCTGTGCTTTGGGTGGATCAGAGTATTCAACCGAAGAATAGTTATACCTGATTATGAATAATTAAAAGCTGAATGGGAATTGCGGGAGCCTTGTGCCTTGGGTTGCATACGGATTAAAATCATATTGGACAACTGTGGTTTTAAATAATAGACAATGGCATAAACTTAATATTCCAGGATTCCTTAATATTGAACTGATTGAGGAACATGATGTATATTACTACAATAGGGCAAGAAAGAGTGGAACTGTTTCTTAACATACCATACTGTGGTGATATATTGGTTGCTTTCTAATCTTCAACCTGTCAACTCCACACTCTCACCACTCATTGAAAATCTTTTTTTTTTTTTGCCCCATCATCAGCACCACTTTACTATGCCGACCCTCCTCAGTTTCCTTAATAATAACAAAGACTGGCGGAAATAATTGGGGCTTGCCACACTTCTGGGCTACAGGTCATTGAGCTTTCACCTGAATAGAAAGACCATAATGTATTGTTATATTTTAGTGCACCAAGAGACAGTTGGAGGCATAGAGGGAAGGAGAGAGAAAAGGGGAGAGAGAGAGGTGAGGGAGGCAGAGAGAGAGAGAAAGAGGAAGGAAAGGAGGGAGGCAGAGAGAGGGGAGGGTAGAGAAAGGGAGGGAGGGATAGAAAGGGAGAGAGGGGTAGGGAGAGAGAGAAGAGAGGGGGGAGAAAGAGAGAGAGACAGAGAGCACCCAGAGCGCAGAGAGAGGACACAGAGAGAGACAAAGGGCGCAAATAGAGAGCTCACACACAGAGAGAGAGTGCACAGAGAGAGAGAGAGGGCTCACACAGAGAGATACAGTGCACAGAGAGCCAGAGGGTTTCACAGAGAGAGAGGGGGCGCACAGAGAGAGGGACTCTCATGCACTCTCTGAACATAACATATGACACCGTCATTTACGATTAGCAAGTTACTAGTGTGTATATATATATATATATATATATATATATATATATGTGTGTGTGTGTGTGTATATATATATATATATATATATATATATATATGTATATATATATATATATGTGTGTGTGTGTATATATATATATATATATATATATATATGTATATATATATGTATATATATATATATATATGTTTATAAATATATATATATATATATATATATATATAATAAATAGTACATCTGTGTTCACATTTGCATGTCTAAAGCAAGTAAAAAAAAACTTCTTCCAGCTCAGAATTCCGAGAAAAACAGTTATTACACTGCATTCTAGGAAGCTGAGCTCGGACATATATATATATATATATATATATATATATATATATATATATATATATATATATATATAGACCCATTTTATATTCAAAAATAAGTATTCCATTTTAAAGCTTATTTTCTTTGTATAGTAATAAAAACTCACTGCAGACCTTTCCTGACTCTCCTTCAAGTATCAGTAAACAATATGAAGAGCTTGAGTTCCTGAACCAATTATTTTTTTATCGGTACACCAAATCTTTTCCTTTTCATATTCTGCGTGCATGTACACAACATCACATCGGCAAATAAAAAGTACAGTTCACAGTTCATTAGTAAAGCTCCTACTTCATTTAAGTGTTGACATGGTTGGTGCTTATGTCACAAGATGAACGTGTTGTCTCAGTATTTGCGCCTTCGTCCTGCCCTTCTTTCTCACATACACTGCTCTCTCTATATACTTTATGCCATTCCACGCAATGTGTTTGCTTTCTTTGGCATTAAGTCACCTAAAAAGATATATTTTCGGAGCTGCATTTTTGTGGCTTTTGTAGTTTTTTCAGTCATTGCTAGAAACATTCATATAAATTCATCATTTTTCCTTTGTGAATTTACACCAGCATTCACTTTTTACTGACACTATAAGCTGCCGGTGAGTCTTATTTTCATAATATCTTGCTTAGATTGTATATTTACTTGAAATATTCAGAGCATGTGGCTCCAGGACAGGACAGGGGCCCCCAGAGGAGGGCCCTGGTGCATTGCACCACCTGTACTGATCAGTAGCTCCACCCTTTATTATAGGAAAGTACTATTATTATTATAGGTGAGAATTTACAACAAGTCAATATGTTGTACAGTTGGAAAAGTTTATCTGGTTGTCCAGTGGTTATTATTCAGTGCTTTCATCTCTGCGACCTGGGCTCAATTCCAGTCAGGGAACCAAGAGGTCACACCACCATGAAGCGATGCAGGGCTTGGATGGGAGACCACCTAGGAATACTAGGAGCTGTATGCTGTGGCCCACTGGAGAAGGAACTGGCAACCCACTCCAGTATCTCTGCCATGAGTCGTTCAGCTTGGTGTGTTGCGGTCCATGAGGTCACAGAAAGTCGGACACAGCTGAGCAACGCAAACACATACAGTTGGAGGAATCACACTTTGTGATGTATTATTAACCCCTCTGCCAATGAAAGGGTTAAAATTATAGTTAACACCCAAATTAACTGTTAATATATCACCAAGCTTCCCTTCACTGCTGTGCTTTTCTTTATTTATGCATATCACCGTAGTTATTAGTGAATTCAACAGAAGAAGAATTACCGTAATATTGAAAATATCATTGGAGGTGACTAACTATGGTCATATTTCAGAGATAAATTCATTTCTATACATCAACTTATTAGGTGGTCAATAGAAAAATAGCCGTAAACATGCTTATTAACTTTTTTGCCTATTAAGTCTCTATATACTATTTTAATGTATAAAAATAACATTTTATTCTCAAAATTTAAATTATACATGCTTTAAAGTGATACAGTAGTATCATGGCCCTTTTGCAAGTGTATGTTGTCTCCAGCAAAATTAAAACGTATGTATTTATGAAATTAGTATTAATTTATGTTTTTTTCTCTGCTTGCCTCTCGGGTGTTGCCATGTTTGCCCCCCTTCTATCATCCCAGAAGGCACAATCTTAACTATGTAATGTATATTTATTCAGCTCAGATGAATTCCTTCAGTGATAACTCTCAGTTATGAGCAGAACATTGCATGTAATAAGTTTCTGGATTTAGGTCATAGTAAATGTAATGATAATCGCCACTTTGCATTAAAATATGCAAATTGAGACTGGGTGGGCAAGGGACTGAGCTATCAGTGGTGTAGATGGTGCAGTGCACCAGGGCTCTCCTCTGGGGGGCCCATTGCTGTGTATATTTTCTTTTGCATTTTCTTTTTTTTCGGTAGAGTAGGGGCCTCCACCCTGACCAAACTTGCTACAGCCTCTCTGGGTCTCCTTGGTTGCACACCCAGCCCCCCCCCCCCCCCCCCCCCACTCCCGGCTGGAAATTGATCTGTGCCCATATAAAAAGGAGCATTTCAACTGAAGCTCCAAAAGGTGGCAGTGTGGAGCAGTTGAGCACGCTGGGGATATGTATCAGGGAAGAGGTGAGATAGCAAGGACTTGATGACAGCAAAGTACAGGGGGCGTGTTCTGTGAGGGCTAGCAAATGAGATAGGGATGGGTGCTAAGTAAGGTGGGTGCCCTCCATTATTTAGCTCGGTCACTGAATGGGCAGCAAGCTGTGAAACTCCAAAATGCAGTTATGAGGCGTGACCACATGGGCCAACAGGGATCTGTTTGTCATACTGTGTGCACTATCAACTGCAACATGGAATCTCACAGCTTGCTGTCAACAACTGATAGAGTGAGGGCTACAATACAAGAACTGGAGGAGTGAAGGAGACCAACATGGCAACCACATTGAGACAGGCAGTGGGAAATAAATAAATTAGTTATATTTTCTAACTCTAATTGGCTATTAGGGCTTTCATTATACTTGATACAGTTTATATTTTTAAAGTGTCATGATATGATTTACCACTATAGTGTCTCTGTAATGAATATCCCCAAGTTATCTTCACATATTGCGGGGTGGAAAATGAATAAAAACATATTAATGGAGCTACAAAAAAGCTTTTCTAATTGTAAACTTGCAAATGAAAGCAGGCTTTGAAAGTGTATCATTATCTCTTTAATTACATTTACAGTACAGAAATGCTTATTGTCGAGCCCCTTTTATTTATTCTGTCACATATTGTATACAAAGTAGCTATTTTTAGCTGCGCAAATTGTGTCCCGCGCTTTGTTTTACAACTTTAAATCCGGCGAATATTAGAAAAAAACAACATTCAGTTTCTGCAAATTGAGCAAAGTCATATGTGAAGCTATTTAAAAGGTGTCTTTTCATTTATCTCCCCTCCAAAAATGCAGCGCTTCTACATAAAGGGAAAAAAAAAGTGTTTGCGTGAATATGAACTGCAAGATTAAAACCGTAATTGCAGTTTAGACTTCAGATTTATTTGAAATGGGGATAATGATAGTAATTACCCAGTTTGAGTTTTGTGGAAGCCTAATTAGATCCCCCCAAAAAAGCATTTGTATTCACAAGAAAAAAACATACACACAAAGGGACCATCTGCTTACTATCAGCTTACAACAGCAACATTGTGTGTAATTATTTGTAGTTGGGATCGCTGTGGAAAGTATATTGTGCGTTACGGGTTTTATTCAGTTATTGAATAAACTCATACGTTGGAATATTATTTAAAGACGCGTTATTTGGTGGATTTTTTTTTTTTTAGGTTGTTTTTAGGAATTGGATCTATATAATGCCAAAAGAGTGAATTTGCATATCCATGAGATGTCTTCTGACGGGTTCCTAAATATGATAAGGATGGATTAAAACCTACTCTCTGTTTTTGCGCAGTATGAGAACTCAATGTCACAGCTTCTTTGACTTGAATGTAAAGTAAATAATGTATGTATGCATAATAAATTTACTTAAGTGACACCACAACGGTTACAAAAATGGTATAATATAAAAATATAAAAATATAGATGAAAGTTCTTTATCAGTTGCATTTTGTTAAGAAATACACTTCCCCATAGTATATTACCATTTAAGTTTGTCATTCTGAGCTGTGTTTCTGATCCACCCACAAGCACAGATTGATGTTAATGAGATATCTTTATTAATATTATTACTCTTTATTGATAAAGTACCAGCATTAGCGCTATTTACAAAGTAGAATAGTACAAAGTGTACAATTAACAAATTACAAAAGAATAGATACATTTAATGTTAGTAGAAATAAAAGTACAAGTACTGTGTCGGTTCCTTTCTCCCAAGATCTTACAATCTAGAACAGAGCTTTCCAAACTGTGTAGGTGTGTCGTGCGAACGCAATTTATGCATATGCTCGTATCTCTTATAATCTCCAGTTTGTATTACTGTGTCAAAATGATGCATGTCTACAAAGTGTGAAAAGTTTGGAAAGCACTGATCTAGAAGATAAGGGTGGGCTGTGAGACAGGAGGGTGACCGATGCAAGATGGCGGAGATCAAGGCAGTTGGCTGATGCAAGTGTAGGTGGGTGTGTGTTATAATGTAGGTTGTGTTTGAGCAATTTGTACATCAATCCTCCCTAAACGCATCTGTTTAAAGAAGCCTACTACCTTCCACCTTAACTTCCACACTTTCCTGTACCTCACCCAAACCCTTTAGGCTGTAAGTTTGTGAGTTTTCAGTCTTGCAAAGCACTTTGGACACTGGATTCTAAGCTCAAAGACAGGGCCCTCAATCCTTTACAACATGTTAATGCTGCTATTATTTTGCCTTGATCGTAACCCATGTATAGCGCTACGGAATATGTTGGTGTGTTACAAATAAATGATAATAATAATTATAATAAATAATAAATCGTATGGATGAAGGTGATAAGCTTCTTCAAACAGTTGAGTCTTTAGTCATCTTTTGAAGGTTCCAAGACAGTAAGGTAGTCTAGTGGAGTGAGGCAAGGAGTAAAAGTCCTGAAGGTGGGAGTGAGAGGTGACGACAAGAGAAGGGAAGAAGAACACCATTAGCAGAGTCAAAAGCCTGTTGGGAGAGTATTTTGAGACAAAGGCGGAGACACAAGGGGGTTCACTGTGTTGAGGGTTTTATATATTATGGTCAGGATTTAGCATTTTATTCTGGAGGCTCTGGGAAGCTAGTGGAGTGATCGACAGGGAGGTGCTGCCAAGTGATGAGTCTAGCGGAAGCGTTCATTATGATTTGGTGTGGAGACAGATGGACAATGAGACAGCCAATAAGGAGCAAGTTGCAGTAGTTGAAGTGAGATATGATGAGGGCTATGGATTCAAATTTAGATGTGACAAATTTTCTCAGATGTCACTAATTACTTATTAGACATGAGGCACTGGGACCATTGTCTTGAATGTTGTCATCATGCCTAGTATTTATTTTTGTGCAGGAAACCTACTGGCAGTGATATCTTAACAAAAGATTTCAATCTGTGTGGGGTGGATTAAAAAAATCGAACTGGCAAAATGCATAGTTATTTAATTAAAAAAAAAAAAAGGAATTTTTTATATAACATTTGTTATTTATATATAGTTTTAGCTTATACCAAATTTGGAATCTCCACTACTGTGCCAATTTTACCCACTAAGAAGAGTGGAAAAATAGGTTAATCCATTGATAAATGAATAGACGTAAAGAATTAACGATATGCAATGCAGTCATAGACCTATACAGGTTGTTCCTTGGTTAAGGATGGGATCCGTTGCAGAGAACGTTCTTATGTTGGATTTGTATGTAAGTTGGACCCCTGATGAATAAAAATAATATAATGGATCATATGTGGTAATAACAATACAGTGTAATAATAATAATACTCCTGCACTGTAATAATACATTACAGAAACTGTTGTGCTCTTTATTTGAATTAAAACAATAAAAACTCATACAAAAAGCTGTGGGAGCTCATTCTTAAGTAGGGTTCGTTTGTAAGTTGGGTCATTTGGGACGCCTGTATAATACTACATTGCTAACTTTATCTAGATACTATATTTTAGCACCTTTTATTATTATTACTGTTTATTTGTAATGCATCAACATATTACGTAGAGCTATAAATGGGTTAAGTTCCAGGCAAAGAATGGAGGGCCCTGTCTTTGAGTTTAGAATCCGGTGTCCATAGTGCTATCCCCAAAGTGCCATGCAAGAATTAAAAATCGCAAACGTTCAATCTAAAGGACAAATTTCAGTTGCACCAGGTTGGTTTACACATTACAAAGAATGGCTCTAACTCTACTTAACAGTATATCATTTTTCAAGAGTATAAGTGTCTCTTTTTGGCCATTTGAAGTGTTGGGAGGAATGAATTATCTACTGGTATTCCAACAAACTCTGTATTGCAAAATAGGGTTCAACATTCAGTATTAACACATTGCAAAGAGTGGAGGGCCCTGTCTTTGAGCTTAGAATCCGGTGTCCATAGCGCTTTCCCCAAAGTGCCGTGCAAGATTGAAAACTCCCAAACTTTCAATCTAAAGGACAAATTTCAGTTCCACCAGGTTGGTCTGCACATTACAAAGAATGGCTCTAACTCTACTTAACAGTATATGATTTTTCAAGGGTATAAGTGTCTCTTTTTGGCCATTTGAAGTGTTGGGAGGAATGAATTATCTACTGGTATTCCAACAAACTCTGCATTACAAAATAGGGGGCAACATTCAGTATAAAAGCTTAAGGAACACACAAAAGTCAGTGTAAAAAGTTCACTGAATACATATTTGGACACATAATAGGTAAAATCTTAAATACAAGACTTTTAAGTGTCAATATATATGCTATGCCTAGAAATGACTCAGATCGACGTAGGTTTATTGACGTTAAGATTGAATCTTTGGTTAAGTATTTGAAGATTTTACTGAAATATTCCACCATTCAGCAAATGCAAACTAAAAGACTCAGACCCAATAAGTTAAAATAAAGAGAAATGGCAAATGTTATATTACCCGATGATTGGGTACTAAGAGGTCATTCAATATATATCAAGGTTAATATAAGTTTATAAGATTGACGGAGACTGACCTTTACATTGACATTTTCTAGGAGATATTAGCATTTTGTATGTTCGTTTTCCCATACTGGTATTTGGGAGATGGCTTAGCAGTTGAAACACTGAAATTTCCATTTTTCCTCTTCTACTTCAGCTATCTTTGGTTATATATGTCACAAGGCTTGGAAAAGTAATCAAATCACTTATGTACCCATGGAAATATAACTATTTGGATTTTATATAATACATACCTACTAACCAATCTCCATGACAACCATGGGACTTAGCATTATTTTAGTACTAAAAGATTCATGATTGTGGTTATGAACTCACTGATTTATAGGACATATTATTTTTGAGGTAGCTGGTGGTTATGGAAAGTAGCACAAATCATACTAATAATTAACTGCCTACATCTTATTTCAAACTTAAATGTCATTCTCACATTTTATTCAGACAAAAGAAAGATTGGAATGTGTGTGTTTGTGTTGGGACTTTTATTTATCATCTATTTACATGGATTATGATATTTGTACACATGTACACAAATATATATATATATATATATATATATATATATATATATATATATATATATATGTATATATATATATATATATATATATATATATATATATATATACATACATACAAAATATACAAATGTTACATATGTTACCGAGATAGAAAAATCATGCTATGTCGCATAATACATTTTTTCTAAATTAATTTGAGTAATAGGCTTTTTTTCTTATTGTATATACTATAGGACCTTTATTTCTAGCCTCTTAACGAATATTTATTAGAAACCTATGACATGTAGAATTTAGTTGTTTTTTCCATATACTGTGGTGTGAACGTTGCAAAGTGTAGTGATATAATAGAGGTTGAATAGAGGTCTCCACTGGATAGTGTGAAAGCTTTCTGGCTACAGCTCAGGAGATCCATCCTGGTGGATGGCAACACACAACCTACCATATAAATATTAGTACAACGGTTGCAATATTTTGATTTATGGTCTAAAAAAAAAAAAAAAATAGAGGGGGTTAATCAGAGAACGAACTGACCTTAATAACAGCAAATCCCAGACGTACGTTTCGGCCTTCTTTGGTCCTTGTCAGAGAGGTGTAGCTGATGACTCCCTAAGGCACAGTGAGCAAGGGATCCACGTCTGGATTCCCCTATCACCCTTAGGGAGACTAATCCCTAAGGGTCATTTGCATAAACACAAAACCGTAATAGAGGTGCTCAATCAGAGAACGAACTAACCTTAATAGGTTAGTTATATGGACATGATAACCCACTCTGAGATCAACCTCTTTTAGCTCACTTGTGCCTTTCACAGGGAGAAATATCCTGTAGTATATCAGTCTGGTCCCACTCACTAGAGTGGTCCAGCCCCATAATACTAGGCAATTATACCCTGAACAGGAGAAACAGCAAACCCCAAACGTACGTTTCGGCCTTCTTTGACTTACGGTCTACATGAAGATGTAATAAATATAGAACAAAAATGGGGAATAAAGACTCTTTAAGAAAAAAGAATAATGCCTTTTAATTACATACAAAAATAGAAAATAGAGATATTTAAGGTGTAAGAAGAGAAGTTATGGCTAACCTTTGGGTCAGGCACCAATACAGTTGTCTCAAGTGCCTTTCTTGGGAGGAAGGTAGACCACTGATCGTCTTGCATATTAGAATCTAAATATGCCGGATTTAAAAGTTGGGGAAGTCATTCTTATGGAATTGTACAATGCATGGTCCACCAAATGAGGCCACTGCTTGGCACTTGTCAAACACTAATATCTTGTATATTATAAAAACTCATGAGTGCCTCATTCAAATGTGATTTGGCCAATTGAATAGGGCTCTATATCAGCACATAGCATTTTTTTTACAGAAGTTTTTAGTTAGTGAAGACCTTGCTTTTGGATAGAAGTTAACTAACTAAAAACTTATCTAAAAAAAATATGCTATGTGCTTATATAGAGCCCTATTCAATTGGCCAAATTACATTTGAATGGGGCCCAGAGAAAGTTGCACCAATTGATTATCCTTGACTGGGCTGCCATTTAATCTAGGTTCAGCCTGGAGAGAAGTAAAGAAAATATAAAGACAAGCATGAAAAAGGAGGAGACAGCTGGGTAATGGGATATGGAATGAAAATATTTAGAAATCCAAATCTCACATTAAGTATTAAATTCGCTGCCTATATTGTGTATATTTGTGAACTGGAATAGAGAATTAATTTGTGTAGTATGTATTGCAGTACAACCTAAGAAAATGTAAAATGTATATCATGTTATCATTAATAATATATCAGGTCTGTGTTTGCTAAATCCTCTAAATTCCCATTTACACCATAGAATAGCCTCTTCAGCCTTTATTATAGTTTCACCCAAACTAGGCGCGACATGGATTGCACCTAGCGCTTCCATACCCTGACAGCTCGCTAATTTACTAGCAGTACAAGCGGCGAGCAGTTTGTGCCAGAAGCTATTACTGCGCACAAGTGTGAGCGTGATGACAAGCTTGCAAAGCCGCGCCGCCTCACAGGTGACTGTGGAATTCCCAGCTATTTTCCCACAAGTGCTACAGTCCAGAAATTCCTATGAAGGAATAATTATTCAGATGATGAAGCCAAGACAAATAATGTGAATAGAACCTGATCTCTAGAGCATGGCAGAGACTCAGAAGATTATATGTTGTTAACTATATTCACTTACTTTAGAAATACATATCCTGTTGAGTTTCGAATTGTAAGGGTCCATTTTTAAACAGCCATAATTTTACATTTTTAATAAAATTATTAAGACCTTATTATCATATTTTTAATAGATTTACTTTTAAAATAAATAAATTACAGAGTACCATAACTACTGTTACAATAGAGTACAGTACTAATAATTGGATAACCAATGCCTTACTTTTAATAGTGTATCTGTTATATATAAAGAGAATATGTATTTAATATTTTTTTGTTTAATTTACCACTTATTATATGCAATGATATGTATTCTTGGCCATCTACATTGTCTTCTTTTAAATACCTCCTTGTCTGTCATGTCTTAACTTCCAAGACTTTTACTCACTTGATACCAAGATAAGCAAGTCAGTTGCGAATAATAGTGTAAATAACCATTCACCAAATATCAGTGAGTAAGTCTCCAATGCACCCACCTACGTGTGGGTACATTGGAGAGCGAACAACACCTAAGTAGGTTTGTTCTATAGGCCTGTAATTTACTCAGATCTAATGGCAATCTACTCTTTTAGCTCACTTGTGCCATTCACAGAGAGAAATATCCTGTATTATTACACTCTAGTCTCATACCAGGCAATTTTATCCTTAGCAGGAGAAAATGCAAACTACAGACAGTCGTTTCGGCCATCGTTCGGCTTGATCAGTGAGGTGTCGCTGTACAGTGAGCATGGAGTCCACGTCTTTAGCTGCCTATCACCCTTAGGGTTCTCAGATTGAGCACCTCTTTTATTTAGATGTTCGCACCCTAGGGGGGATAGGGGGTTCTAGAGGTGGACTCCGTGATTACTACACAGCTACACCTCACTGACTACGCCCAAAAGATTCCAAAACGTATGTTTGGGGTTTGCTGTTACTGATAGGGAGATGACTAGTAAGACAACAATGGAGATGGCCAGAACTAAACAGAATTACATAAATAGGTAATACATTTAACTTTTTTTTACCCAACTAAAAAAGTTCCTGTCATGATTTAATTGTTTAAGGACTCATATTGAATATGGCCAAGGGAGCATGACATTGTTGTATTGGGATTATGTGTTATTGTGTGGGTATATGTTGCCTGTACATGCTTATTATGTATCCTAGTTATAATATATTATAAGAGGGAAAATGTTATATAGAACATATGTGGAATTGGTAAAAATGCTCTGCATAGAAATTAGCAGCAGATCATTGCACACTCACACATACAGACCTTGGATCAAGACAGATGTATGTACTTCAAGTAGTCCTAAGCAAACACTTAAGTTTAACATCAATGTTTTTTCACTAGCCAGCTATAGATATCTGGTGAATTTGATCTTAAGAGCTTTCATAGCCAAGGTTGCAAGCCAGATGGTCTGACATACACAAATGTACACAAGGGTGTGGTATTGGAGAGTATAAATATGTTGTTTTGAGCATTCAATAAAGGTTGTGAGATAGTTTGTACATATACAAGGTGTGAGACTATTTCTGTGTGTTGTATCCTGACTTGGGGAGTGGTCTTGCCATGCACCACTAGTAACCTGTATGCAGTATTATCTGCCTGTACCTTTGGGCATTGCCCTCTTCAGAAGCCATCTTTTGTGCCACAGAGAACAAGAACTACACAATTCTGCTGGGGTAGGTTTGAACTAGGTTCATATCAAGCCCCCTTGAAGAAGCAGATCGTGACAGTTCCCTATTATCAATAATAGTTTTTTGCAATAACATAACACAAATATCAGAATACAGTGTCCCTTTAAGTCAAATCGTTGTCTGAAACTCTTAAAATGAGCTTGTTAAGAAATATTCACTCCCCTTTTCTATTTTGTTTTATACAGTAATTTTCGACTTTGAAGTGCTAAAATGCCACTGCTAGAATCGTAACATTTTTTTTTTTACAGCAACATTATCCAAAAATGTCAGCCTGTTCCAACTTCTAAGTAGAAGTATGATTACATTAATTTAGATAATATTCAACTGCAAATCCACGGCCGCCCTGAGATTAGCGAAGTTCTTTTTTTGTGCCAAGGTCTCTTGTCCTGCAGAAGTTTGGTGCCTTGCTGGCACACTGAGTAGGAGTGCCCTGAAAGGAATGTTTAGTCTCAAGTGGTGATGTCATTTTAGCAACAGGTGGCGAGGCCGCTTTTTTGTCCCCCATGTTGCTTAAGTGATCTGTGTTCTGAATACAGAATAATGGGGTGACCACAGGCTTAACTGCCACAATTAACGTTATTTTAATACAGTCGGCGCCGAGGCCCTTTCAGCTTTTGAAAAACATGTTGGCTAAGCTTGTTTATTTTTTGTTACCCAGATGCGACGTCTATAATATAGAAGTGAGCACATGCAGAACTTAGTTCCCATTTGCAGTGCTAAGTAGCACACTTCCCTCCTGTGGTAATCAATATGTTGCAAAGGCTATGCTCATGCACAGCTATATATGATTATCATTTTCTGGCACATACAGCCGCACCATCTGGTACATGCTGTAGTGTAGATAGATGCTTTCAAGTCAACTTTGTTGCTTAATTTAGAATTAGAAAATATGTGTTTAATTAAAAAGCAGTCTATGGATTGGATTTGCAATGTGGCTTTGTGAAGGTTTCATTGGTTACATATAGTTACATAGGGCCTCATTCAATTCCTATTTGGCCATATATAAGCACAGAGCATATTTTTTTACAGAAGTTTTTAGTTAGTGACCTTCTATCCAAAAGCAAGGTCTTCACTAACTAAAAACTTCTGTAAAAAAATATTCTCTGTCTTTATATAGAGCCCTATTCAATTGGCCGACTCGCAATTGAATGAGGCCCATAGTATTTAAGGTTGAAAAAAGACTTTCAGTCCATCAATTTCAACCTTTTAAGATCTCCTCTGATCTGCAGTATGCGGATTAACTATTAATTAATTAGTTGTTAATTAATTATTAATGGATTATTTATTTTTTTAAATTATTAATTAATCCAGATTAAGGCAAACAGAAAAAAAAAAAACAAGCGAGACTTAGCCAATCGTCTCAAAGAAAAAAAAAAAAAAATCAATTCCTACCCGACCCCAGAAACCGATGACCGGACTTCTCCCTGGACCAACACTGTCTCTCCAATTATCCATGATAACCCTGGTGATTAAGGAAATATACTTTTAAAGGAGATTTATTTTATATACTATATATATAAAAAGTATATGAAGGCACATTTGGTTTGCAAATGTTGGACTTGGATAACTGGATCTGTTTTGTATTTAAATGTATATGGAAGTTTCATGGGTTATAAATGCATCTTAAAGAACAGAATCAGTAGTGTATGAAGACATTGTTTTCCATGAATAAACGTACCCTAATTTCTTCAGTTTTCAGGCACTTGATTTTGAAAAGGATACGCCCCTGAAAATCTAAGCTAAATAAGCATAAAATTCTTAATTAGTTGTGGCCAATCAGAGGCAGCTACAATAATGTATGTGAATACCTCTCACTGAGACAAAGCTGCTTGGGAGGCAGATGTTATACTGAAAGCTGATTTGCTAGGACACAACTCCGCACAGCTCGTTGGCTAGGGCGCTCTGCATACATAGGTGCCTTAAGGGGTGGAGCTCACACAAGGAATTTCAAATGTACTGTATATACTCAAGTATAAGTCGAGTTTTTCAGCCCTTTTTTGAAGGCTAAAAAGGGCCCCCTGGCTTATACTCGAGTCACTCCCCCCCCCCCGTGTCTCTCTAACCCCCCCGTGTCTCTCTAACCACCACCCCCGTGTCTCTCTAACCCCCCGTGTCTCTCTAACCCTGTCTTTCCCTCCCCCTCCTCATCCTCAAACCCCCCTCCTCATTCTAAACCCCCCTAAATACCTCCCGTTCTCTCTATATCCTCACTTACCTCTATCTGTATCTTCTGCTCCGGCCTCCGCTCCTTCCGGCGTCTTGACCTGGCCAATGCTAATGACGTGGCGCGCATGTGACATCACGTCATTAGCATATACCGGGTGTCGACGCAGGAAGGAGCGGAGGCCGGAGCAGAAGCTGCAGATGGATGTAAGTGAGGAGAAAGGGAGAGGGGGTGGTATTTAAGAGGGGTAAAGTGAGGGGGGGTTTAGGATGAGGAGGGGTGGAGGATGAGGCGGGGGGTTGAGAATGAGGAGGGAGGTTGAGGATGAGGAGGGGGATTGAAGAGGGGGTTGAGGAGGGAGGTTGAGGATGAGGAGGGGGATTGAAGAGGGGGTTGAGGAGGGAGGTTGAGAATGAGGAGGGGGTTGAGGAGGGTGATAAGGGAGGGGGGAAGAGACACAGGGAAGGGAGAGGGGAAAAGAGACACCGGTGGAGAGAGGGCGGACACAAGAAAAGGGCACATCAAGAGGGGGACACAGAGCGCACAAGAGGGACACAGGGGGCAGCACATTTCCCACCCTCGGCTTATACTCGAGTCACTCATTTTTCCCAGTATGGTGCTATTCAATTGGCCCGAGCCCGCAAGTCCCGGCCCGATAGCGCACATCGTAAACCATGCTAGCGTATGTAGCATTTGCGAACATGATCATGATTGATGACGCAAGGCCGTAACTCCCGGTTAGAAACAGACAATGGAATGTGGGTCCGATCGAAACCCATAATTCTAGCCCGTAGGACTTTGAAATCCAACCTCCATTTTCCATTAAAGTAATGATGACGATCTCAAAGCCCTTCAGGCTTGAATTACGAGTTACGATCGGACCCACGTTCCAGATATAATACAATATTGATAAAACCGTAAATATGATATTCTATTACATGCAAGTTCCATTATATGTATTAACACATTGATTGCCGGGATCGATATAACACAGAAATTAAAGTATATATAACAAAGTATTTTTCTGGGCCGATTTGTGGGCTTGAGAATGGTATGCTATTAATGCTAAGACCTAACATTACTTTCCCTTTTAATAAAAGTACAGTAGTGTGTGTATATGTGCATTTACAGTGCTCAGGACATGTCATTAAGCCCTTTGCGAATCTTCCTTGGTACCCGTGTCTTGTGGTTCGACTTTTGTCATTTACGGGCTTGACGGCTTGCTTTGGAGCCATTGAATAGTAATTTGCGATTTTAGCGTTCACAACTCTTGCGGCCGAGAAAGATCAAAGGCTTGGAGGGGCATTAACTTGCGATATGAACCATCGCAGTGAATTGTGACGCCGTAGCCCGTAACCTGACCGGAGCCTCCAAAAAAACACCAATTGAATAACAAAATAACTTGCGGGCTACATTTGCGATGCCCAGAATTAAATGAGGCTCAAAGACCCTGCTGTGCTGTGCTGTGTCTCATACTAACCAATCAGTGGCCATCTCTCAGCAACATTCTGCAACGTGCTGCTGAGACGTGGTCCCTGATAGGCTAGGACACTACACTGCACACCCCGCCCTACAGAATCTGCATATGATGCAGTGGGCAGACTCATATAGGGACTGTTTGTTTGATTTTAGACAGTAAAATACAGCTTATACGCACTTCTTAATAAAATAAATACTCAGGTATATTATAGACTTAGTAAAATACAGGAACCTTCAATATTCCTTTAAATATCTGTCTATAGAAGTAATGTAATTTTATTTGTACCTTGAATACATAAAAAAATACTCTTATTTGAGAATCTGCAACTAATAAATATATAATACAATGTAGCAGCTGTACCAGAAATCAGCATTGTAAGTAATGTTAATATTTTAGCATCTGCAAAACATTTGTAGTGATGTAAAATGTAAAATTTACAATGAGGAATATTCCCAGCTCATTATTTTATTTGGTTTGTTATAATGCCAAGTGTACGGATGCCCCATGTTTCGTATCTTTATAAAGGTTACCTGGTGACCTCATTGATAGAATCACTTGGCGGCAGGCTGGTGGTGATGTCATTGGATTAGTCTCCGGAGCCGGCCAGCATTTCAAATTATTTCAGTTTGTTAAGTTTACTTTGTTCTGTGTAACTGGGAAAATCATACCGTCCACAGATCACAGGTCATTTGTGTTCCTATTTGAATGTCTAAAAATAATTAAAAAAAACATATTTCTGGCTAAGGTTTCCCAGAAATACAGTTATTGCACTGCACTCTGGGAAGCTGGGCAGGGACATGCAAATGAGCCCACAAAACATTTTCACTCGTAAATCCAAAAAACAGTTTATACATGGTGTAACAGAGTTGGAACATGAATCCAATATCTCCGCTGGTATACGGTAAAATGTCCAAGAAGCACTACAGTGTCACCATCCCCGACCTCCCATATTGGACGACACTCAATTGGAAGTCAAATGAATACTGACTTTATTTTGTTATGTGCAGAAATATATATACATATCTCTTCCCACAGGCAATACACATGCCCATATTTGGCCACACAATACACATAGAGGGACAATAGGTGGGTCGCACCTCCCTGAGGCTACCTGGCAAGTTTGATACAATCAGACACTGGTTAGATCATCCTTCTTTGTTCTTATGTCTGAGAATGAAAACACTTTATACAATAGACTTCCTTATCTTATGAGGAGCCTCTGTAATAGGATTATCTATTATGCCAAGGTCTGCAATAGTCTGGGCTAATATTCTGCAGAGCATAAACCAACATACATACAGTATAATAGTAGGATCATATTTTAACCATGATAATAACCATAAAACAGGGTAAAACAGTGATGGGTTCCGTTACACATGGCTCCTATTAGGCAAATGTATTACACAACTTTAAGCATAGAGGATGGATTGTGTTTATAGCTGAGCATATGCGTAAAAGGAGCCATATATAAAGTATTTTTAGGATTTAAGAGTGAAAATGCATTGTGGGCTCATTTGCATGTTCTTGCCCAGTTTCCCAGAGTGCATCTCAATGACTGTATTTCTAGGAAACCTGAGCAGGAAATACGTACTAACACTCTTTTGCCCTCCATAAGTTAAAATCTTTCACATAGATATTCAAAAGACATTTCAAATAATTATACAATATATTTTATAGTATTGGTAGCCAGAAGCAGAGCTACCACTGATCAGGTGGTGTAATGCACCAGGGCCCTTCACTGGGGGGGCCCAGTGTTTGTGTCATTTTTTTTTTTTGCATTTTTTTTTTTGCATTTTTTTTTCTGTACTGTAGATGGATCCCCAACCTGCCACAACCCTCCTGGACCCCTAAATGTTTTTGCACCAAGGACCTACATTCTCTAGCCTCGCCACTGTCAGTAACTATTGCACAATTAGAGGTCATGTAACTAGATTTGGAGAATAAGACAGACCCGCAGTCAAGTATTTTGGAAGTGATTAAACCATGGTTGCCATTTAGCCCTAAATGGACCTATATTTTTTCCATTTCTCCATCTCAATATTGTTCTGTATTTTAGTGATGTTTAATTTTGGTACCTGTGGGGTCCGATGAGTTATATATAACGAGATTTTGGTTATAATTCTGTTCCATCACCAGTTTCACTTATCTACACTGCTTTATAATGTTTTTTAACCGCCGTGGCGGTCTGGCCGTGCCCCTGAGTGGTACACTCTAGGGCAGGGGTCACCAAACTCGGTCCTGGAGGGCCGCACCAGGCCTGGATTTGTGGATATCCTTGCTTCAAACAGGTGAGAATCTTGTTTCTTCAGCCATCCTGATTGACTCGCCTGTTTGCAGCAAGGATATCCACAAATCCAGGCCTGGGTCGGCCCTCCAGGACCAAGTTTGGTGACCCCTGCTCTAGGGTGTTGACGCAGCCAGACTGCCTTGTTCCGCCCCGCTACGTCGCCTACGCACGCTGGGAAGGGAACCAGGAAGACGCGTGTGATCCCGAGCGTGGCACGGGGTTGCCGTTTCAGGTACTGACAATTAACCCCGAGCCACGTTCGGGATTACCACTAAGGTGGTTAAATGCTGCAGTATTTGCTTTTACCCCCAAAATTGTTTGCTGATCTTGGTTGTTATTTGCTACACCAGCCAATATATTGCACTTATGGGTCTTTTATTCTTACTATATACACATTTTGGCAATCTCCTCAGTTCTCCCTCAAGTGACTTTTGAACATATATCTAAATGCTCTCTACTGGCACTATCCAAATTGAATAATTTAGGAAGGCGGCATTTTTACTCTAATTGCAATTAGAGTTTGCATTGATCGAAGAGGTTTTAGTGTGTGCTATTAGGATGGCCACAAATGATTTAACAAAGTTTCCTTTGGCGTGACTCAACAATTTAAAAATCTAATGTGTCTTCTTTCTTTTTACTCAGGTCTCATTACCACTACATCAAGAAAGCTGGATCGGGAACAGCAGTCGGAGCATTTTCTAGAGGTAAACATCTAAAAATACAGAAAATTGCAGTGTTAAATCCCTTATGTGGGGTAAAATTATGTTTACATTGAAGGGTAGCCTTATTCTGAAGGGTCATCCCATACATTTTATTATTATTATTATTATTATTATTATTATTATTATTATTATTATTACTAAATGATTGTTGTTCAGTTAGTCATGTCCGACTCTCTGTGACCCTATGGACAGCAGCACGCCAGGCAAATCTTGTGTCTGGTTGTGCCAATCCATAAGGAGTTCATTGCAACGATATGGAGTGGGTTGCCAGTTCCTTCTCCAGTGGACCGCAGATTGTCTGAACTTTTTTGCCATCTTAAGTTACCCTACATGGTGTAGCTCACAGCTTAATTGAGGTACACAAGCCAGAGAGTTTTGAGAGAGGGAGTCAGAGAGTGAAGGATAGGGAGGGAGAGAAGGAGGGATGGAGGCGGAGAAAGGGGGAGGGGGAGATATTGAGAGAAGGAGGCAGAAAGGGAAGGGGGAGAGAGAGGGAAGGGTGAGAGAGAGGGAAGGGTGAGCGAGAGGGAAGGGTGAGCGAGAGGGAAGGGTGAGCGAGCGAGAGGGAAGGGTGAGCGAGAGGTAATGGAAGAGAGAGGTAATGGAAGAGAGAGGGAATGGAAGAGAGAGGGAAGGGTGAGAGAGAGGGAAGGGTGAGAGAGAGGGAAGGGTGAGAGAGAGGGAAGGGTGAGAGAGAGGGAAGGGTGAGAGAGAGGGAAGGGTGAGCGAGAGGGAAGGGTGAGCGAGAGGTAATGGAAGAGAGAGGTAATGGAAGAGAGAGGGGATGGAAGAGAGAGGTAATGGAAGAGAGAGGGGATGGAAGAGAGAGGGAAGGGTGAGAGAGGGAAGGGTGAGAGAGAGGGAAGGGTGAGAGAGAGGGAAGGGTGAGAGAGAGGGAAGGGTGAGAGAGAGGGAAGGGTTAGAGAGAGGGAAGGGTAAGAGAGGGTGAGAAAGAGAGAGGGTGAGAAAGAGGGAAGGAGAGAGGCAGAGAGTTTGAGAGAGGGAGGCAGAGAGAGAAGGATAGGAAAGGAGAGGGGGAGGGAGGCAGAGAGAGAGGTGAGAGAGGAAGAGAGAAACGGAGAGAGAGAGAGGTTGGCAGAGAGTAAGGCAGAGAGAGGAGTTTAGGGAAAGAGAGAGGGAGGAAGGCGAAGAGAGGGGGGAGAGGGAGGGAGAGAGAAAGAAAGAAGGGGAAGGATAGAGAGTGGAGGGAATAAGACAGAGGGCACACAGAGGGAGGGTGCACTAAGAGAGAGGACACAGAGAGAGAGAGAGAGAGGGCGCACAAAGCGAGATAGAGGACACACAGAGAACGACAGCACAGAGAGAGACAGAACAGACAATTGCACATAACATATGATACCGTCATTTATGACGACAAGTTACTGGTATTAAAATAAACTACATAAGTGCTTGTTTCCATATCAAAACATCATTTTATTAAGTGCTCAAATGCTCACTGAAACCTTCTAAATAGCCCCAACAAAGGACCCATTCTCATATTATAGTTAATACAAAGATTTTTTCCAGTTCCAAAATATTAGCAACTCAATATATTTTAAATGATGTAGTTGTACCAGGACAAATAGCAGCGAAATAATTTAGAACTTAAAATGCAATTATTTCACACAATAATTGTAGCCTAGCACTTTTTTCCTCTTTTTACACTGAAAAAAATGAATGCTGAAGAAATTCAATTTGCAGTTCAACATCAGAGCAATCTTTAGAAACCTGCTTTTGGCAAAAGAGCGTGTGACATAATTGTATCGAAAAGAAAGTGTTTGGACCCTGTCCAAAGTCAAATGGGATTATCTTTGCAAGAGGCGTCAGGCTTCAAATTATATTGCCCTGGTGAGTCATTCTAAATAGCAAAGGCTCATATTTATGTAACAATACAAATTATTTTGTGCAATATGGGCATTTATCTAAAATGATAATATCATTTTAGCAATTTTAAATAAATACCAATAAGGAGACATAACCTATTGTTGTTATTATTATTATTATTATTATTATTAATAATAATAATAATAATAATAAAAGTTTTTGAAGTAGTAGCATGATTTGCGGTCGCACTGGTAGTAGTAACACTAATAGTAGCAACTGCAGCACTCCTAGTAGTAGTAGCAATAGCAGCAGTAGTAGTGTGGTAGAAGTAGGTGTAGTATTAGTAATATTACTAATTTTCTTATTATTACCCTTTATACGGTTATATGGGCCTTATTCAATTGCACTAATTGATTGACGTTTAACCTCCATGTTTCACTGAGGGCAATCTCATTTACTAACGGTGGTCTCATTTACTAATGGCTGGTTCTCAGTTACAGGCTTGCTTAATTGATCATAATCATGCTTTCGGCCAGGTGGCTGCGGGCTTCATCAATTGAATCGCTCTGTATCTGTTGCAAATTTCAATTACGGCAGGTATGAAGGCAACTGCAGGCTTGAAATTTGCAACAGTTACAGAGCGATTCAATTGATGAAGCCCGCAGCTACCTGGCCGAAATCCTAAACCGTAAACCATGCCATCGTAAGTAGCATTTCAGAGCGTGATTATGATCAATTAAGCAAGGCCGTAACTACCGATCTGGAAAGAGCCAATAGTAAATGAGACCGTCATTATGACGTCAGGAAAACATGGAGATTACACGTCAATCAATTATCGTTTAGAAGTCCGATATGCAATCCGGCAATGTACAAAATTCTAAAAATGAATGGCGATACTGTTCTAGTCCATGTGGGTGGCCTGATATGTATTTACTCATCGATTACCGAGATTGATATGACACAGAAATGAAACACTGGCCCTAGGACCTGCTGTTGAGAATCACGGACCTAGACAACCTTCATAAAATAGGATTCTTTTAATTGTAGATATACAATATTTAACTTCAGCATTACTCTGTGACCTATTTTCTGCTTTGCAAGCATTCACCCTTCTTCTCTGCGTCGTTAATCTTGAGTTTCCTTAGAACAGCACTTCAAGGTGAAGTTCCAAAAACCCTCCACTCAAAAGTACAGACGTGTATTGCTGATGTAACTTCTTAACAAAACTTCTTATGTTTCTAATTATGCTCCTCTCTTCTTGCCCTCTTTTGTTGTGGCACCATAGAGTTGATCGGCTTGTAAATTAGTCAACTTTTGACAGTTTTCCGAATGACTTCAGAATTCTGTCAGGAAAGTTATAGAAAAAGGAGACTGTGTAAATAAAAGCTTATTTCATGATTTCTAATGAGAATTGCAAAAACGAAAAAAAAAAAAAAGAAGGTTGAATATTTATGAGAGCTTTGATTTTATGTATTCCCCGAGAGCGCTTTGATCTTCTGTTTGGAGAGACAGCACCTGAAAAGTAACTGTGTCCCAGGCAAGTGAGATAAATTGCACAAATAATAAAATTCTAAATTGTATAAAAAAAATTCACACACCATAAGCATATGATATTAGCATATATTGTGATAGAAGAACGACTGTCATTTTCTGGCACAGTTTTCTCGGACGCCGGCTGCATCAGCAAAATACATTGCAATAATGCTTTTGTATTTGACTCACATGCATACAATGTGCAAACCCTGACAATACAGACTCCTCATATGAAGATTAAAGTCCACTGAACCAACCAGTTGTGCTCTAGACAATTAGATTGTTGAAAGACATGCCGAAAAAGTATTTTCCTTATTGAAAAGGCTGCTAAATTAATGTCATCATATGTATTTTATTTTGTGGTTACAAAGTGTTTGAATCCATACATAAAATGCTATGTTGAGATATACATTTCTTGCTATTTAGTGGGACTCTAGATGTGGACTCCTTGGGAGTACAGCTGCACCTCACTGACGAGACCCACAGAGGCCTAAACGCATCTGGGGTTTGCTGTTTCTCCTGTTCAGGGTAGAAATGCCTGGTATTTCGGGGCTGGGTCACTCTAGTGAGTGGGACCAGACTAATATACTACAGAACATTTCTTCCTGTGAAGGGCACAAGTGAGTAAAAGAGGCTGCTCTCTGAGTAGGTAACCAAACCTATAGAAAAAACCTACCAATGAAATTCTCACTCTGAGATGAGCACCTTTACTCTTTTTGTTTAGATTTTCTCACCTTAAGGGTGATAGGGGGAACCAGACGTGGAATCCTTTCTCACTGTGACTTAGGGAGTTCAGCTACACCTCAACGATGAGTCCCAAGAGAGGGTGAAACGTATGTCTGGGGTTGCTGTTTCTCCTGTTCAGGGCAGAATTGCCTGGTATTTCGGGGCGGGTCACTCTAGTGAGTGGGACCAGACTGATATACTACAGGATATTTCTCCCTGTGAAGGGCACAAGTGAGCTAAAAGAGGTTGCTCTCAGAGTGGGTTATCATGTCCATAGAACTGACCTACTAAGGCGATGTTCGTTCTCAGAGTAAGAGCTTCCGATTCTGTTTAGGTTATTAGTTTTATGTATACCGGTATGTATGTTATATATATATATATATGTATATATATATATATATATATATATATATATATATATATATATATATATATATATATATATATATGTGTATATATATATATATATATATATATATATATATATATATATTCACGGTATATATATATATATATATATATATATATATATATGTATGAATGTGTATATATATATTTTTTATATATATATATATATATATATAATTATATATATATATATATATGTGTGTATATTTAAATGATTATATGCTAGCATTTGTTATAGTTTAAAATGTAATTATGACCAGATCCTCCCTTTTGCAAACTCATCTGTTGTCTGATAATATTGATTGCAAACTAAAATAAAACCTTCCCCATAAAGAAAGACTGAAATGGTAAATCAAAATATCCACGCTTCAAAGCTTTCGTTGTTATATTTACTATAGAAACAAAATCACTATCCCTTTGCCACCACATTAACCTTTAGCACATACTGTCCACGATATTGACTCTGGGTTCTGTTTTTACGGATCCTTCCCAAAATATCCATAACAAAACCCACAGATATGACAGAAAAACTTACAATAGCATAAAAACAAAATAAGAGCTATTTTGCTAGCTTTTAGCTATTTGTTTCTTCATTGATGTTGCATTTCAGATTTTTTTTTCTGAATCTTCTGTATTTTATCTTCGCATCATAGAATAATCAATGATTATGTCTACAGAGTACCGGTTTAATTATGTCATAGAATTCATGTCTCTCATATTGCGGTATCGATTTTTAAACTATCTCATTCACATCCCCTATTTATTCTTGTTTTTAGTTGTGACTTAGATTTTTTTTTTTTTTTTTTTTCGTTTTTCTTTTTTACAATGTTCCAGATAGAGGGAAAGTAAATGATTTTTTTCTTTTTTTTGGTTTAATGCACACCTGTCGGGGTTCATAAGAATCTGTTCAGTTTATAGTACACATCTGTACATCAATACTAGACAATAGTTCTGCAGATTTCCATTGAATAGTAGACTTATTTCAGTGTTTAATGCTCTCCAGCTCAGGTGTGCGCGGCGTCACGCTGTGAAGTTGCAATGTTGATCGTCATGAAGACTTTTATAGACACGAAATTATAGAAAAGCAGGTTCCAGCAGTGAAGCTTTATTTAGTTTTTATATTGATGCCTTTTAACAAGAATGTTCAGGTGTAAAATTGCACTTCACCAGAGCCCATATCCATGTGAAATGTAAGAAAATCCCCATAAACCCCTTTCATTTTTTGCTTTCTTTTAGTAACTTGTACGATCTATAAAGGCATCTCGCAATTTAAACAAGATCTGTTATTTTTGCAGACAATAAAATCCAGCTGGTGTATAATGAAACATTTATATGAGAAGCAGATATAAAAATATCACTTTGAAATCTGTTGGAGACTTAAACATGGTCGTTTTTGGAGTCTAATTTCGCAATGTATATGGTTTGTATTCATTACTGTTTCACACTGGTAATAATTGTTTCCTAACTGTTGTACACATTAACAGATTTTTTATTTATGGGTATCACAGGAAGGTTAATGTATAGGAAAAGAGAATGAGGGGAACAATAATATGTTTTGTTGAATGAAACCAAAGAACCAGTATTTTTTAATAACGTTCTACTTAAATGGCCACTTAATTCAGCACAATTTTGACCACATCACAGTAAAGATCTCCTAAAAGCATGTTGTAATACTTTTTGAATCTTTAAAATATTAACATGTTTTCACTGATAAATCAAATAAATTAAATCTGTATTTACATGTGTTACTGACTGCCCCCAGCCAGACCAACAGCTACAGCTCTGTGTTGTGGGCAAAAGAAAACAAAAGGTTGACCATTAACAAATCAATCTGTGCAGAGCATCTAATGCTGGAATCACCGAAACAGGTCAGTTACGGGATAACTTTTCAGTGCAGTCCTGAATGCCTGAAAAACTGCTATCAATCACTGTCCTCGCATCGCGGTTCGGCTATCTGTTTTAATCATGCAACAGCCAGTAGGCAGGAGAGACTTTGCTATGTAAATAGACTTAAAACTTTAGATTTTTTAGCTTTTATTATTATAATTAAAAAAAATACATAATTTTAATATACAATCTTGCTCACTTTGACTGAAGAACAATGACAGTGAGGTAAATGGCTCTATAATGGGATCCCTGTAAAGTAAAGGTAACCGGTTAGTACAGATAAATCCTAAATCCATGTCCAATGCCACCGAAATATGTGTATGTATGGTATACAACCGTGGTGAGAATATTGGTCCTATTATGTCATGGATTTCTGGATCTCTACTTATGTATTTAGGGTCTCTCTGCTTCAGCACTTGTGAGTTAGCCAGTTGTATGACCTGTGCTCACCCAGAGAGATTTTGAAATCCTAGACTTGTAGGACTGAGTTGTCCACGACTCGTCTACAACTTTAAGTGCCTGTGGTCATCTCAAAAGGGTTAGCTAGCTTAGTCTTTGGTGAGTGAGACTGTCTTGATGCTTTGTGGACTTGTTTAATTTCTTAGAACGGGTAGAATTGGGTTTACTGGAGTGCCAAATCTAACCCGCAAAACACAAATAAGGGTATATTTAAAAAAAATAAACTGAGGATACCTGGTGTTCTCCATTTCCTATGTTTACTATAAAGCTTTTTTTCATCAAATGGGTTTAACGATTATCCTAGCTTGGTAAATAGGCTCCAAAAAAATATACTAACTCACTCTAAACTCTAGAGCAGGGGTCCCTCAAGTTCGGTCCCGGAGGGCCACACACATGCCTGGATTTGATGATATCTCTGCTGCGCACAGGTGCGGTGACCAACCGCTAGATGGAGCTGCCGATATTCCAATGCCATATCATAGAGTCAAGGCTTAGGGTTGGAGTTAGGGTGAGTGTTAGGGTTAGTTTAAGGGTTAGGCTACCATTCTAAGCGTAGAACTTCTCTACTATATTGGCAGCGCTGCAAAATATCGGCAGCGCCATCTAGCAGTTGGTCGCCGCACTGCATCGGCGGATCTGTGCCGTAACTATAACAGGATAGATCCATATTAGGCTGTAAACCTTTTTCGATCTTTGACAATTTCCATTTTTTTTATGCGTAATGCAAGGGAAACATATATAATGTATAATATAAACAGATAGTACACGCGTGCAACATTCGTAATGTCTTTATGTAGACATGACAGGTGTATAATGCATAGTAAGTAGTTTGATTGAGAGATTAGTTGATATGGGGGAAAGTCTATTCCAAAAACACATTGCTTTTTTGTGTACACTGTGTGAGCTTTATGCATATTCAGATTAGACAATATAACTGTCAGTGGCAGGCTCGCTCTAGTATTTGAATTGACAGATGCCTCATCAGCCTCACTACAGCTCGCTGTGCTTTCATTTATGAGGTGCTTACCTCTATGGTGCACAATTAGAGTTGGGGGGTGCTGCACCTGTTCATGTCTAAATGTCATCTTTTGATGTCTGCTGCCTCTTATTTTATCTCGTGCCAATGTCTGTGGCGCGTTGGGTTGGTAAAAAGCCTCAACCAACAATGAATGTTGCACCTACTGAGACAATCTAAGATGCGTGTTTTCATGCTCACAGCATCCATTGAAAAAGGATTATGATGCTGCCAGGTTATCCATCAGTCTCGAAAATGATGTGATCATGTAACCCTTTTACTGCTAATGGAGCCTGCAACTGTTACAATGAGTTTATTATTGTGCATGAGTGGTATGTTATTATATATATCACACACATATATTTATTTATGCCATGTAAACCCATTTGCCCCACATACTCCCCATTATTAGAGCCACCACATAAAAACATATGTTTGGAAGAATATTTATTAAGCAACTGTCTCATAAATGATGAGGAAAATATGTAGAAGTACCATTTCAAGGGTAAATCATTGTTTCTTCTTCTTCCTCTCTATTTATGGATACATTACTTAGTGATATTCTTAAGGTAGCCGCAGAGGCGCAGCCAGATCCCTTCGGGTCAAAAATGGTAAAAAAAAAATAAAAAAAATATATATATATATATATATATATATATATATATATATATATAAATAGATGATCAGGTGCCCCATATGGTGTTCAGGTCCCCTTTCTATAAAATAATTTCTACCATCCTGATCTAATAAATTAAGATAACTACTGTTATGGGACCTGGTGCTTTGCACCTGCTGCACCAGCAGTAGCTCCGCCACTGGGTAGGAGTCCATCTGCTTTAAGACAAACATACAAATACATAGGGCCTCATTCTATTATCGGCCGTAAAACGGCAGCAAGGCTGCGATTCCTTGCGGGGGTTCCGTTATCTTGCAATTCAATTATACGGCCCCGCAAGGATCTCCTCTTACGGCCGGCCGCATATCTTGGAACCGGCCGTAAGCTCAGAAATCTTTAAAGTCAAAAATAAATTCAAGCCTGCACTGTACAGCTCTGTAAATGCTAGGGATCATATTGGGGGACATGAGGATTAATAGTAACCCACTCTCAAGCTTGCACATCAGCCCAAACCCGAGTTTACATTAACTGTTTATTTTCCGGCCGCAGCGTGGCCAGGTCTGAGGTGCTCCAAGCACTCTGGACTTTTTACATGGATATTTGACATATATAAAAAAAAAAATTATTTACGGATTTGAATATAGGGGAATGTTGTGCTATTTTTGCTAACACCTACAATCACTTTATAGTCTCCTCAGAGTGCAGGATGGCTTTATTTGGGCTATTTTATGTGCTTAATTTGTGCTAGCGAGACCTCTTTCCTGCAAGTAAGTTGCGGCTCGGTTTTAGCCTTGCAGAGAGGGTTCCCGGAGCAATAGAATAGCAACCAGGCTTTTCTTGCGGCCGATTCTCTTGCGTCCGTTTTAGATCAAAGGCTTTCCTCCGGCGCGAGCGGCCGCAAGAGATAGCAAGGCGCCGGCCGCAAGCCGGCCGGAATCCCCGGCCGGAGGGGAATTGAATAGCCGAATAGCTTGCGGCCGGTCCTTGCGGCCCCGCAGCTCCTACGGCCGATAATAGAATGAGGCCCATAGTGTTTTATTACTTGTATTATTTACCCTTGGAGCAGGCTGTATGTTTTTTTTTTTTGAAAGTAAAACAATTGCCATTCTAATTAAGGATATACATAGGCGGAGAGGCTAACAGCCCTATTAAATTCCCTCAACGTGTAAAACCGTAGCCGGTAACGTAGCCTGCAAGACTTCCGGCTATTAAATTGGTCTCTCAGAGCTACCTTGCGGGTTAGGTGCGAAAATACCCTACGGGATGTCGAAAACTGAACTTTGCGGCTGCAAAACCTTTGTTCTCTCAAGCCCGTAACTGTTACGTTCCAATCACGCTATTAAATTGCAACAAATCCACTGGCGTTCTTCCCTGTAACCCGGAGCCAGGAAGCCAACGGGTACCTGAGAGGATCCTCAAGGGGGTTAAAGTCCTATCCGTAGCACTGTAAATGCAAATATACACACACTACTGTACTTGTAATAAAAGGGAAAGTGATGTTAGGTATTACAGTTAATAGCACAACATTCTCAAGCTCGCAAATCTGCATTAAAAAATACTTCTATTTCTGTTTCATTTCTGTGTTATATCGATCCCGGCAATCAATGTGTTAATACATATAATGGAACTTGCATGGACTTGAATATCATATTTACTGATTTAATAATATTGCATTTTTTCTGGAATGTGGGTCCGATGGTACCCCATAAATGAAACCCTATGAAACCTAACCTCCATTTTTCAGTGACGTAATGATGACGATCAATTTTACTATTGGCTCCATCTAAACCATAACTACGGATTTGACTAAATGATCATGTTCAGGTTTGCACATCCAACGGAGCAGGAATGGTTTACGGGCTTGCGTCTCCGGGCCGTAACTCGCGGCATGGTCTAATTTAATAGCTCTGCAGCCTTTGCTGGCTTGCCGATGCTGCTACGGGGTCCGCATTTAATAGGGCTGTAAGAGTCTTAGCAGATCTCTTAAGGATAACAATGATTTTTCAGTGTTTTTGCCAGTTGCTGTGCTCTATATACTGTATACTGTACATGAAAATAAAATATGCATACTTTTGCACTACTTTTTAATATATTGCATAAATTCTCAAGATTCTGCTGATCAACTTCTTGAGGTTAGAGGGAACTTTGAGAGCACCACAGTAATTTAGCAGCTAAAACCACTTGTATTTGTTTTGTCATTCAGTTGTGTCTGACTCTCCCTGACCCGATGGTCTGCAGCAGGCCAGGCATATCTGTAAGCCACTGCCCCTCTGAGCTCCATCAAGCTCATGTTCATTGCTTCAATGCCCGCTACTATCCATAATTTTAAACTGCTTATAAAAAAAACTAATGGAAAGCTCATTAGTTTACAAAGACACACTATCCTGAAAAAGTAGCAGGCAGGATGAGCTCAAGAAAAATTAGCACAATGGTTCTTTAAGGATGGAGTTGTTTTTCTTGCTTAAGAACTATGCACACAATAAGTGATATTTTAACTTGTAGTTTGCTATGTAACATTCATAGCAAAGACATATTGGATGCAAATACTATGGGAGAAAGAAAACTAATGAACAGCTTTAGAGTAACAAAGTAGTGAGGAGCAGTTTGTATTAGGTCAGCGTTATGGGGCCACAGAGAGGGACATTGGACGCTTCAGTAATTAAGAGTAAGGCTGTAAAAATACAAAGGAACAAGAGGCTTAGTGAGACGAGAGGCATCGAGTATGTGAAGGAAAGACACTGAGGGTCCAGGGATGCCGGGGGCACTGGATAGGCCCCAGTGTTAGAGCTCATGCTTAGGAGGTAAAGCACAGCACGCATGATTTATTGTGTCTCCAAGGCAAGGCCTGCTCTGGCATCTTATTGTGGGTGTAATGCCCCGTGTAACTACACATTACTGGTAAAGAAATCTGAGTTATATAGTGATTTGTGTAACTTTATTAGTCCAGTGCATCAGTCTGTTAATTATATCACTTTGGTAGTCTGTATTTAATATCATCTGGTGTTTGTCTGTGTTATCTATCTATCTATCTATCTATCGATCTGTCTGTATATCTATCTATCTATCTATCTATCTATCCCTCTGTCTGTCTGTATCTATCTATCTATCTATCTATCTATCTATCTATCTATTACTCTGTATTCTATCTATCTATCTATCTATCTATCTATCTATCTATCTATGTCTATATGTGTCTATCTGTGTCTATCTATCTGTCTATCAACCAATCTATGTATATGCCTTTCTGTCTATCTATCTATCTATCTATCTATCTATCTATCTATCTATCTATCTATCTATCTATCTATCTATCTATCTATCTGTCGATCTATCTATCTATCTATCTATCTATCTATCTATCTATCTATCTATCTATCGATCTGTCTGTATATCTATCTGTCGATCCCAGTGTCTGTCTGTCTGTCTGTCTGTCTGTCTGTCTATCTATCTATCTATCTATCTATCTATCTATCTATCTATCTCTATCTGTGTCTATCTATCTATCTATATATATATATATATATATATATATATATATATATATATCTCAATCACTCTATCTATCTGTATGCCCCTTTGTTTATATCTATATGCGTATCTACTTATACAGTATAATTATCTCTTTGTTTGCTTATCAGTCTGTCTTTCTGTCTATATGTCTTCTTATTTATCATACTGTGTGTATATATATATATATATATGTATATACCGTATATATATAATCTTTTGTCCCCGTCTAACAGAAGTTTGTCTTTCCATGTATGATTATATCTGTCTTTAGGGACTTTGTTTAGTAAACATATGGACCTTATACCAGAAGCTGCTAAGGATGTATTTATTGCTGCTAAGTTAGTGAATAGTAAAACCACATTTGCCTTTATTACCGGTGCCTGTTCTTATGCCATATGCTGCTTGGCATTTCAGGTTTACAGTGCCACATAAAGGTGCAAGGCGCCGGCATATTTTCAGAACACAATAAAATTTACTGAAATACATTTATTGTAGTGTGAATTCTGATCTCTTCTCCGGATAATAGCTGATGGCTATCAGTGCTGACAGTCGGAGTTTGATTCCCTTGGCTAATATGTTGGCTCTGCCTTTTATTGGATTATCCTAATACAGTTAAAATAAGCTTTGAGGATTATTAGGTCGATATATACTGAACCGCAGAGATGTTTCTGTATCTTGCATGCTTGATAGCATTTAGAATAAGCACCTAGAATAAAATGAGACAGCAAAAGAGTAGGATAAGAAAGTTGAGTTCCAAAGTGCTTTACACTAATTGGCAATGTATTTGGATAGAATGGGGGTAGAAACATTAGCTAACATAATAGCTATGACAATGCTAGGTTATAAAATATATAGAAAAAAATTAAAATATACATGCGTAGAAGTAACCCAGAGAAATTGAATCAACCAACATATACTATATATATATGTTTGAATTATAGAGGGTATCTGATACTAAGACCCAGAGTGGGTGCCTCCTTGCTGGAAGGTGTCAACAAAAGCTTCTGAACCAAAACTTGCTTAGTCACTGTTTTCTCTTTAATTATTTGCGCATTTTTATTTTGATGAAAACTTGTCAAGTGGCGAAACGTATGTCAGGAATGTCCCTCGTAGACATCAACTCAGAACATATATGCGTTATGTACACTGATTGATGCAGACAAGCATGGAAAATACATGCAAATAAAGACAACCCGGGTTACAGACAACCCGACTTACAAACAACTCCTACTTAAGAATGGGCTCCCAAGGCTTTCTGTATGACTTTTTTTTGAAAAAGCACAATAGTTTCTGTAACTTATTATTACACTGTATTATAATTGACACATAAGATGCATTATAGTATTAATATTATTATTATTATTCGGGGATCCAACTTGCATACAAAAACAACTTCAGAATGTTCTCATGAAAGGATCTTGTCCTTAACCCGGCGACCACTTGTAATTAACAAAGTGTTAACAGGGACATAGCTTGTTTTGGGGCAGAAGCTTTTGCGGACGCCTTCCAGTGAGGAGGTAACCTCTCTGCGGCACTACTATTAGTTCCCCTCTCTAACATATATATAGAGTGCCCTGTTGTTGATTCACTTTTTCTGGGTTACTTCTACATATGATTAATTACTACTACATCTGAATACCTCTAGGTATCTACCTCCTCTCATCTCGTTGAAAGTGTCACTGGGTGAGATGGGCGAGCAACAAACCAAGACTCTCCTTAATTCTCCATAATGCATCTCATTAGAAGATGCAATGCAAGAATTGAGGAGATTCTTTGTGAATCACAGAGTACATCTTCTAATGTGTTTGCATAAAAAAATGCAATATGACGAATCACAGATTGGATCTTCCAATGTGTTCACATTAGAAGATTTAATATGGCGAATCACAGATTGCATCCTGCCCACATTAAGGGACGAGAAGAGGGAGAGAACCAAACATGGCAGCCTCCGAAAGTCAAGCAGTGAGAAATAAAATAAAATCAAAGCTTTTTATAAATTTTTGTTTGTTTGTTTTTTTTTATTTTTTATTTTTTTTTAATAATATTTTTAAATTCAGTTTATACTTTTTAAAGGGTTACCATTACAGTATCCCTTTAAGACTTCCCACGTCTGCATCTGTGTCTTCTATTCTACAGGATTTTATTAAATGATTCATATGATATACGAACACACTAGAAGAATTCAAACAGAAATACCGTTTTTTGAAACTGCTTTTTTGGATATAGTTGTCAGCATTGGACGCTGGTGCATGAAATGTCTTATTTGGTGTGTTAGGTTTAAATTGGGCATAAAATCGCATCAAAAGCAGCAACATTATATGGTAATATGGTAACAACTCTCTTTTAAAGTGAAGATTTCTTGTGGTGTGTGTGATAAAGACTTTCCCTCGTACCCCGGGGCATTATTCCAAACTGTAGACTTCATGTTTGTCCAAGTAGAACCATAGTTGTCTCAGCGGCAGTCTCTCTGCCTTGATGTTCCACCTGTTTTTTATTTGCCCTGCGTGTCTCACAGTTATACATCAATTAGTTCCTGCAGTTACCGTGTTCTTTTACCTTTTCTCCATGGTACGCACTTTCATTCTGCCCCCACACCAGCAATTGAATTTAATGTCCTCTGCAATTGTGCACCTGAAGGATAAAATAACAAGCTTTTTGGTTTTGTTGACTTTCAAAGTTTTTTTTCCGTACAAGTAACTTTTTCTTCTACTGCGCAATGGAGAAATAGAAGGGTTTCCTCAAAATTGATAAAAAATGGTAAGTCAGATTATTGTTTAAATGGTGTTTTTTAATATAAAAGACTTTTGTTGTGGGAATGTCTGTAAAGTGCACAATCATAAGTGTATTTAACACAACGTTTCCGGCTGATGTTCTCTGTTTAAGTATATGCCGTATATGTTGGTGTTACTCCATGGTACTTGAGTCCATGTGGGGCGGTGATATTATTTAGTCTGATGCTGTGTACTTTTCGAGTGTGCGTGTCGGGGTTCCCCAAAGCACAAGTACTTCAGACCATTTTCATGGATAAAAATATATTTATTTGGTAAAAATTCCGGTTTGATTCTGGTACAGAAATCCAGTGATAAAAATCGTAAAATCAATAGATAGTAAAACAAGTGACAGACGCGTTTCGCTGCTGTGATCTGCAGCTTCCTCAGTGACAAATAAATGCCTTCCTGCAATGATGCTCAATCTGGCCTGTTGCTGGAGTATGGAAGGTTCTGATTATCCTTAACAACTTTTAATATAGTCTAATTCTCCCAATTATATATTAGCAGAGTTTAAATGTTCTCTAAATTCTTTGGCTTACACAGCTGCTATTTACTTTACAACCATATGAAGTTTTTTCTAAACTACAATGGTTCTTCTAAGCCATATTAAACCTATTATAAGTGATGAATTATTGTGTGTGTGTGTGTTTCAGTCGTCAGTCTTGTCCAACTCTCCGTGACCAAATGGACCGTAACAAACCATGCTGATCCACTTGGTATTCATGGCAGAGATACTGGTGTGGGTTGCCAGTTCCATCTCCAGCAGGCCACAGTAAATAGCACCTAGTATTTTCAAATTTTGATGTGTTTTGTTTGTTTCTTTATTAAATAATATTATTTTAAATTTGCAAAAATTCATACAATTCTCTCCATTGCTCCTATATAAAAATCTCTTGTGATTGGGCAAATTGAAGCCATCTGTTTTAAATGCTGAGAAGCAATCATTGTAATTAAAACAGGCAGTGAGAAGGTATTTAGTTCCTGCTGATACTGAAAATTGAAAACAAAAAGAAAAAAATTAAATAAAGATGAATATGGAGAATTGGTGGTATAAATTTAACATTTAAAACATTTTCCTAAATACAAAAGCCATTAACTACACAGGGTCTATGAATTACACAGTAGTGAGTAAATTAATTTAGGTATTTCATGAACACCAAAGGATGAACTATAACATATATATATATAAAATTGAATGCTTGCTGTCACAGTACTTTACATTAAAGAAAATAGATTACAATACCAGGGCAGATTAAATATTCCCTTTAGCCATCTTTATTTGGTATTCCATTCAAATAATAAATAAATAAAACAGCATAAAGTGTTATTTTATAAACTGTCCGCTTTAAAGCCCTCAGAAGTGCCTTAGTTGTAATGCTAGTTTGAAGAACAATTAATAATAGTTACATAGGCCCTCATTCAATTGCAATTTGGCCAATTGAATAGGGGTCTAAATAAGCACATAACATATTTTTTTAAAGAAGTTTTTAGTTAGTAAACATCTATCCAAAAGCAAGGTTTTCACTAACTAAAAACGTATTTAAAAAAAATATTCTATGTGCTTATTTAGAGCACTATTCAATTGGCCAAATCACAATTGAATGAGGGCCATAGTAATTAAGATCGAAAAAAACTAATAGTCCATCAAGTTCAACCTTTTTAGATGTTCTCTGATCTGTAATATGCAGATTATTTGTTAATTGATCCAGAGGGAAACAGAAAAACCCTAGTCAAACGTTGCCAATAGTCTCAAAAGTCGGTGTAGGAATTTCTTCATGACCCCAGATACTGGAGATTGGACTCCTCCCTAGAACAATACTTCCTCTCTAATTATACAGAATAATACTGAATGCCCTTTTTACTCAATAATTACTAAATTATTTTTAAAAAGTAAAAAAAAAAATTACCTTTTTTTATTAAATATGACATTAAATTATGATGCAGTGGAAGCCTCCATTGTTTCTGCTAGTCTAATTCTACAGTGGGGGAAGACCATAAAGGATCATTGTAGATTAGAGAGAATTTCACAGGTTTTGGACTGATGTAACAAACTAGCAACATTGGGCCACATTCAATTCGAAGCCCGCAACTCGATCGCAGACAGCCAAATGTCTGCTGGTGTGTTGCCGGCTCCCGTTGGTCTCCGATTGCGATGCTATTCAATTGCTCAAGGCCGCAAGTTACTGCTCCCAAGAGAAAACCGTAAACCATGCACTGGTTCGGAGTACGACATGGCACGATGAACGTGGTTTGCCAGATTTTACAAGCCCTCTTCTACTGACACGTTCGGAGGAGTTGTAAGATATCAGATGCCAACAGGTTATCTGAATCGACCAATGAGTCAACAAATCTCCTCCTTCCACTCCAGAAATTAACAGAACACCCCACTCAGACACCAAGCAAGCAGATAAAGATGAACTTTCTACTCGTGGATGAACTTTCTACTCGTGGCTTGCACAGATGTGGTTAAAGAAGATTAATTCAAATAATAAAAAACTAATAGATCAGATGCTGCATTTCTTTTCTTTCAAAAAACTGTTTGTTATCAACTTTAATTGAAACTATAAAGAAAATAAATTATTCGGGTGTTGTATGTACTGATGAGGAAATACCTCCTAAACTAACAAATAAATATATTTTTCTATATTATATTTTAATACACTTTGCCATGATGTCTATTAATATAATAACTTGTTTTAGACAAATGTACTATTTAGTTATATACTGTACTATACTGTACGGTGAAGGGCTTTTATCGCTCTTTTGCCCACCATATATTAAATAATTGTTGTGGTGAACTACCTACTCACAAAATCTACTAAACAAACTGGGATCCCGCCCCACGCTGATGATAGAAGGTGACCATGAAACAGCTGTATGTGGGTATGATCCCCAGCTTGTATATAATCCATCCTGAACTTTGCAAAAATGCTGTGTAATACAGAGGGCATATGCATAAAGGTTTAAAATAGTTATGTATTGCAAGAGCGAAGTCTTTGTGGTCACATTTGCATGTCCCTGCTCAGCTTCCCAGAATGCAGTGTAATAACTCTATTTGTTGGAATTCTGAGCAGGAAGCAAGCTTTTTAGACATTCAAATGTGAATATGAATGTACTATATACATATAAATATATATATATATATATATATATATATATATATATATATATATATATATTAACAACTCATACTTTACTACTAGATTATTAACTAGAACATACATTTTAAATATTGTTTGCTTGGGCTCAGATAAAAAAATGTTACGCTGATTTCTAATCAATGTCTCCAAAGTCTAAAAGTATACAATTTCACTGTAATTAATTATCCACAGTGAGATGCAGTTCATAATTATATTTTGCTAATCCTGTAGTTTGTAAAAGACTCGTTATTTAATGATTAACAGATTTTCACTCAACAGGTAGCCATATGGTCTCAAAAATGAATGAAATCGATATGGAGCCAGCTTCTCTAATCAAGTGCCAGTCTGCACGGATATGTTGAACGTAAACCAACTGAAATAAGTGAATCATAATATTAAAATAAGGACTAATTACTTGCCAGGGCTAAAACATGTAGTACATTGATATAGATGACTAGAACAAACTACCTATTATCATACCTATTGAAATAGTTTAATGCTACTTTCTTGACATCCAGAAAAGTATTTATAAAAACACAAATGAATACCCTTTGTTGTAATGTACTAACAATCTTAAAGGCATATCTAAGTTTCATGGGTTAATACAATTCTGCAGTCCTTTCCGTAAACCCATAATGTATGTATGCAGCACATTTCATAAAACGTTTTATTTTTATTAATATCTAAAAATCACTCTAATGATTATGTTGACACCCATATGTTGTGTCTACACAAGCCCCTGATCCCCCAATCAGCATGCAGCGTTAGGGGAGTATTTTGTTAACACTTTACATACCTTCACTGCCTTCCTTAGCCAATAGGAGAGCACTGAAGTATCTGCTGTGATGTGCTTCCAGGTTCAGTGTCTGCTTTCTGCCTGTTCGGCCCCGCTACTTCAAGACGGGTCAGCACAGACACACTACATATCCCAGACTCCTTTGCAGCAAAAACTGAAACCCCAGAGAAAATTCTAATGTATCAGCTTCTTGAGCCTCCTCCTAATTTAGCCTGGGTTTCAATGGGGAGTTTACTCTAATTTTAAACTGTCAGAAATTACAAGACATTTTGCAAACTTTAAGGTATGTTTTTCAATGTTTATTTTTGGTATTTTTTCATGCAAAAATGTTTTGCATACACAACTGATTTTCAGATGCATTCATAATCTAGGAAACTTAGATATACAATTAAGGTTGCCAACTCTTGTTGTTCACTGTTCCTTCAGAAAGTCAGAATGGCTTATATTATAAAATCTATGACCGTTTTAATTACTTTTTAGAAATAATAAAAAACACTTAATATTTTTTAATAAGTTACAAATCATAAACTTCCTTTGAGTAAAGCTCAGGACATTTAGATGGGGAGGGGTACAGCAGCAGCCATTAATGAGTTAAACTCTGTTAAATTATATTTTCTGTTTAAAGCTTTGATTTGCTGCATGCATTTTTTATATTAATTATTGGTGAAATAAAAAAATAGTTTAAAATGAAAAGCGCACCCACTGGTCCTTTAAGCCTCTCATAGTTAAATAATTTATTTCTGCTTTTCATAGCTGAATAGCGTTTGTCTGGTAAATTGCTAAAACATAATTTTCTTAGTATAAATGTCATCATATAAATACAATGAACAATTAACTATATGAGCGTTAAAAGTCCTTAGTGAAATCTTTTATATTATGTTCAAGTCACCGCTTCATTTAAAATGAATTCTTTGGCTCACGCTAAACATAAAAAATTTAGATTTTCAAAATCAAACAGTTTTACTAAGAGTAGCGTCAGCCAGTTCTGTCCTGTTGGGACTTTACCAGAGAGATTTAAAAATATATAAACCATCTCTAAAAGTATATTATTATTCTCAATTTGTAACGCGCCAACATATTCCATAGCGCTATACTGGGGTTAAAACAATTCAAAATGATTTTAACACAATGCAAAAGAATGGAGAGTCCTGTTATTGAGCTTTCAATCAAACATACATATTGCTTTCCCTAAAGTACCTTACAAGATTGAAAACTCGCAAACTTACAATCTAAAGGGTTTTATACAGGAGGGTGATAGATGGGGGGTGCATATTAAAGGTATCTGCAAGTGAGCTGGGTTATTAATGCATCTGAGAATTAGTAGTGTATGAAAAAAAAATTTGCATGAAAAAATACCAAAAATGTGCTGAATTTCTTGCAGTTGTAAACAGTTTTCCATTAATGTTTATGCCCCCTGAAAATCCCAGCGAAAATTAGCATACATAACACAGTATATTTTTGGCCTGGGGATTGTGCAGACAGCTTTCCTTTAGATTTCTGTAATAACCAGAACAAGGTCCCTTCATTCACTGATTGTTTTATGTACATGACATCCCAGGTGATACTTCCCTTAGCCCCCATGAATTGCCCATGTGATCTCCCCCAGCCCCAGTGAATTGCCCTCCAGCCCCAGTGAATTGCCCCATGACCTCCCGTAGCCCTGGTGAATTGCCGTGTGATCTCCCACAGCCCCAGTGAATTGCCCCGTGACATACTCTCACACAAACAGACACTCACACAGACCCTTACACAAACACTCTCACACTCACACACTCACTCACACACTCACTAAGACACTTATACACACTCACTTCTATCAGATGCATTCAAAACCCTCCTCACTTGCATATACCTTTAAGGCTGAAAGTGATAAGCTTCTGTGAACAGATGCATTTTTGGTGCTGTAGACACTGACGTTCAAGAATGGTAAATGAGTATAGATCAGTGGTAGTCAGCCTGGTCCATTCCGCCCACTAGTGGGGGATTCAAGCTTTCCTGGTGGGCGACAGGGTAATCCCTAGGTGGTATCGCTGACGTGTGACATCACACGCCAGAGACCTGCGGCACCGCGCTTGGCTGGTTGGTTAGCTGGTAGGAGAGCAAGGGACAGCAGGCAGGACCAGATAACTATATACCAGATAGCACTCACCAGGAGGTTAAACACCTATTCGTGACACAGTAAATGCAAATAAATAATCAATACTGCACTTTTAAAGATGGGGAAAGCGACGTAAGACATTAGAATTTATTGCGCAATTCGCAAATCTGCAACAGAATTATAATTTTTTTTTTATGTTTCATTTCTGTGTCATATCAATCTCGGGAAGCAATGAGTTAATACATATCAGGCCACCCACATGGACTAAAACAGTATCAGCATTTATTTTTATTATTTTGTACATTGCGAGTCTAATCGCATGTGGGACTTCTAAACGCTAATTGATTGACATGTAACCTCCATGTTGTACTGATCGCATTTATTATTGGCTGTTTCTAGTTCCGGACTTGCTTAATTGATCATGATTACGCTCTGAAATGCTACTTACGATTGCATGGTTTACACTCATCCTTCAGCACGTAAATTGTGCGCTTGTTCAATTGAATCGCTCTGTAATTGCTGCAAATATCAAGCGTAATCTGCGAGCTTGCAACTGAATGAGGCCCAAAGTCTCTCCTGCTTACTGGCTGTTGCATGAATAATAACAGGTAGCCAAGCAAAGCAGTGAAGACAGTGATTAATAGCAGTTTTTCACTGGACTCAGTACTGCACTGACCTGTTTAGGTGATTCCAGCATTCAATGCTATGCACAGATAGATTTGTTAAAGGTTATTTTTTACTTTTGCTAAATGGGCAGTCTATTCCACCTTTGAACACAGATTTTATTTCTCAATGAAAAATGCATATATTTAAATAAAATCACAAAGTATTTCAGCATGCTTTTAGAAGATCTTTACTGCGGTGTGGTCCAAATTGGGCTCCATGAAGTGCTCCTTTAATTAATTAATGTATTTATTCATTCATTCATTCATTATCTTTGCTTTCTAGAGTTATTTTGCCATATTCTAACATAGTTTTCTAAATAAGTATAATGTAAATGTGGATTTGAGGGCAAAAAGTTCAGTACATTTTTTCACAGGTGATGAACCGGATAACTTATGTTATTACTTTTCTCATCTTTGTATTGATCTACAACACTGGTGCAGGGAGAGAAATAAGATTCTAGTTGTGTTGAGTTTATGATATTAACATTACAGCAGGGGAGATGATTCCATGTGAAACAGTGTGTCTGAAATAGACATATCCAGTGGGAGGCCTTGTATGCTGCAGAGAGCCACCAAGCTGATAAACAGCACAGTAATCAAGGTGTAATAGCCCAAATTACCAGAGTCAGCAGCGTGGGATATCTCAGAGCATCATCATCAGATATTTCCGCTGAAGGGATTATCACGATAAAGTGCAATGTATAAATTTCCTAATCCCTAGTGATAACAAGCGAACGTGCGCTGTGTCTTCCCTTCTTACGCGAAGCACATTTTTCTGCCACAGTATTTTCCAATATCTTGCGAATGATCAGCACATTTAGCTAATCAGCTTTTAGCTAATTGCATTTCCAGTCTTATCTTTTGGCTGGTTCTTAAACTAAAGAATAAATGCCATTTAAACTTGGTGAATATGTATACACAATTATCATATGTTTAAAAGATTATCTTATACAAATGAAAAAGCTTTATTTCTTGTGAACGTGTATTATTTGTTGGATTTTAGAAAATAACCATTAGTTTTAAATTTAAATGAATGATAAACCAGAAGTTAGTAACATTTAAAAGTAAATTAAAGGATCTTGTTCTTACTAAATGTGATATTTAAAGTGCCATTTACATCTTCATGGTGTGAATGAGCACAAGATTTTTTGTTAAAATTTTTTTTTAATTACAATAATAACAGCTAATACGTCAAAGACAGTCTCTCCTGCCTACTGGCTGCTGCAGTCAAGCTGCGCAGTAAAGACAGTGATTGATAGCAGATTTTTCCTTCGATGACCAGTTAATCCATAACTGACCTGTTTTATGATTCGATGCTCTGTGCAGATTGATTTGTTAAGGGTTAACTCTTTTTTTTTTCTTTCTTGAAGGACCAGTAATGCACTATATTGGGTATGCAGCCAGTGAATCTGGCAGTGGAAGGGTGTGTTTTTTATTAAAAGGGGAAAGCATGCTTTTTTGATCACAAGAATAAAAAAATTGCCTTAAGATCTACCTAATTTAAAATTGCTATTATAACCACACAGGATGTTATTAAAGATATTTGTATAATTTAAAGTGACTTTGAATCTTGAGTATTATAAATTTGCTTTAAGATAGACAGATAATCGATAGGTTGTGAGAAAACAGATCTACAATCCTTGTTTATTACGTCAACATCATCAATCTGTATTGTTTGCTTCCAGGTTACTGTCAGCGATGGTGGACCATCCTCCAAGCAGTCTACTGTCTGGGTTGTGGTTCAAGTTTTGGATGAAAATGACAACAAGCCACAGTTCCCAGAGAAGGTCTATCAGATCAAGCTTCCAGAAAGAGACCGTAAAAAACGGGGAGAGCCAATTTATAGACCGTTTGCTTTCGACAAGGACGAGGGCCCCAACGCGGAAATCTCGTACAGCATCGTAGATGGCAATGAGGATGGGAAATTTTTTATCGACCCTAAAACTGGCATGGTGTCTTCAAGAAAACAGTTTTCAGCAGGGAGCTACGACATCTTAACAGTGAGAATGCATTCATTTCACATTGTTATACAGTGATGAGTAGAGGTTAATTAAAAGGCTAATGAATAATCTAAACATATCATTACTTGCTTATTTTATACGTTCACAAGTTCATTTTTGTATTTCCCATGAGAAATATGCTTGAACACCATGCAGTAGAAATATACATTTGTGTTCAATCTAAAGCAAATTCGCCATGTGTTGCAGTTGGCATTTAATATCACTGATACATCAGAATAAATAATATAAAGCTAATTGCAAATGATTCTGAATATCTAGAGTGTAATTCGTTATGTAGAACATTTATAGTTTTTGCTAGAATTGCAGTTTTAATAACCAAATGTCATTTATATCAAAATTAAAATAATTGCAAGTGATCCTGAGAAGGTCTGACCACTGTATTGTATTGGAAATACGACTAAAAGCACTGTCAAAAATGAATTCATGTCAGTGGTAAATGAAGTTTGAATTGTTATAACCCTATTACAGATGTAAAAGTCATCAATTCCATGCAATTTGTTTCAGACATCTGCCAGGGCTCAATTAGTTCTAGTCTTAAAATAATAATGGTCATCTGCCACAATTCACAGCCGTTCATAAAAACAAGTCAGATGTAGCTTGAGTTATTGCACAATTTGGCTTATCATGGCAAAGTGAATATTTTTGGATCTGGCATTATTGTTGATAATTAAAGGCATATCTAAGTTTGCTGGATTATGAATGCATCTGATAGAGGAGCATCAGTAGTGTATGCAAACTTTTTTTTTGCATCAAAAAATACCAAAATAAACAATTACAAACTCACCCTGATGTTTGCTAAATTCTTTCAGTTTGCAGCTGGAGCTTTTGTTAGTTGACACCCCTGAAACTCCCTGCTTAGATCAGCATAACATTCATAATTAATTTTGGCCAGTCAGTAGAAAGCAGAGGTTAGCTGATACATTTGTATCAAACTCTGGGGTTCCTGTGTTGCAAAGCAGCCTGGGATAGTTGGTCTCTCTCTCTCTCTATATATATATATATATCATTGTTATGATTTCGCTGTGAGCTCGGATCCCACCCAACCATGTGATTCCATCCTTCAGCAAGTACTTCCTTTGAAAGGTCTTGGTTATGTAAGCTCCCTGTGGATGTGCAAAGCTGGATTTTACTTTCCTGCCTATAACTTTGTAGCTACACTGAACTTATCTATATAACACATATTTTTCTGATAATCACTGCCTGTTTCTTACCAAATATTTATAACCCAGGAAACTTATATATACTAATAATATATTTTCTGTGATAGTAGATATAGACTATATAATATCATGCACAACACGAATACAAGCATAATCTGCATCTTTTTTTGTGTATTGTTGGTAATTTTTTCCATAGTTATCTCTTCAGCTAAAAGAGGTTTTGAGTATATATTGGACATTTCAGGTGTGATTTTTATTCCTACTGGCAAGGCAATGGCTTTCTGTACAATATGTGACATTAGCTTAGGATTCCAGTGATACACTGTATAGCAGGGGTTCCAAAAGAGTACCCATAGCCTCTGTCTTTCAGATATCAACCACATTATTAAATGTGCTAGACGCACCTAATGAAGTTTCCATACCCTAAGTTATCAGTTAAATTGTGTTCTTTTCATGGGTCTCCATCACTATATAAACTTTCTTACTCTAACCATTGATTACCATAATATTACATAATTTGTGTGTATTCTAAAAATAATATGAATTCAAAACCTTGTCTTCTTTTTAAAAAATACATTTGAATGCTACCCCTACATTAGAGCAAAGAGACCTTGCATAATAATCCTATTGGGAGGAAGGTTGAGGGTGACCTGCCATTGGTCTTTATAAGGACTAATTAATATTTTCTAATAATTAGTCACAGTACATAGCCTGTTTATTATGTTACAAATATTAAAATTGATCAACATATTAGGCTTAGATGGGTTACTCCAAATGACTGAGCCACGTATTAAATCAAGTGAGCTCAAGCAGAGAGTCTTAGATTGTTAAGGTGTCCTAATGACCTAGGCCCTCATTCAATTGCGATTTGGCCAATTAAATAGGGCTCTAAATAAGCACATAGCATATTTTTTTTAAAGAAGTTTTTAGTTAGTGAAAACCTTGTTTTTGGATAGATGCTTACTAACTAAAAACTTATTTAAAAAATATATGTTATGTGCTTATTTAGAGCCCTATTCAATTGGCCAAATTGCAATTGAATAAGGGCCCTAATGACTAGAACTCTGGAACATTTATGATTATTTTTTTTTTGTCTTGAGGATGTCTCTTGTTGTCCAATTTGTCCCACTAGGCATAACTGTTCAAAAACAATAGGGCATGATAGTAATGTAGTGGCCATACACAATAACATTTCTCCCTTGATTTTTTTGTTTAAAGAAATAAAGCACCGGTCGATTCGGTAACTAAAAATTCCTAATGATACTCTATGAAAATTATAAATAACTAAAGCCATGCATAATTGTCCACATCAGGATACTAGTCACATTGATCACCCTTTTTAAGGATTTTATTGATGCACAAATTACATTCTGTACATTAGTAGTAATCAACAATTCTATTTATATTATATATTTATATAATGTATGTAGTTAATTCTGAATGTTTTACCTAACCTGTATCCTTATCAATGCAGATAAAAGCTGTTGACAATGGCCGCCCACAGAAGTCTTCAACTTCACGCCTCCACATCGAATGGATAAAGAGACCTCCACCTGCTCCAAGTTCTTTGAACTTTGATGAACCATTCTACAACTTCACCATAATGGAAAGTGACAAAGTTACAGAAATTGTGGGTGTAGTAACTGTACAGCCTTCAAATATTCCTCTTTGGTTTGATGTAGAAGGTAAGATAAAGTATCTACAAAGAAGAAAAAAATATGGATTATAGTAAAAAAAATGCTTATTTATTTGGTGCAAGAATAATGTTAAGTGCTACTCCATACTATTGAGAACCTCAATTGTGAATAATTTGAACCTAATGTGTTTACTCAAGATTTGCAGTTTTGCTTTCCTTTACTTCAATAACAGAAATCAATAATTTCTGCGAATAATTTTTTACCAAAAAAAATCACGATAAATGATTATTTGGAAAGACAATAACTGTCGGTTCAACAACATGTACCCACATAGGATTAATGCTTCACATAAGAAAGACAACTGCTCTAGTGGAGCATGTTGTAATATTTTACAGATACATTAATACCTACTGTAATTTTTATAACGAATAAAAAGCTTTCTTTTCCACATGTTAGCTGAATTTAGATTTAAAATCTTGATTGTCAACTTGACTATAAATTGTAAACTACTTTAGTAACACACCCATAGTTATGGTACAAATATCTGATACGTTTTCAGCTGCTCTAGTGAAAGCATGTTGTAATATTTTACAGATACATTAATACCTACTGTAATTTTCATAATTAATAAAAAGCTTTCTATTCCACCAGCTCAATATAAGGTGAATTTAAATCGTGAGTGCCAACTTGATTTTATACTAAACTAATTTAGTAACCTACCCATAACTATTTTAAAAATATATATATTTTAAAATATTTTATAAAATGTACTATTTAATGCATTTGCAAATTTTTTCATAGCTCTGGAGCTATTTACTGTGCTATGCTTTTACTAATATCTTATGGCTTCTTCTCTTCGACTTTCCTTTCTGTTGTCAAAGTTTCCGTGTACCTAACCTGTTGTCTCTCTTACTCATCTCTCTTTCTTCTTTACCTTTTCTGCATTCTGTTGCTTTTTCTGCTGACTGCCCTGCTTCAAGGTGGCAAGCATGCTCGAGAGATGTTCTATATTCTACAGACAGCTTGTGAGCAGAACTGTTCAACAGAAGGTATTAATGGAGCTACATGTATCGGCTAATTTACTCAGCTCGGTCTCTTTTACAAGCTCTTTGAAGCAAATTAACCTACGTTTCTTTAAAACGTTTCTGACGGGATATCACAAATTTCACATATACATTCGTTTTTTCTTTAATTTTCTTTTTTTCGAAAAACAAGGATCCAATTATTTCCTCTTTCATCTCTAAATTTCATTGGTTCTTCTAGAACATGTACAGCGTAATCTATTTAAAATATCATTATTCTAATCTAGCCTTAATAGTCTTCATTGGTAGCTTCAGGTTATTTTATTTTTTGAAATGCTAAATAGAGATCCGAGTTTGCTTTATTAACCAAAATTGTGCTAAATACATCTGAAATAAATTAATTCCATTATAATCTCATGTTGCCGGCTCTTGGACAAGACGTATAAGTTTAATTTGCAGAGTTTTTATGTTTACTCAACATATAATGTGTGTTAATTCTGATTTATTGTAGTTGACAAAACCAGTTTACGTACTGATTTATCAAATAACTCAACTCCATGCAAAGGCTGCAGGCGTAATATAATGAACACACTTTCTATATCTGCTTTTTGTATGAATATCCCTCGAGTACCTGGAAGCTTTTTGGAAAAGACAATTAGATGCTTAGCTAAACACTTTTGCATTACATAGACAAATCCTTTCATTCATTCTTGTCGGTTTAACAAAGATGAATTGTAAGTAGAAATCGTTTTGTTTCAGGTTGGCAAAAAAATAATGGTTACAGCACTTTTTCCCCCATTGTGGCACACAGAAAAAAGTATTTAATGCCGTACAAATGTGCAATAGTAGATAGATAAATAGATAGATGGAGGGATGGATGTCTGGACGAATTGATGTCTAGATGGATGGATGTCTAGATAGATAGATGAATGGATGGATATATGGATGGATGATGGATATCTAGATGGATGGATGGGAAAATGGATATCTAGACGGGTGGATGGATATCTAGATAAATAGATAGAGGGAAATATCAACCAATGGACTTTTCTTGTATCATTGGGGCTTATGTAATCAATGATTTGCCCTTCTTTTGTAAACGTTTACAAGTCATGCTGCCCACCTAAATTTGCTCCCTATGCAAAGATCTAGACCTATTAGACACAATGCATCCATTAAAAGGCCATTAAGCTTGATTAAGAGCATAATTAGGTAGGAAAAAATAAAATTAATTATTTCATGGATGCATCAATGGTATTTGGTGGAAGTGGTCTGTGTGAGAGGGGCATTTACATTTCTGGAGAGCTGTGGTTGCATCTATTGCTGCAACCTGCCTGGTTCTGGGCCTATGAGGGGTAAAACAAGATTTCCCCAAAAAATGTTTTAAGTCCATGTCTTACACAGTTGCTAATATTCATAGTTCTTACATACTTTGACGAAAAAGTGTTGTTTTTTTTCGAACTACAGGAGTCCTTTAATTGAGTTAACTTCTCTTTTAGTCTACAATCTACCCTTTATTAGTGCTATTATAGCTGAATTATTTTTTTATTATCTGAGTCTGAATAACATGCTCTTTTTCTGAATTTTATTTATCTTTCAATTGCCCATTTAGATGTTTAACTAGAATGAAAATACCACAAATTAAATTTCTGACTTGTTTGTGGTTTTGTGGTATATTATGTTGAAGACTTTTCTGCGATTGAAGTCGCTAATCTAGTTTTTTTTTTTTTTGGCATATTCCCTAAAAATATTTTACAGTGATCTAGTAAAACTTTATTGGATTCCACTTCATTGAAAGGCTAAAAAAATAAACCTAAAGTGACATTTTATTTTGCACTGCTAGTTCCAAATAATATGCAAAATGAATTATTTTACAACTGTCTGTACCTTAGTCTATGCTTTTCATCTCTTGGTACGCCATTGAAATTCATATGCGTATTTTGCTTTTCTCTTCTAATTAACAGAACAAAGTATTCTCTTTGAAAAACTCCATACTCTCCCAAGGCTTTCAATTAAAGACTTTCCTTGCAACTCCGTTCTTCAAACGATTTTACAGTCAATTTTTTTTTTTTTTGCTACATTTCCCAAGCAAATCAATTAAAACGTTAATTGGGAGATGCCATGTCTTTTTTAGCATAAAATTTAAAACGCATGTAATTTTACAGCAGTTCCCAGCTACCTTGGTATCTCTACAACCTAAATTAAATGTCAAGCACAATTATCTGCTCACGAGCAATTATGAACATCCTGCACATATGACAGCTGTGAGACGTACATGCTTACGGTTTGCGTATTGTAAAAAGAGGAGCATTTTTTACATTATTCACTGTAGTTTTATTCTAATATAATCTTGATAATTTAAAATAAATGTAATGTGGTTTTTATTTGACGTGCTCAGGAAACAATTAAATATAATATAAAGAAATTATTTTGACATGATTAAATAAATATTTGAAGAATTTGACTTGAAAACAGGCAATATGTTTTTAGAAAGTAAAAAAAAAAATGTTTTAATTTTATTAATGAATTAATATTATAATTGATTTTACCTATGGCAGCCGTTGTTTTTTTCTTTACCCTGATTAGTCATACAGAATGAAGATAAAATCTCCATTCACTTCTATTGAAACGTATGCGACAATGATGTGGTACTACAAAATCAAATGGTAGTGCTGATCTTTCCTATTTGCTGGCCGAAGCAGTGGTGGCCATCGTCCACTAGGTGGCGGAGCCAAGATGTCAGCTAATTTCTTGGCAGTGTAAATCTTATAATCTGCTAGTACACCAAACATTAAAGGGCCATTTACATCACTATAATTGCTCTTCATTGTGTAATAGAGCACACAATTCTATGTTAAAGTGGTCTATGTTTTTTTTAATTAAACTAAAAACAGTTTAAATTTTTGTAGTCTTTGTTTACAGACACACTGAAGAATGCCCCATGATTTACAGCATCTGCCAACGACAGTTGTTTCAAGTTCAGTGAACAGAAACACTTATGGTTTTAGTCTTTTTCAGGAATGTAATCAGCAATCAGTTAACCTCCAAGTAACAGATTTGTGATTTTCTTACGGTCATTTCCCTGCACAGATGAATTTGGGAAGGGTTAACCCCTCTTTTTGATCTGTTCTCTGCACACAGCTCTTGCCTTCAGTCTGCCTTTGTGACTTGCCTAATTTTCATGTAAACAGAACTTAATTTATGATTTTTTTCTGTGAAAAAGGCACCTATTTCAAAAAATCAAAAAGTATTTTAACATATTTTCAAGAGTACATTACTGTGGTGTGCTCCAAATTGTGCTGAATTAACTGTCCCTTTAACACCTAATAGTAATATATAACCCCTAACATCCAACAACCCTAACACCCAACAACCCTAACACCCAACAACCCTAACACCCAACAACCCTAACACTTAATCCTAACACTTAATCCTAACACTTAATCCTAACACTTAATCCTAACACTTAACCCTAACTCCTAACCATAACTCCTAACCCTAACACTAAACCGAAATAAATTTGCTGAGAACATGTCCGTGCCAGCCAACAGGAAAGGTCAGCCAACAAGAAAGGTGCAGTAGTGCAAACTGAATGTTTATGGTTAATAAATTAAGGAATATTCCATCTTATTATTACTTTTGAAAATATGTTGCTTGTTAAAAAGTGAAAATATTCAAAAGAACATACAATAAATAGTGATTCTGGACACACATTTTCAAACATAATAACTGTTCTTCAGAAGCAGCTAAGGATTCTGGGTTGTGACATGCTAATGATTCTTTGCATGTCACCACCCAGATCTCGATTCACTTACATTGAGAGGCATGCAACATTTATGTAGTCCTGCAAAATCTAATGGTAGGTCACTCTGAATATTAATACTTAGGCCCTCATTCAATTGTGATTTGGCCAATTCAATAGTGCTCTAAATAAGCACATAACATATTTTTTTCAATAAGTTTTTAGTTAGTGAAAACCTTGTTTTTTTATAGATGTTTACTAACTAAAAACTTCTTTAAAAATATATGTTATGTGCTTATTTAGACCCCTATTCAATTGGCCAAATTGCAATTGAATGTGGCCCATAGTAAATAAAAGGCTATTACATTTTATTATTATTTTTTAAAAATGGTTTTGCTTATTAACAAGGGAATTCTTGACACACGTTTTCAAACATAACAACAATGCAGCTAATGATTCTGGGTAGTGACTTGCAAATACGTTTTGGGGCCTCATTCAATTGTGATTTGGCCAATTGAATAGGGCTCTATATAAGCACATAGCATATTTTCTTTACAGAAGTTTTTAGTTAGAGAAGACCTTGCTTTTGGATAGAAGTTCACTAACTAAAAACTTCTGTAACAAAATATGCTATCTGTTTATAAAGAGCCCTATTCAATTGGCAAAATCGCAATTGAATGAGGTCCCTAGGAATGTAACAAGTTTGTGAATCTGATTAAGGGCCTCATTCAAATGCAATTTGGCCAATTGAATAGGGCTTTAAATAAGTACATAGCATTTTTTTTTACAGAGGTTTTTAGATAGTGAACTTCTATCCAAAAGCAAGGTCTTCACTAACTAAAGTCTTCTGTAAAAAAAAAATGCTATGTGCTTATTTAGAGCCCTATTCAATTGACCAAATCACATTTGAATGAGGCCCCTAGATTACTTACTCCAGCCTCATATTCAGTGGCCACAGACCAAACAAATGAGTCCCATAAAAGATAGATAAGTCTGCCTGTGGATAGATTATATATCACATATTCATCTGTAATATATATTTTAAAGTAATATGAGATCAAAGTAAATATGCTAAACTGATCCATGTTTAAAAAATATAGATGAAAATTGGAAATACATTGCATGACTCAAAAAAAAAATCATTTGTTAATGTGGGATGTGTAGAAATTCTTATTTCCTTGCTGTATGTATAGTATTTTTTTCCAGTCAGCTTTTTATTCATCTTAATCATTTTTGTATCTTTTTTAAATATATTTTTAGGTAATGCTATTAAAAATTTTTATTTAACTTTATAATAGTTTTCTATAATTATACTCAGATCTGTGACTTTTTAAATATATTTTAGGTCATGCTATTAAATCATTTTATTTAACTTTTTAATTAATTTTTATAATTATAGTCAAATATGTGAATTTTTAATATATTTATAGGTAATGTTGCTTAATAATGTTATTTAACTTTTTAATTAATTTCTATAATTAAACTCATAAAAGTGACATTTTAAATCCCATGGGCCTCATTCTATTAGCGGCCGTAGGAGTTGCGGGGCCGCAAGCTATTCGGCTATTATATTCCCCTCAGGCCGGGGATTCCGGCAGGCTTGCGGCCGGTGCCTTGCTATCCCTTGCGGCCGCTCGCGCCGAAGGAAAGCCTTTGATCTAAAACGGCCGCAAGAGTTTCGGCCGCAAGAAAAGTCCGGTTGCTATTCTATTGCTCCGGGAAACCTCTCTGCAAGGCTAAAACCGAGCCGCAGCTTACTTGCAGGAAAAAGGTCCCGCTAGCACCAATTAAGCACATAATATAGCCCAAATAAAGCCATCCTGCACTTTGAGGAGACTATAAAGTGATTGTAGGTGTTAGCAAAAATAGCACAACATTCCCCTATTCTCAAATCCATAAAAAAAATATTTTTTAATATATGTCAAATATCCATGTAAAAAGTCCAGAGAGCTTGGAGCACCTCAGACCCGGCCACGCTGCGGCCGGAAAATAAACAGTTAATGTGAACTCGGGTTTGGGCTGATGTGCAAGATTGAGAGTGGGTTACTTTTAATCCTCATGTCCCCCAATATGATCCCTAGCATTTACAGAGCTGTACAGTGCAGGCTTGAATTTATTTTTGACTTTTAAGATTTCAGAGCCTACGGCCGGTTGCAAGATATGCGGCCGGCCGTAAGAGGGGATCCTTGCGGGGCCGTTTAATAGAATTGCGAGGTAACAGAACCCCCGCAAGGAATCGCAGCCTTACGGACGATTTAAGGCCGGTAATAGAATGAGGCCCCATATATGTATATATATATATATATATATATATATATATATATATATATATATATATATATACATATATTTGTATAGTGGGGTTATAAAATATTCCATAGTTACGTTACTTTGAAAGTGTTTCTGTGTTTATTCAGTAAGCTTACCAGTCTAACAAAATACTGGCAATAACTGCCATATCCCATGAGATATTAGGCACTTTATACTTGAGTGGAGCTTTCAGAAGACGAATGCTGAAAGAAACACAGAAGTTAGCCCAATAGGCAGAGCTGAAATGTCATTTGTACATCATTTTAAATGCCATATGTCAAAGTCCTTTTAGTATATGACATTTTAAAATAATGAACAATGTACATTCCATGTGAGAACAGGCGAAGAAAGTAGTTACGGCTAATAATATCACTTCATTTATACACCTGCACTCAGACTTTCTGGGATAAAAACTAGTATAAAATAATAATAAGAAATAAAAAAAAACAACTCTTTTAAAATAGTATAAAATAAAGATAGAAAATTAAAAAACTCTTGTAAAAAATAATATAAAATAGTCATGAAAAGTAAAACATAAACTCTTGTAAAAAATAGTATAAAGTAATAATAAAAATAAAACATAAACTCTTCTAAAATAGTATAAAATAATAATAAAAAATAAAACATAAACTCTTGTAAAAAATTGTATATAATAATAATAAAACATAAAGCAAAAACAAAAATAGTATAAAAATGATAAAATAAAAAAAAACTCTTGGAAAAATAGTAAAAACTAATAATAGAAAATAAAACAAACTATTGTTTTTTTGCATTACACTATATGATTTTCTGTTTACAAGAAAAACATACATTCATAAACACTTTATTATTACCGTCATAATAATAACAATAATGTATAGTCTTAACAAATTTATTAGACTACCTTTTTACGCAGTGATTATAAAGGTAAAACATTTATAAAACAATATTTAGAAAATTTTGAATTGTACTAAGCATAATTAGGCAGATAAAATGTTTTACATAAGAAAAAAAATATGTGTAATGTCTTTGCTTGTCCCAAGAGGCATCCATGATTCTTTGGTGAAGGTTGCATGTGTGAGAGGAGTATTTACTTTTATGCAGCATAGGGCTTGCAGTTATTGTTTTGCACTGCCTGATTCTTAGCATGTACAAGGCTGGTGTCAAATACCAAAAAAACAGGGGTGAAAATTTCCTGAGACTCTGGGCTCCAAAAATTCTGACTTTTAAATATTTTTGTATGTAGAGACTACAACATGCATGCTGATAAATTATGAATATTGCAAGAAGGGCTACTTAGCTTTATTAAACAATGGACAATTTAAATGTGAGTGTCATAAAGGAGTGACTGTCTAAATAAAAAATAAGAATCATCAGGCATTATAGAAAAATAATTATCATTACATTCAGTTACTGTATTCAGCCTTTATTCTAAAAATTCAGTTAATTTTTGGTTGCAGTCCAATTTTAGCAGGTAGCGGCTGAATAATGTCCATATCACCGATTAACATTGCCCATTGCCATTAAAACCAACTCTGGAATCTCTGTGCTCTAAAATTCATATTATTATGGCTTTATGGAGCGCAATATATTTTGTAACTTGTGAAATAAAAATGACATTTTTAATAGCTCTAATGCAAATGTTTGCCTTCATCAGACCGTAATGATGTTGTACAATAAAAAGCTCTCGACAGAGAACAAAAATATAATTAGAGACAAGAAAAGAGCACATAAAAAAAATTGAAGGACCACAAAATTAGTTTTAAAATGTGCAGATTTGTGTAAAGAAATTGTTAACATGTAATTTCCTAACTGGCATTTTGTTGAAAAAAAATCATAAATAATCTAGTGCAAACTTTAGATAAAATGCAGCTGTTTGAATTAAAAGCTCTTCCTCTGACTAGTGCCTTCCTGTACATAGAAAAGGCTCTGTGATTGGTAAATATTTGGATGTGTATAAGGCATAATCTTTTTTTTAAGTAGGTACAATTTACAGACTCTCTAGATCTATTGTGTACATTTTGCCACCTTGGGCATATCCTACCACCAGTTACACCTTCCCTTCCGATTTAAAGGGTAGGGGAAAGACTGGAGGAGGGGTTTGCATTTTAATTAACTTTTCATTAACATTTGTCAATTATTTATCATTGTTCAACACAATACTGAGAAATTAACTATTCATTTATATAAAGTATTTTACAACTGGTGACTGCAATGGTCCAGCTTTTGTAGGTAAAACTCTTCAATTTTATATACCGTATTTTTCGCCCTATAAGACGCACCGGCAGATAAGACGCACCTAGTTTTTAGAGGAGGAAAACAAGAAAAAAAAAATCTGAATCAAACACAAATACACTTTACACACAGATACACACCTACATTACACACAAATATATATATATATATATATATATATATATATACACACATACATACATACATATACATACACACATAAATATACATACACATACATACATATATACACACACATACATGCACACATACACACACATACACACACATACATACATACACACACACACACATACACACATACACATACATATCCATATACTGCAGCATTTGGGAGCCCTTGACCCTCCCTGACCCTCCTGATCCTCCCTGACCGTCCTGATCCTCCCTGACCCCCCTGATCCTCACCTTCCTTCTGATCTCTGCCATCTTGATCTCACCCCAGCGCTTCCTACCAGCACTCCTCGTGTACTGGAGCGTTGCGTGTGTGACGTCACTAGGACGCACCGGCCGACGCGATGCTGGTAGGAAGCGCTGGGGTGAGATCAAGAGGACAGAGGCAGTTTGAAAAGGTATATTCGCCGTATAAGACGCACCAACTTTCCTCCCCCAGTTTTGGGGAAGAAAAAGTGCGTCTTATACGGCGAAAAATACGGTACATGTTCTGACTAGGTTAATTAATTAATTTGATCATCCTCAATAAGATTATAATATTAAATGTACACTTTACTTCCAAGATGCCTTAACGAGAAGTAAACATTTTATATGTAAGTTTTATATGAGAATTACATTAAGAAAGATACTTCTAATATTTTAAAATTCTGGAGCCTCTCTCTTTCTTATTGTTCTCTCTCATGAAAGGTGAAATTTGTATATGTTATATTTATATGACACTTACATTGAGAAAGATACTTCTAAGATTCTTAACTTTTGGAGCCTCCCTCTTTCTTATTGTTCTCTCTCATGAAAGGTGAACATTTTATATTTAAGTTTTGTACGATAATTACATTGAGAAAGATACTTCTACGATTCTTAACTTCTGGAGCATCCCTTTTTCTTATTGTTTTCTCTCATGAAATGTAAACAGATTAACCCCTATTTAATTACAAGCCCGTAATTATCTTCACACTGCCCGAATATCTGCTGGTTAGAAATTTGTTGCAGTTCCAGATGTATTTAATTGAAACCATGAACCCGCACGTAGCGTTTCAGGGCATGATCATTATCAGTTGAGCAAGCCAGTAAGTTACAATATAGATAGAGCCAATAGTAAAGGAGACCGTCATCATGACATCTGTAAAATGACAATTACAACTTACTCTTTAATCTTTAAACTTCAATAATTTCGTGTTTAGAAGTCGGATCTCCAAAAAGTAGAAATCAATAACAATCAATGAATCAACTGTTCTAGTCCATGCAGGGTCCATGATATGTATTAACTCCTTGATTCCCGGGATCGATAGAACACAGAAATAAAATAAAAAAATATAATATTTTTTTATTGCATATTTGCAGGCTTGAGCTTCTTCTGCAATTAATTATAATGTCTTTCATTGTTTTCCCAGTTTTTTTAAGTACAGTAGTGTGTGTTTATTTGCTTTTGCAGTATAAGAACAGACGTTTAACAAACTTGCGTGTCCTCTCTAGTACTAGTATAATTGTTTGATACATTTGCCAAGGCAATTGCGGGCTTGGTGTAATTGTTGTAATTAAATATGAATTTTGCGTCTTTAGCGCTGGTAACATTTACAGGCTTGAAACATCAAAGGAGGAGACAGGACGGGGTCACGTTTTTGGGAACCGCAGTGATTTTGAGCCTCTAACTCGCAACTGGAATGCGTTTAGCAAAATGTAGTCAATTAAATATCTGTAACTTTTACGGGCTCTGTTACGGGCTCCAGTTATTGCGATTTGGACAATTAAATAGGGGAATTTATATGTAAATGTTATATGATGATAACATTGAGAAATATACAGTTAATTAACCTAATTAAAACACTTATATAAATTAGAATAACTCAATAAAATATTTTCATATAAATAAAGCTATTTTACAGTAAGAATTACATTAATAAATATGAAATGGTATCCGTGTTTGCACAGCCAGTTATACTTAGCAGCAGAAAGCTAATGCAAATGCTGTGTTGTGTGTGAGATCAGTACCTTGGAAAGAAGTAATCTTTATAAATCTTTAATCCAAGGTTGTTTGTGGTCTCCCAGTTTATAGATTTATTTTATTTTCTACCTGATGGCATTTCCGTCCAAGACATACAAAGTTAATATAGTTTGGCAGCATTTTAATGTGACTATTGCATTTCTTGTTACAAAAAAATATATATATAAGATGAGAGAAGGAGGAAAAAAGCAGAGAAATGGAAAGTGTGTCCCTACAATGACTGTATTATGAAGAATAGAAAGTGATTACAGTTGGCAGAATGAGGCAAGTCTGAAATGAACTGTCTCTATATTGAAGTATTGAAGTATTATAATCCATTTTTGAAGGTGGTTAATGCCTATATATTATTTCTTCTGAGCAGGAATTGGTTTTTCGTCTCTGTGCTGTACAAGGTCCATTCACATAAATGTACCCCCTCCCCCCTGTTATTACCCCTCTTTTCATTGCTCTTTTGCTTAGATAGACCCGCCATATTCGTATGTGTAAGTATGCAATAATTATGTATATATTATGTCAAACAGAATAATACAGACTTAAAAAAACTATTAAAGGTAGCAGGTCTACACTGCAGCCCACCCCCCACACCATAGGGATACCAGGGACATGGATATAATGGTAGATTAAAACGAAAAAGTATATACGTGGCATGCTTAAATTCCTTAACAATATTTGACCCTATCATCACCACTGACAGGCTATCTACCGCCCTTTCTGTAAAGTAATACTTTCTCACATTACCCTTAAATCTTATACCTTCCAACTCATGGCCTTTTCTTCTTATATTCCTATTTTCTAGCAGAAATGTCCCTATTTATCTTTATTAAACCCTTTGATATATATATATATATATATATATATATATATATATATATATATATATATATGAAGATTTCTATTGCATCTCTCCTACCTATATCTCCCCTCTCCCTTCTGTTCTCTAAATCAGTGGTTCTCAACCTTTTTGATCGGAGAACCTTTTCAGCTAGTTATCTTTCAATGCTCATGAGGACCTGCTCTGAGGTCTAGAACAGATACATGGAGCACAATACATTTTTTAGTTTTGCACTGGTTTAAATACAGACATTTTCAGTAGTAGTCTATCTCTAACGATACCTAATGATATGGGTATAGTAATGTTATGCACTCCTAAGCTCTTTTTGTTCTTGAGGACCAGTAGATAAGGTCTCAGTGGCCAACAGCAATCCTAGGACCAGCTCTTGAGAACCACTGCTCCAAGCTACACAGATTCAAGTCTTTCCTTATAAGTTTTGTTACTCACCAAGATCACAAGTTAAGAATATCTGTATTTCTGTATATACAATAAGATAATAAATAATAAAGAGTAGCAGAGAGGGCATATCTACTCTGAACAGCTAACAATACAGATCAATGGTGGGCAACTTGGCCCCACAAGGACTGTTAACAGTCCAGCCTTTTAGTCTCTCTACATGAGAACCGGTGGAACAATTAGATGAAACCAAATAACTAAGGTGTGCTGAAGCAGAGAGAGTTTCCCACCACTTATATAAATGGTACTAGTAAATTGCCCGTCAAAAATGATGGTATAGTTTTTAATTTTTCTCTCCCTCTTCCACTCACCCTCCCTTGTGTCTCCCCCCTCCTGTGTGTCTCTTCCCCGTGTCTCTCCCCCTTCCCTCCCCTGTGTCTATCCCCACTTTCCTCTCATGTGTCTATCCCCACTTTCCTCCCATGTGTCTCTCCCCACTTTCCTCCACTGTGTCTCTTCCCCCTTCCCTCCCCTGTGTCTCTTACCCACCCTCCCCTGTGTCTCTTCCCCCCTCCCCTCCCTTGTGACTCTTTCCCCCTCCCCTCACCTGTGTCTCTCCCCCCATGTCTCTTTCTCCCTCTCCCCTACCCTGTGTTTTCCCCCTTCCCTCCCCTGTGTCTCTTCCTCCCTTCCCTCTCCTGTGTCTCTTCCTCCCTTCCCTCCCTTGTGTCTCTCCCCCGTCCCCCCTCCCCTGTGTCTCTTCCCTGCCCTCCCCTGTGTCTCTTCCCCCCTCTCCCCTGTGTCTCTTCCCCCTGTGTCTCTTCCCCCCTCTTCTCTTCTGTGTCTTCCCCCTCTCCCCTCCCCTGTGTCTTCCCCCCCTCTCCCCTTCTGTGTCTTCCCCCTCTCCCCTCCCCTGTGTCTTCCTTCCCCTCCCCCCCTCTCCCCTGTGTCTTCCTCCCCCTCTCCCCTGGTTCTTCCTCCCCCTCTACCCTGTGTGTTCCTCCCCCCTCTCCCCATGTCTTCCTCCCCCTGTCCCCTGTGTCTTCCTCCCCCTCCTCCTCTGCAGCTTGCGGCTGTAGTCGCTAGCTGCTTATTCGCACCGTTCTGTACAGACATACAAAGTACTGGTAAGTGTGTACGCTCCCATGGAGCATTACACATTTACCAGAATCATTATAGTTGATAGACACACTATTGATATTACCACAACGGCAACTGTGGACTACATTATGTCCACTGGAAACGTGCTGCCCTACTCATTCTATAATATCAGCATATATTTGTATTTAAAAAGAAAAAAAACGAATATATCATACAGGCCAAATTCCTACTCATTGGAGCAGATTACTAGCAAAAAGATCTGACCAAATAAAAGTGCTTACTGTGGTACGTAGATACTACTTGCTATGGTTTTGCTTCTATGTATATATATTAGAATTGTACTTGGGTATATATTTCTACCTAGACCTGCACATTTACATGTATTTTTTCAGCAATTAAAAACGGAATCAGTAAATACCCCAAATTTAGCCAATAAAGGATATGTATTATATACTTTCCCCTTCTGGATCGGTACCTTGTTGTGGTGAAGGGGGTGTGTAACTCAATGAAACTGTGAGCTATACCATGGAGGGTAACCCAAGATGGGCAGGTTATAGTAGAAAGGTCAGACAAATCGCAGTCCACTGGAGAAGGAACTGACAACCCCCTCCAGTATCTTTGCCAAGAAACCATATAGTTAAGCACAACCAGAAACAGAAAGATGTGCCTGATTGCTTTGGTCCATATAATCACAGAGAGTCAGGCACGACTTAATGACTGAACAACAACAATTATCTACCGTACTTTATGTTATGAAACTATCCTGCAGAATAATTGCCAAATAAGTATAACTTTAAATGTGAAGATCCATTTTTATTAAAGTGAATGCAAAAAAATAATAACATAAGCTGTATATTTTATGGTATAATTTTCTAGATCCATAATTAGTGCATTACAATTTAGATTTGTTGCTCAGGGCAGTTTATATGTCATCTGCACAAGTATATTAAAGTGCATTTAAAAGACTAGGAAATTAATTAGCTGAACAATTTGCCTTTTAAAAAATAAAGATGCTCATATATTTATAATTTATATGTAATTATACTCAATTTTGGCAAAAAGTATAAATGATGCAACGGCTTTCTAAACGTGTAGGCGGCTAAATACATAAATTAGCTTGAGAATCACAGACTTTCCCAGTGTAAAGATTGTAGTGTTTAGTTATTCATCTCATTATTGTTCATATTATTGCAATTTATGCAGTGTGGTAGAATGATTGAGTAATAATTATAAACATACATTTAAATGGATAATTGTGTAGAGAGATCCAAACACTGATATATTATTCGGTACATTTAAAGAGATCTAGGCCTTTTAGTATACTGTAGGGATTGGATATTTTTTTCTAAAGACACACCTTAGTGACTTCAAGGCTGGATTTGGTGTTAGGCAAAGTAGGCAGGCGACTAGCTGTGCAGAAGACACTAGTTACCCATTTAATTAGTCATGAGATGCAATGTTGCAGATCACTCCCCTTCTATAATCATATATGAAAAGCTACTCAAATTATATTATAATACAATATTTTATGCAAAGCAAAATGCGGCCGTTAATCCTTTAGCGCATCAATTTGGTAGTTGGTAGCTGCAGCTTTCAGCTCCTGCTGTGTTTCCAGATGAAGTGACATTGCTACATGTTTATATTAGCTTTGGCTTTGCAAAGGATACATATTAACTGCAATCATTGTGGCAGTGTCTTTACGCGTTTCACACCAATAGCTCTTCTCGTTCAAGTTTTGTTGCATGCAGCTGATTCTATTTAATTTTCTTTTATGTTGCATCCTTTACCAAGAAAATAAAAGCATTGCAATGTATATAAAGTATACTATATATATTAATATATATTATATATATATATATATATATATATATATATATATTCTATTTTGTATATATATATATATATATATATATTATTATATATATATGAGAGAGAGAGTATAAAAAGTGAAAAGAAAAATTAGAAACTGTGCCTTAATACATAATCTAACCTAATATGCAAACTACCATCTACAATACATATAACATTATTATTAGCATTATTTGTGTAATATCAATATAACATTATATTTATTGCAGTTTGCATATTACATTCAATATTTAGCACAAGGCATACTTTCTAATTTTTCATGTGTTTTTTATTTTGGACACTGGGTGTTCCCTTTTAGATTTTTACATAGTTCATCTACCCAGTGCACTACCTTTATAGTCATATATTAATTAAGCTCTTCTACCAGTTAAATCAATAAATAACACCAACTATTTTTTTTTTCTTTTTAATAGGTGGAAATGTGGACAGTGTTTTTGATATCGAGAAAGGGGTGGGAACGATCGTCATAGCAAAGCCCCTCGATGCTGAGCTGAGATCCACTTATAATATGACGGTGGAAGTTACAGATGGAACAAACGTTGCAACCACTCAGGTAATGTATGCTATTAAGTATTAATGACTAATGAACTCAAACTGAGGTTATAACAGGAAAACAACTGCAGGATGTCTAAAAATAATTTATGGCATCATTAAATTGGCTACCGCATGACCAATAATGTTATAACACTGCAGTTCTCTGCTAATATATATATATGTTATAGGATATACTCTGCTTGTGTCTGTATTAACGAGTAAATCATCAAGTCCTTACATTGTAATTTTCACACACCCAACAGCCTGATACTGACAAGACACAATGGAGTATATTTATAATGCTAACAGTGGGTTTAAAAAGGTTGGATTAAATGGACTCCATGAGCACAAAAAGGAACCTGATGCAGTTCAATGAGCATAAAAAAATATATATATATAGGGCCTCATTCTATTATCGGCCGCAGCCGTTGCGGGGCCGCAAGGACCGGCCGCAAGCTATTCGGCTATTCTATTCCCTTACGGCCGGAGGCTCCGGCAGGCTTGCGGCCGGTGCCTTGCTATCTCTTGCGGCCGCTCGCGCCAGAGGAAAGCCTTTGATCTAAAACGGCCGCAAGACATTTGCAATTCAATAGCTCCGGGAAACCTCTCTGCAAGGCTAAAAGCGAGCCGCAGTTACTTGCAGGAAAAAGGTCTCGCTAGCACCAATTAAGCACATAAAATAGCTCAAATAAAGCCATCCTGCACTTTGAGAAGACTATAAAGGGATTTTAGGTGTTAGAAAAAATAGCACATAATTATCCTGTACTCAAATCCGTAAAATATTTAATTTTGAATATCCGTAAAATATCCATGTAAAAAGTCCAGAGTGCTTGGAGCACCTCAGACCCGCCCACGCCGCAGCCGGAAAATAAACAGTTAATTTGAACTCGGGTTTGGGCAGATGTGCAAGCTTGAGAGTGGGTTCCTTTTAATCCTCATGTCCTCCAATATGATCCCTAGCATTTACAGAGCTGTACAGTGCAGGCTTGAATTTATTTTTCAGTTTTTATATTTCACAGATTACGGCCGGTTCCAAGATATGCGGCCGGCCGTAAAAGGAGATCCTTGCGGGGCCGTATAATAGAATCGCGAGTTAACAGAACCCCCGCAAGGAATCGCAGCCTTACGGCCGATTTACGGCCGATAATAGAATGAGGCCCATAGTAAATAAATAGTACATCTGTGTTCACATTTGAATGTTTAAAACAAGTTAAAAAACCTGCTTCCAGCTCAGAATTCCGAGAAAAACAGTTATTACACTGCATTCTGGGAAGCTGAGCTGGGACATGCATATGTGCCCACAAATGCCTCGCTCTTCAATCCATTGCCATTTTCAAACATGGTTTCCTTTAAGCTTATGCCCACGGCATTACCCAGCTTTTATGCAAAGCCAAGGTTGGATTTAACACAAGCTGAGTATCCTATCCATGTACAGCAGTTTCAAGCTTACTGGTTATCATCAGCATTGAGCAGGATATCAGCTTGTGTTGTGGATCTTATGAGTAGGTAGTTCACCACAACAATATATATAGTTCTAATAATTTTTCTCTATCACATATATAGTTGTCGTACTGCGAGTTGTCGTCACGCAATGTTAAAAATTGCAGGCGACTCATGCGCTTATCGCGAGGCACAAGGGAGTTAGGCTCCAACGAGCAGACCCGCGATGAGTGTTGTGGGAGTTAGTTAAGCATTTAAGGCACTCATCGTGAGGCACGCACCACTTTGGGGCTGCAATGAATGGCCAAAGGCCCTTTTTGCAGGCCCAGCCTACATGTGAGCACCGTAGGCTGTGATCAGCGTTAAAGCGCATAGAACTTTGGCGCTGTTCGTGAGGCACGCAACACTTACGCATTTATTGGCCGAATTTGTTTTTCAACAGTGTAACTCGAATGACCCCCCAAAAACGCTCAATAGTTAAAAAAATTATTGTCAACACTCACACACAGCACAGGGGGAGAGCCAGAGAGCCTGTGAGTGAGGTTGCAAGTTAATTTGAGACTTAATTGGCGTTTTTCGGTGATCAAAAATCAGCTAAGCGAGGAAAAAATGACGTCTAAAAATTCTCAAACAGGATCAAAACGAGGCCGAAGACAGTAACAAAAACCAATGGCAGTCAGCGTGCTCCACGCAAAGCTTCAGCAGAGATATAGAGGAGAAACAGGGAAGGGACGGGGGGAGATGCTGGAAAGAGACACATGGCTGACAGATGGAGGAAAAGAGACAGAAGGGAGGCAAATTTGAAAAGCATGATGTTGTGTGGCAAACAGCATTGCCAGACTTCAAATTTTATTGCCGTCATTTTTTGACGGTCAATTCCCCAGTAGTTAATAATTACTGAAATATGCAGCATTGTTTATGTGACTCCTTTACTGTAAACTGTACATCATCCAATGTAGTCTACCTGATACAATATACTGTATGTGAGAGAGGCTGTTACATTGGAGAAACCAGAGAGAAAATGCTCATGAGAATGAACCTCCACAGAAGCACCATTTCCCCCAGGTTAATCACTCCATCCAGAACCTCAAAATAAAAGAACTATCCAACAGCGGAAAACGTTTGAACTAAATATGATTACATGTTTTAATACAAAGGATTCTGGGCTTAATATTGATTTAGGTTTTCTATCCTACTATCTAAATATCTTATAACTCATACACATTCCACATACCTCCCCCATTTAACTGCTGTTTTTCTAATCCACAAACTATGGTGACATTTATTGCTCTTAATTAATGATTCTCTTAATTATGTACTCTTATCTAAAACCTGGTCTATAGTTAATTTTTTTCCACATTTTTTTTCCTCTTCTTTTCTGTCCACTTTTTTTACTTCTCTCATATTTTTATCAGTATTTTTTTTGACTTAATAAAGAGAGGTTATCTCTCGAAAGCTCGTCGTTATATAAAGTTTTTCCAATAAAAAAGGTATCACTATATACTGCAATACTACTATTCATCTATATATATATATATATATATATATATATATATATATATATATATAGTTCTAATAGTTTTTCTCTATAGTAAATAATTCCTGAAATATTCAGCATTGTTTATGTGACTCCTTTATGTTACTACATGGCTCCTTATGCTAATTAGTAGTTCAGTTTGCTTGATAAGTATGGTGGAGGATCTAACTGCATGACAGCGTTGGGGAACATTTTTAGTATTGGCCTCTAGTTGAGCTGATTGTATCCACCCTGATAAGAACAGTCTGATTAGATGAGAGGCCATACAACTATTCAAAGGCTGCCCCACAGGGAACCATTTCAACATAGCAATTTTCCAGCCATTGTGTTGACATAACTTTGCGCCTGAAAATTTAGCACTGCCTGCTAAATTTTCAACCTTATAGTTGATGTAGTAGATCAGCAACAACTGAGCTTAATCTTTGAAAGCAAGTTTAATATTTAATTCTCCCTCATTTAATAATTCAATATGAGTTGTATTAATTATTACTGCCTAATTAAAGCATCTAACTTTTATTATTAGGGAATTGGAGTGAAAAGAACATTTCGGCCCTTGCAGAATTCATTTTTTTAATTAGAATGGTTAACCTCTTCTCTTTTTAATGCATCCTTTCTAAGTTTCCGAGCAGTTTGGGTACGTTTCACATTTGCATTTATAATTCTTATTTAAGACCCTCAGAATCTATTCACTTCCAGATGTTCACTATTATGTGCCATTTAAACCTATTTTATTAAGCCTAGTGATTACTTAAAATATTCAGTGACAATATTATTTCAGTTTTAGGCTAAAACATTTGTTTATGGAAAAATAGTATGAATAGTAATGACTTTGCCATAAAATAATATCTGATTGGGTCAGCGAGAATTTCAGCAAATTGCAACAAAATAGCCGTAGTTTAAAAACTGCTAATATGTTTTTTTTCACCCAAAAAAATAATAAGTGTGATAATTGCAGGTTAGATGAGGGTTATGTGCTGGGAGTCCGATCACGGGACAATTTGACCTTGTAAATAAAACGGGTGATTTTACTATAATATAAGGTCTGTAATGTGTAAGGTATCAGCAGCCCAGTGTTCCTTCAGATTGATTAATTTTTTCGGGAACTTGAGTGAAATGCATGCCTTTTTTGTACCTCTGCTTAATTCATCATTGCTCAGGGCCATGTTTGGAAAAGTGATTACTTTTTCAAGACAGAAGGTGAACACCATCCTTCACTTGCTGGCTCTGAATAAATGTATTTTCAGTGTGCAGACTGGAGTCCCAAGTATATAAGTGAGAACAAAATAAGCATTTCTTATACACGTCAATACTTTGTACTTAAAGCTCTCGGCACCCGTTCCAGCTGCTTTTTGCTATATGTAGGGGAGTACTTAGGTTTTATGCTTTCCTAGGACTGTACGATTTGTGATCCATCCAATGACCCAGTTACTACCCCTCTCTTCCTCTTGGTACATGCAACAACAAGCATAGAGGTGCACAATCAGAGAAGGAACTAACCTTAATAGGTTTATTCTATGGACATGATAACCCACTCAGACGCACGTTTCGACTTTAGTTGGGCTTAATGAGCAAGGAGTCAACGTCTGGTGCACCCTATCACCCTTACGGAGACTAAGCCCTAAGGGTCATTTCCATAATCAACAACAAAAAACAGTGGTGTGCAATCAAAGGACAAACTAACCTTAGTAGGTTAGTTTTATGGACATGATAACCCACATTGAGAGCAACCTCTTTATGCCTCACTTGTGCCCTCAACTGGCAGAAATATCCTGTAGTATATCAGTTTGGTCTCACTCAGAAGAGTGATCCAGCCCCCAAATACCAGGCAATTCTACCCTGTACAGGAGAAACAGCAACCCCAGACGCACGTTTCGACTTTAGTTGGGCCTTAATAAGCAAGGAGTCAACGTCTGGTGCCCCCTATCACCCTTACGGAGACTAAGCCCTAAGGGTAATTTCCATAATCAACAACAAAAAACAGAGGTGTGCAATCAAAGGACAAACTAACCTTAGTAGGTTAGTTTTATGGACATGATAACCCACATTGAGAGCAACCTCTTTATGCCTCTCTTGTGCCCTCCACTGGTAGTATATCAGTCTGGTCTCACTCAGAAGAGTGATCCAGCCCCAAAATACCAGGCAATTCTACCCTGTACAGTAGAAACAGCAACCCCAGACACACGTTTCGACTTTAATTGGGCCTAAATGAGCAAGGAGTCAACGTCTGGAGCCCCCTATCACCCTTACGGAGACTAAGCCCTAAGGGTAATTTCCATAATCAACAAAAAAAAACAGAGGTGTCCAATCAAAGGACAAACTAACCTTAGTAGGTTAGTTTTATGGACATGATACCACCCTGAGAGCTCACTTGTGCCCTTCATAGGGATATATATCTAGCTATATCCCAATCATAAGTTTAAAACACACCTATATAGAAAATCAGAAGTGTGTATGTGTAAGTATACAATAAGTCAGAAATGTCCAGGTACACATACAGACTATTTGCATATTCCACGGCATTGCATCAGTAACTTCAGCCAGCGTGATGCCCCCTGGAAATGTGCAGCCCTTGCCCTGGGCCATATGCATACTGTAAATAATACTATAAACTTCAGTGATGTGACCAGTTTATTCTCCTATTTTACACATACTCCATACATTTAAAGCAAATGTACACAGGATTCTGTGTATCCATATTGTCATGGGTGTTTTCCAGCCTGTGTGGCTCTGCAGGACAGACTTTGTCTACCCCTGGCCTAGGGTGAAACATACCCATGATAATATGGACAGAGAATCCCATGTACATTTGCTTTGAATTTATGGAGTATATATAATAAATGAGAATAAACTGAAGTTTATTGTATTATTTATAGTATCCTTATTTGAAGAACTTGACTTGAAACCTGGGAAGAAGTGTGGATTTAGATAAAATCTCTATCTTGTTCTGTTGAAAGATGACCATCTTCAGTATGAGAACCCTCCTGCTTAAGCTATAGGCCGACTAGCAATCCAAGAAGATATTAGATGTTCTTAAATTATATGATTATGCTCATGGCTTCTTAGGTTTTTCTCAAACTATGTGTGTGCATCGTTCAGTCGTGTCTGACTCTCCGTGACCTCATGAACCTTAACACACCATGCTGATTCACTTGGTATTCATGGCAGAGAGACCGGAGTGGGTAGCCAGTTCCTTCTCCAGTGGGCCACATCATAAAGCTTCTGGTATTCCTAGGTGGTCTCCCATCCAAGCACTGACCAGGCCCAACGCTGCATGTATTCAGGGTTGTGTGACCTCTTAATTCCCTGACTGGAATCAAACCCAGGTCATGGCGGTGAAAGCACTGAATCCTAATCACTGGACCACCAGGGAACCCTTTCTCAAACTATAGTTCTTCGTTAGTAGGTAAATTAAGAAATGTTTTATAACATAGGGCTAAATTCACTACTAAAATGTTCTGTAAATGTTTATTACATTATTAGATTAACCACTTGGTGACTGATTTCATTTTTTGTAGAAATAGTGAATTAAAGATATTTTTGGCTGGATGCTTCTGTTAGCTGTGCACAGCAAATATGATACAGTAATAAACTTTTTCATATTGTTATTAGAAGCAGAGTCTGAACTTTGATAGCGTAATACTGAATATTGCTTTTGAAATCATTGAATATGAATTGTATTAAAGCGACACAGAAGAGGTTACAAATATTGTATAATTAAAAACTATAGGTAGTAACAAGTAGTTAAAGGTATTAGGAAGTTTCCCTGTTTTTATCTTTCTCTAATCTAACATACTGCTTATATCGGAAAAACACATTACATTGAACCATTACATACACATTTTAAAAACTTATTTTATTTAAAAAAAAAAAAAAAAAGGTTTCCACACCCACAGAGCTGCCTACATAGACACCTGGTACTAACCAATAGGAACACTGCATTCAAGTAAGTTTTTTATTCCTATACTAACCTTCTAGCCAACAGCAGCACAGTGCAGAGATCCAGAGAAGCACTGCCTGAAGCTGCTTCCTTGTTTCCCTGTTGTGGGAACAAAAGACTGCACATCCCATGATGCTTTGCTGCAAAGACTGATCCACATACATTGCAACAATGTTGTAGCTGCCTCTGATTGGCCAGAACGAATTATGAATTTTATGCTAATTTAGCTTGGATTGTCAGGGGCATTGCTTCTCAAAATCAACTGCCAGAAACTTGGGCATGTTTATTAATGTTTATTTTGGTATTCTGTTTCATGCAAAAAAAAATGTTTTCATACACTACTGATTTCAGATGCCTTCATAATCCACGAAACTTCCATATAACTTTAATCGGATGAATGTTATGTAAAACAAACTACAGTAGAATACTAAGTGGATTAGCATTGTGTGTGGCGGCCCATGAGGTCACGGAAAGTCGGGCACGACTGAGTGACGCAAACACACACATAGTAAAATAAAATTGAAGTTCGCCATTTTGAACATTCAATCTTTCTGATCCACCAGAAAATCAAGACTCATTTAATTATCAAATAGTGACCTTTACAGCTACAGTTAGGGCTGTACAGTGACCTTTTTAAGAACATAATACGATACCGGGAGATATTATCTAAACACAAAACGATCACGTGTATTGTTGTAAATATCCAAGATAAATCAATTTACCTTCCATCCCCAGTTATGCATGTGCTGTATAAGCCGTAGTTCATTAGCGGAGTCTCCTCATCCTCCTCCCTGAGATGTCTCTGATTATCTCTTTAACAGTTCAAGTCATCTGATGGACCTGTTTTGTCAATATACTGATCGCATCATTAGTCTCTGTGTTAAATCCACTGACCTAATATCCTTGAAGCCAAGTATCAGCGACAAATAACATAATTAGTATTTACAGCTTATGACCTTTTGCAGCATCTTGTTAATTCATGCTCCTGTTCTGAAGATTTTCTTAAAGGGATATGAAAGATTTCTGGATCTTACTAGGTATATAATATACCTATTTACTTTTATGTACTTTATTTTATTAAGAAATGCTTATAAGATCTGTTTTACTGTCTACAATCAAACAAATAGTCCCGGTATGGGCCTGCCCTCTGCAGCTCATGAAAACACAGTCTGCTGTACTTGCTGTGCAGTGTCTCATAGTAACCAATCAGTGACTATCTCTCACTAACATGATGCTAAGACATGGTCACTGATATGCTAGGACAAGATACTGCTCATCCACTGTGCATACACTGCAGTGGGCAGACCCATACAGGGACTATTTGTTTGATCTTAGGCAGTACATGCTTATAAGCACTTATAAAGTGCATAAAAGTGATTAGATAATATATTATATACCTTATAATATCCAGGAACCTTCCATATCCATGTAATGTTCAATAAAGATTTTGGCAAACTGCAGGTGTCCAACAAAATAATTGACATCAGCCATCCAAATACTTGGAAGTGACCTCTATTAATCCCTTCTGTATCTCAAAGCTACTCCAAGGACATGCTCATTATATGTATACAGGGAGTGCAGAATTATTAGGCAAGTTGTATTTTTGAGGATTAATTTTATTATTGAACAACAACCATGTTCTCAATGAACCCAAAAAACTCATTAATATCAAAGCTGAATATTTTTGGAAGTAGTTTTTAGTTTTGTTTTTAGTTTTAGCTATTTTAGGGGGATATCTGTATGTGCAGGTGACTATTACTGTGCATAATTATTAGGCAACTTAACAAAAAACAAATATATACCCATTTCAATTATTTATTTTTACCAGTGAAACCAATATAACATCTCAACATTCACAAATATACATTTCTGACATTCAAAAACAAAACAAAAACAAATCAGTGACCAATATAGCCACCTTTCTTTGCAAGGACACTCAAAAGCCTGCCATCCATGGATTCTGTCAGTGTTTTGATCTGTTCACCATCAACTTTGCGTGCAGCAGCAACCACAGCCTCCCAGACACTGTTCAGAGAGGTGTACTGTTTTCCCTCCTTGTAAATCTCACATTTGATGATGGACCACAGGTTCTCAATGGGGTTCAGATCGGGTGAACAAGGAGGCCATGTCATTAGATTTTCTTCTTCTATACCCTTTCTTGCCAGCCACGCTGTGGAGTACTTGGACGCGTGTGATGGAGCATTGTCCTGCATGAAAATCATGTTTTTCTTAAAGGATGCAGACTTCTTCCTGTACCACTGCTTGAAGAAGGTGTCTTCCAGGAACTGGCAGTAGGACTGGGAGTTGAGCTTGACTCCATCCTGTACCCGAAAAGGCCCCACAAGCTCATCTTTGATGATACAAGCCCAAACCAGTACTCCACCTCCACCTTGCTGGCGTCTGAGTCGGACTGGAGCTCTCTGCCCTTTATCAATCCAGCCACTGGCCCATCCATCTGGCCCATCAAGACTTACTCTCATTTCATCAGTCCATAAAACCTTAGAAAAATCAGACTTGAGATATTTCTTGGCCCAGTCTTGACGTTTCAGCTTGTGTGTCTTGTTCAGTGGTGGTCGTCTTTCAGCCTTTCTTACCTTGGCCATGTCTCTGAGTATTGCACACCTTGTGCTTTTGGGCACTCCAGTGATGTTGCAGCTCTGAAATATGGCCAAACTGGTGGCAAGTGGCATCGTGGCAGCTGCACGCTTGACTTTTCTCAGTTCATGGGCAGTTATTTTGCGCCTTGGTTTTTCCACACGCTTCTTGCGATCCTGTTGACTATTTTGAATGAAACGCTTGATTGTTCGATGATCACGCTTCAGAAGCTTTGCAATTTTAAGAGTGCTGCATCCCTCTGCAAGATATCTCACTATTTTTGACTTTTCTGAGCCTGTCAAGTCCTTCTTTTGACCCATTTTGCCAAAGGAAAGGAAGTTGCCTAATAATTATGCACACCTGATATAGGGTGTTGATGTCATTAGACCACACCCCTTCTCATTACAGAGATGCACATCACCTAATATGCTTAATTGGTAGTAGGCTTTCGAGCCTATACAGCTTGGAGTAAGACAACATGCATAAAGAGGATGATGTGGTCAAAATACTCATTTGCCTAATAATTCTGCACTCCCTGTATATACTTGTGTGTGTTTGAGTCATTCAGTCATGTCTGACTCTCTGTGACCTCATGTCCCGTAACCATGTTGATCCACTTGGTTGGATGTGGGTTGCCAGTTCCTTTTCCAGTGGACCACAACATACAGCACCTGGTATTCCTAGGTTGCCTCCCATCCAAGTACTGACCAGGCCCAAAACTGCTTGGATTCAGGGTGGCATGACCTCTTGGTCTTAAGTGCAATTTCTTATTTCTCACACTGGGGCTAGATAAAGAGGATAAGCATGCCCAGTTGAATAAATGGTAACACAGTATCATTAAACACATTTACATCAATGGGACATACTTATCGTCCTTATCAAAACCATCTTTTTGTATGCAGCAATGAGGGAGGGCAGATGGGGGAATAACTGTATAACAATTCTTATATAAAGAAATGGTAAGAGTCATAAGTTCATGCAATAGTTAAGCCAGGGCCATTTAGTGTATATAGAAGTTTCCTGGATTATGAATGCATCTGATAAAGAAGAATCAGTAGTGTAAGAAAACAGTTTTTGCATGAAAAAAAATCCCCAAACAAACCTTAATAAAATTACCTTAGAGTTTTTTCAAATGTTTTCACTTTTCTGTCAGTTATTTTTAAGAAGTAATTCCCCTGAAAACCCAGGCTAAATTAGCATAAAATTCATAATTTGTTTTGGCCAATTAGAGGCAGCTACAATCTCCAGGAATCAGTGTCTGCAGATAAGCATCATGGGATGTATAGCCCTTGTTCCTCAAGCAGTGGATCTCTACTCTTGTTATCTGCACTGTTGGCTGAAAGGTTAGTATAGGGTTAAAAAGTGCTTGAATGCAGTGTTTCTATTGGTAGGTACCAGATCCCTGTGTAAGTACTTCTGGGGGCGTGGAAAACTATTTTTTAGTAAAATAAATCTGTATGTATATAGAATGACTCCATGTAATGTGTGTGTCTGATATAAGCTGTATGCGTTAGATTAGAAAAAGTTAAAAACAGGGAAACGTCCATATGCCTTTAAACATAATTATACCAACGGGGCATGCTTATCATCCATGTCAAACCCATCTTTTTAAATTAATTTTAAATGTAAAATATATTTATATAGATTTTCCTACTAGGTGTTCATATTGCTGGAGCAAATCAAAAAAATGTTTTTTTGTTAATCTGCTTTTTATCTAAATTGTACAAAAATAAAAATAGAGAATAAGTGAAATATTCCATGTTCAGAAAGCACAATAACGAAGGAGAATAAAACAAACTGCTGAAAACCCACATATTTGAATTTGCCTCAAGAGGGCTTCAGCAAAATGTAAAGAGGCTAAAAAAGCTAATCAGGCCTAAGGGGACCTAATTGTGGAGGCACTCTCGAAATAAATAAAAAAAAGAAGAAAGGCCGTTACGTTTAGGAATTACCAGATCTGACAAATAAATACAAAGCAAAATGCTGAGCTTTTGCAGTTACGGGCTTAATAGGTTGTGGTACAACAGAGGTCACGGTTAAAGCAATTAACAAAAAGTAATCTTTAAGAATTTTTTTTTTTTAAATACAATTTCTAGTACTTTTTCAATTTTTTATACTTTTATAATGAAGGAAACTCAATGGCTTTTTATTTTATTTTTGTTCCAATTTTAATTTATTGTTGTAAATGGAATACTCTGAGCATCACTTTGCTTCATTTGTGGGATTAGGAGGGCACGGCATCTTTATGTGAAACTTTGCTAACTGTGGGAAGTTAAGAGAGACGTGCGGTGACTATAAATGAGTCCTGGGCAGGAGACAAACAGAGGCTGGCAAAAGGTTTCAGAGTTCAGCTACGTATTAGAGAAAGGTGATTTGTGGCGCTCAGACGGATGCAGGGCTGGGAACGCATAACAAAAAGGAGGAAACGCTTTGCATGATAACTAATCTGGGATTTCAGAAGACAATTGGCCAGACCTACTAAGCTTCTTAGGTATGCAATGGGGTTTACTGAGGCTATGATGGTTGTTTTGTATGGAAAAGTGACAACAGAAGTACTTCATAGACTCTGTGAATCTTAGAGAGTCTGGCCCAATTTGTATGACATTTAAAATACTACTATAGTGTCAATATATGGGTTCCATGGTGGTCCAGTGGTTAGGATTTGGTGCTTTCACTGCAGTGACCTGGGTTTGATTCCAGTCTGGGACCCACGAGGTCACACCACCCTGCAGACATGCAACGTTGGGCCTGGTTGGTACTTGGATGGGAGACTACCTAGGAATACCAGGAGATGTATGCTGTGGCCCACTGGAGAAGGGATTGCAACCCACTTCAGTATCTGTGCCATGAATACCAAGTGGATCAGCATGGTGTGATACAATCCATGAGGTCACGAATGAACGGCGCAAACGCACATAGTTCCAATATAATGGGATTTACAGGTTGTCCACATTTTATGGACAAGATACTTTCCAGAAAATGTCTTTAGGTCGGATTTGTATGTAAATTGGATCCATGAATAATAATAATAACAATACTATAATGGCTCATGTGGTAATAATAATACCATGTAATGCTGTCATAATAATAATACCACTGTACTGTAATAATATACAGAACAAACAGAACATAAAAACAAACTCATACAAAAAGTCTTTGGAGGCCGTTCTTAAGTACGGGTCTTCTGTAACCCGGGCCCTCCTGTAATTTGATTTTTTAATAACCGATTAGCTGTAAAAATCAGTATTGGGAAAAAATGATTTCAGCCTTAAAAATAAAAATTGAGCTTTAATGTTTCATACTTTTCTGTATAGCCATGCCTTGAAGAAGTAAAATTACTAAACGCGTAGGTTGGAAAGAGTCTCTAGCAGCTCCGCAATTGCAAATTGTATTTTAATTTGTTCATTTTTTGTCTTGGAGTTTTTTACAGAGTTTTTAACAGGTTAAGGTGTATTATAGGACCATATATATGGACTGAAACCAACTTTTCTATCTATAATTGTATATTTATTGTACCCTCACAAGGGTGATAAGAATTTAATTTTTTTTGGTAGTTTTTTTCTGATCACTAGAATCATGTTTTTGACTTCGGAATGTGTTGGCACATTACAAATAAATGTTAATAATAATAATTATGTAATTTTTTTTTATTGAGTATGTTTTTTATGTACTATTAGATATGAATTTTCTGTATAGTTTAGAAAGATACCAGGATACCCAAAACAAATGGCTGTACAAAAGGATATCTATTGTGAGTATATTTTTTTTAAAAATGTTTAAATACTACCCTATGGCCCCTTTTCACTTACAAGCCTAAACTGTAAACCATGCCCCCGTAAGTAGCATTTCAGAGCATGATCAAGGTCAATTAAGCAATTAATAGTTTCTGTGTTATATCAATCTTGGTAAACAAGGAGTTAATACATATCAGGCCACCCACATGGACTAGAACATTTCCTTCATTTATTTTTATTATTTTGTACATTGCCGGATTGTGAGTCTGATCGCATATCGGACCTCTAAAAGCTAATTGATTAACGTGTAACCTCCATGTGTTACTGACGTCATGATGACGGTCTCATTTACTATAGGCTGTATCTAAATTGGTAGATACAGCCTTGCGTAATTGATCATGATCAGGCTCTGAAATGCTACTTACGGGTTTATGGTTTACGCTTTAGGCTTTTGGTCAAGTAGCTGTGGGCTTGATCAATTGAATCGCTCTGTAACTGTTGCATGTTTCAAGCCGCAGACACGGCCGATATGAAGGAAATAGGGGCCTATGCTCTTTTTTATGTACAATTTATTTATTTTCTATGTACTCCCTATCGAAGGTTTGAGGCATGATCCGATGGCAGTCTTATCAGCCTTCACTGCAGATAAACCAAGACAGGACAGATTATTTTTTTTTGGTCAGGCTCCTCTCCCACCTCCAGCCACCTAATTGGGAGCCAAGATAAGTAGCTCAGTTAGGGCCTCATTCTATTACCGGCCGTAAATCGTCCGTAAGGCTGCGATTCCTTGTGGGGGTTCAGTTAACTCGCGATTCTATTATACGGCCCCGCAAAGATCTCCCCTTACGGCCGGCCGCATATCTTGAAACCGGCCGTAAGCTCTGATATCTAAAAACTAAAAAATAAATTCAAGCCTGCACTGTACAGCTCTGTAAATGCTAGGGATCATACTGGGGGACATGAGGATTAAAAGTAACCTCTCAAGCTTGCACATCAGCCCAAACCCGAGTTCAAATTAACTGTTTATTTTCCGGCTGCGGCGTGGGCGTGTCTGAGGTGCTCCAAGCCCTATGGACTTTTTACATGGATATTTTACGTATATTAAAAAAATATTATTTTACGGATTTGAGTATAGGATAATTATGTGCTATTTTTTCTAACACTGAATATCACTTTATAGACTCCGCAAAGTGCAGGATGGCTTTATTTGAGCTATTTTATGTGCTTAATTGGTGCTAGCGGGACCTGTTTGCTGCAAGTAAGCTGCGGCTCGTTTTTAGCCTTGCAGAGAGGGTTCCCGGAGCAATAGAATCGCAACCAGGATTTTCTTACGGCCGATTTCCTTGCGGCCGTTTTAGATCAAAGGCTTTCCTCCGGCGCGATCGGCCGCAAGAGATAGCAAGGCGCCGGCCGCAAGCCTGCCGGAGTCCCCGGCCGGAGGGGAATAGAATAGCCGAATAGCTTGCGGCCGGTCCTTGCGGCCCCGCAGCGGCTGCGGCCGGTAATAGAATGAGGCCCTTAGTCATTAGAACTCTAAAGCTCAAATGTGAGTTTTGAAAGCTACATTTAATTTATTTGCGTAAAATACTGATTTAATTGCTAAACATTTACTAAATAAACACAGAAAACCATACTGCATGACCACTACAGTGGCACTTTAATTAAACTTCAGTTATTTTATACTTTAGACAAGGAGGAATTTACTAAGCATCGTTCATCATCTCTGGATTTACTATGCAATATTTCCTATTGGGAAAACAGCCCTTCCCATCTAACCTCAGGTGAGAAAGTGCTTAGTAGATTTTCTCTGTAGTTATAAAAATATAATGGCAGGGGGTAGAATTTACTAAGCATCTTAAGTGCATCTCACATTATTGCCTGATTTATTTTGTTCTATTTCCCATGGGCAAAACACCTTATCTCAGTTCTTATCTCATCTTAGTAAATTTCCCCCAGTGTGAAAGAAATGGCGGTTAAAAAGAAAGAGCCAAGGAAGCAGGGAATTAACAAGAGAACTAGGGCAGCAGGGGTTAACATTTAGTTTAATTTATGTTAGTAAAGAATTTTAATGAACTGATGATTACATTTTTAATAACATGATTTGACAATGAATGCATTTGCTGCTCAATTAAAATGAGAAAGAAATTCTTAATTAACTTGCATTTTAATACCAAGCTGCAAACTTTTCCAAAAGAAAAAAAAACTATTAATTTCCCTTAATTATTCTTAAAGTGGAAGGAAAAAACTAATATATGGGAGTTATACTTTAACATAACCTGCTTTTTCTCTTACAATAATACTTTTAAAGGAGTTATAATATGTTATACAAATTATAGTATATTATTTTTTTGCTACAAGAAGAATAAGGTTGTTGTTATTTTGTTGTTCAGTCATGTCTGACTCTACTTGACCTCATGGACCGTAACAAATCAGGCACATCTTTATGTCCATGATCATGCTGATCCACTTGGTTTTCATGGCAGAGATACTGGAATGGGTTACCAGTTCCTTCTCCAGTGGGCCACAGCATACAGCTCCTGGTATTTCTAGCTGGTCTCCCATCCAAGTACTGACCAGGCCCTTGACTTCAAGGCGGCATGACCTCTTGGTTCCCTGACTGGAATCAAACCTAGATCACAGCACAGGATCCTAACCACCAGGGAACCCTACATAAGGTTGTAGGTTACATCTTAAAGCGACCCATTCGTGGGTATAACCACTTCATAGTAACCACTACACCATGCCTAACTTTATATATTTACCCTATTATTTAATAAGCCAAAGTATAGATCAATGTCGTCATCCTGCGGCTCAATATGCAAATGTGCGGCGCCATTTTACAGCGAATATAATTTGAAACTTCAGAAAGTATAAAGCTGCTATGTTAAAGGGATTGTTACCCCACCATAAAGTTGTATTTCTTAAAGAGCATGAAAATCTGTCTGTTGTGCTAGCTATTTGATTCTACACTGAAGCATTCACAAGATATCCTCCATTATTTGGATGACATTATTATGCAAATGAGCAGGTTCCTAATAATAATGAATTGTTTTAATATGCTATTAGTTACACAATCTACTTGTTTGTTTCTGTGGTAATATGATACATGTATGCCGATGTTATCATGCAGTTCGATCACATCAGAGCAACAAATTAGCACATGGAGCTGCAAATTAGCATGAAGAAACCACATAAACCAAAATGGGGGGACAGTGTCCCTTTAAAGGGGAAGTTTAACCTATATGAAACCGTTTACTTATAGAAGTTCAGATATATGTGTAAAATATTTAGCTTGTATTGCTTCAAGACTATTGTGTATAAGGTGATATGAGCTACTGAGAAATTCAGAAACAAGGAGGTAACTGGCACAACTTGATGCTTAAGCTGTCTCCTGAATTTATGAGCCAATCAACTCACAGAGCTCAGTGTAAAAAAAAAATCAATATTAAAATGGCGGCCTCCGCTCTCCACAATCATGGAGAAGTAACTGGCAAACAAGACAAGTCCTCTAACATTTACATAGATAGTCAATTAATTTTAGGTGGAACTTGCCCTTTAAGCAAGTAAAGAAAAGGATATAAAATAAAATATAAATAGAAATGTTAACACATTTTTACCATTATGAACAGCAGTGTTGACTATTACCATGATTATGTTTGTATGTATGAAGATGATCTAACGCATTAAATCAAAGCTTGTTGGGTCTTGGACACTTTCAAGAAATATTTTATCATTATTTAAAATTTTCTGATAAAACAATATTTTTCTCTTTTTAGGTGCTCATTAAAGTCCTTGACAACAATGATAACGGTCCAGAGTTTTCCCAGCCAAGTTACGAACACATCATCTCTGAAGATGTCCTTCCCGATACTGAAGTTCTACAGATCAAAGCTACAGATAAAGATGAAAATCATAAATTAAGTTATATAATCCATAGCAGCATTGATCCCAACAGCATGAGAAAGTTCCGGATTGATCCTAGTACTGGTGTACTATATACAGCTGAAAGACTTGATCATGAAGCCCAAGCCCACCACATTCTCACAGTAATGGTAAGGATAGGACATTTCTCCTTTCTAATATATGTTTCCCAAATTATGAAAACCCAGTGATACCCACAGATGAAAAAAATAAAATATAACCTTTAGTGTAGAGCAGTTCTGTGGAACTACTGGGTACCATTGTGTGTAACTAAGGTTCATTGACAAGATGGAACCGTTTTCTCCTTCTGGAAATCAGTCTTTACAATGTAAACAATGAATGGGGTTATTGTGTCCCAAGGAAGGTGTTTGAAGAAGTACGTCTGCTGAGACCTAGACCTGAGTAAGAATTTAGAGTTACCTAAATAGGATTCCTGTTGGTAATAAATACCCTTTTAAAGCCTGACTAGACTACAATATCTGAATCGAAGACACAATATATTGGTTTGTGGATTTCCATGCACATAAGTGTATTGACACCTAGTTAAAGGGCCACTGTTATGCATTTAAAACTAAAGCTCATATGTTTGTTGCGCCCATAGGCCCCATCCCATGAGCCATCATAGCCACTATACTAAGCATATTCAGTCTAAACCATGGTCTGACTGGTCAGACTTTTTTTATTCTGGGTTTTAGGCAGATCTGGCCATGGCAGGTAGAGATAAATAGCTCTGACACATTCAAATGTAAGAAATAAAATGAACTTATTTTAAATACTATACTGTTTGTTGGACATAAACTATTAAAAACAAACATTTGAGCTGTACTTGTAAATGCACTACAGAGGTCCTATAAGTTGTCTTTACAATAGTTCTCCATTGTCCATAACTGGACCAATGGAAGTCCCAGAGACCTTATCTGATAGTTTGGCAGAATCGCAATTTAATAAGGCTGCTAATAGCCACATCTTCTCTAGGACGCAGCAATAAAGTTTAAATGTAATTTTTAAAAGCAAAGTTGGACACACTTTGCTGCTAACAAATTATTCAAATCAACAAGAACAGTCTTCAGTTAAAATAAAATTAAAATGTGGTTATTTTATGAGCAAACTGTTAGAAGTGATATGGGGTCTCAAAAGTTGTCTTTGTAGAAGGGTAGCCAACTGATCCATGACATGAAAAAGATTGAGATCTACAGGTGTTAAGGAGGCAAATAGACTCTAAAGGTTAAACATATAACATTATTTATGTCTTTAGCCAAAATGG
>CM050164.1:446186336-446191336 GCA_027410445.1 Discoglossus pictus | reverse complement strand
CGATAGTCCAACACAATGTTTAAAAACCTCTGAGAAACCCAATTTTTTTAAAATTTCTGTAGACAAGGTCAAAGAAAAAAGAAAACATCTTGTTGCATCTCCGGGAAACATGAAACCCACAGGCAGCAGTGTTTGCTTACTAGCTACCCATGGCTTCCTTCCCTGGTGCCAAGGAATGTAGTGGTTTCCTACATTACTCACTGGTAGTGTCAACATTATCCTTATTACATGTGTACTCCTGAGACTTCTTCACCCTATGAACTATTGACCTAAATATATATGCAAACAGAAGAAACTAATAAAAATACTTAAAAAAATGTTGTATAAACTTTAACTTATATATTACGTAGTCTTATCTTAAGACTTCATGGCCTTAATATGTATAGCTTTATAATGGCTCCCAACAAACATCCAATGTCCCTAAGAACTTATATCTCACTCCTTAAACAAATCACTGTCATTAGTCATAGTTATAGATTATTGAGGAATGTATCTATAGTAGAAAAGTACTCTATTCAAATCATTACTAAACTAAATGAAAAATTGATGTGTCACAAGTAGTATCAGACATTCTCACTTTTCCCCGTCTCCATGTACTTTGGACGCTGACCAAATGGTCCCTAAATCAAAACTATTTAGATCCTCAGGCGTAGAGGACAGATGGGACTTGTAATGATATGATAAAAAACTTTAAATATAACATAAAGGATTTAATAATATTCAGGAAGGGAATATATTCCTGGAAAAGAGGATACCAGAACAAGAGCATGATTTGAGGTTTTGAAGAAGCTGAAATAATAAGGGTAATATGCAAAAGTACTACTTTACAGATAGGTGGTAGATATGTAACTAAGCATGCTTGGGAAAAGCAGAGGGCAATCAAGGTAAACTGTAAATAGAACAAGCAGTTTAGATGGGCCTTCCTGTTTTTATCTGTTTTTAAAAAAAATAGATAGCATATATATAATGCACACACACACACACACATATATATACATTTTTATATATATATATATATATATATATATATATATATATATATATATAATTCTTTTTATTTAAAAAAAGGCAATTTTTTTTCAAAACAGAAAAAATAGGTTTGACATTAGATAAAAACACAAACACATGTATAAATATATATATATACAGTAAAACCCCCGGGGACTCCCTATTGCCAGATAACTGTAGTTGCCGATTAATCGTGAGTCCCTGAATTTAAGGGTCTAAACGACCCTGAAACCCCCCAAAACCCGTCAAAATGCCTTTAAAAAGACATTAGCACCCAAACTGGGCCATTTAGGGCCCCAAAAAGAATTAGAAAAAAGTTTGCATTTTTTTTTTGCAGTCTCGAACTGCCGGATAGTGCCGGTTATGCCGGTTTAGCAGGGGTTTTTTGAAAATGGGGAATTGATGCTGGTGCCAGTTGCTCGAGAATCCCTGTTAGTTGGGTGCCGGATAACCGGGATTCTACTGTGTATATATATATATATATATATATATATATATATATATTTATGTAAATATAAATATATATATATATATATATATATATATATATACACCTAGCTGAACTTCAGAAAAGATCTCTTGTATGGATTTAATTGCAATTTACACACTGCTCAAGCCCCAAAGGTTTCATATATTTGCTATGCTCTGAGTAAAGATGTACTTTCTTAATTTTTAATACCATTTACTTAGTATTAGAAAATCACATTTAAAGATAATTTCCTTGAATTACCTGATCTTTTATACTTGGCTATGCAAACCATCTAACACCTTATCAGTGATATGTAGCAAGTTATAATTCATCCTATGAAAGTGCAGCCTAAAATGAAAATACTGTATGCTCAAGTTTAGCAAGTATAGAATTATAAGGAAATAAGTGTATGAAATGTAATTCTATTTGTAAAACTTTTACCATTGCCAAATATATATCATTTGCAATTTTCCTAAATTTTCTTTTATTTCATGTTTTTTTTAGGAAACACTGGAAATACATTTAAAATTGAACCTGTTTTGGGCATTATCACAGTTGCCAAAGAACCTGAATTATTATCTATGGGTCAGTTCGTACTGTCAGTGAAGGTATCTGACCGAGGGAGTCCACCACTTTCTGCTGCTGCTATTGTTAGAATTACTGTAACTATGTCAGATAACTCACACCCTAAATTTGCACAAAATGAATACCAGGCTGAAATTCAGGAAAATGTGGATGTGGGAACATCAGTCATCTTGGTTTCTGCTGTCAGCCAGTCAACGTTGGTTTATGAAATCAAAATGGGGAATACAGAAGGCACTTTTACAATAAACCCATATTCTGGAGTTATAACAAATCAAAAAACTCTTGATTATGAACATATATCATTGTATCAGCTGATAGTTCAAACAACCAATATGGCAGGCATGGCTTCCAATGCCACTGTCAACATTCAGATTCTAGATGTCAATGATAATCCACCTGTTTTTCTAAGTTCCCAATATGCTGGGAGTATCAGCGAAGCTGCGCCAATAAACAGCATAGTGCGCAACTCTGACAACAACCCTCTTGTAATAAAAGCAAATGATGCTGATAGTAACCAAAATGCCTTACTTGTATATCAAATTGTTGAGTCAACAGCTAAGAGATATTTCACTGTGGATTCCAACACTGGGGCTATAAGGACTATAGCAAATTTGGACCATGAAACTATAGCATTTTTTCATTTTCATGTACATGTCCGAGATAGTGGAAGTCCACAACTGACAGCAGAAAGTCCAGTTGAAGTCTCTATTGAAGTAACAGATGTCAATGACAACCCCCCTGTGTTTGTAGAGGCAGTGTTTGAAACAACACTACTACTACCTACCTATGTTGGTGTTGAAGTCCTTCAAGTTAGCGCTAGAGATCCAGATTCAGCAGTACCTCCTGAGTTAATTTATTCTTTGACGGAAGGTAACATGAACCATTTTTTAATTGATTCAGTTAGTGGTGTTATTACAGTAAAAAATTGCAGTTTATCTAAAGACCATTACATGCTCATGGTCAAAGTTTCTGATGGGAAATTCCATAGCACTGCCATTGTGACAATAATGGTCAAAGAAGCAATGGACAGCGGTCTTTATTTCACTCAAGACTTTTACTCTACTTCCATTGCAGAAAATACCACAAATATTACTAAGGTAGCAGTTGTAAATGCTGTAGGTCACCACCTCAATGAGCCATTAAAGTATAACATATTAAATCCTGGAAACAAGTTTAGGATTAAAGCTACTTCTGGAGTCATTCAAACAACTGGAGTTTCTTTTGATCGAGAAGAACAAGAGATATATGAGCTAGTTGTAGAGGCAAGCCGTGAACGAGATCACCTTCGTGTTGCACGGGTTGTTGTCAAAGTCAACATTGAAGATATCAATGACAATGCTCCATTTTTTGTTGGGCTCCCTTACTATGCTGCTGTGCAAGTTGATGCGGAGCCTGGGACTCTCATCTATAAAGTGACTGCTATTGATAAGGACAAGGGTAAAAATGGCGAATTAACATTTTTCTTGAAAGATGACCATGGTCATTTTGAGATTGATAAATATAATGGAAGTGTGATATTGAAAAAAACATTTGATTCAGACCTATCCAACATAGAGTATGGGTTACTCATAATTGCAAAAGACCAGGGTGATCCATCTCTATCTGCATCGGTTGAGCTTCCAGTTACAATCGTTAACAAAGCAATGCCAGTATTCGACAAATCCTTTTACACATGTTCTGTCAATGAGGATATTGAAATGCACACTCCAATTTTAAGCATCAATGCTACAAGCCCAGAAGGTCAAGGTATTATTTACACTATAGTTGATGGTGACCCATATAACCAGTTTAACATTGATTTTGATACTGGAGTACTAAGTGTGATCAGCCCATTGGATTTTGAATTAAATCCTTCTTTTAAGTTGACCGTAAGAGCAAGTGATTCACTTACAAGTGCAAGGGCAGAGGTCATTGTAGATGTAAGTGTAAATGATGTTAATGACAATGCTCCTGTTTTTCAATTTCCGTCTTACAATGCCACTTTATCAGAAAGCTCATTGATTGGAACACCAGTCTTGCAAGTCGTTGCTACAGATGCAGACTCCGAAAATAACAAAGTTATAAGATATCAAATAGTCCAGGATGTTTATAACAACACAGATTCATTCCACATAGACAGCACAAGTGGCTTAATACTAACAGCTCGTTTGTTGGACCATGAAGTCTTACAAAAGAGCAGCTTGAAAATCAAAGCAACAGATAATGGATTCCCATCTCTCAGTAGTGAAGTTGTTGTTACCATCTACATCACAGATTTAAATGACAACCCTCCCATTTTTAATCAGTTGATTTACGAATCGTATGTTAGTGAGCTCGCTCCCCGAGGACATTTTGTGACTTGTGTTCAGGCATCGGATGCAGATAGCACTGACATTGATAGATTAGAGTACAGTATTTTATCTGGAAACGATCGAGTAAACTTCATCATGGATAGTAAAAGTGGTGTTATCACTCTTTCAAACCATCGCAAACAAAGAATGGAACCGATGCACAGCTTAAATATCTCTGTCTCTGATGGATTGTTCACAAATACAGCGCAGGTGCATATAAAGATTCTTGGAGCTAATCTTTTCAGCCCTGTTTTTGCGCAGAGTGTTTACGTTACAGAAGTTAGAGAAAATGCGGCTGTTGGAACCAAAGTTATATATGTAAAAGCAAGTGATGGGGACTCTGGCATCTATGGACATATCACTTACACAATAATAAATGACTTTGCCAAGAATCGATTCTTCATTGACTCTTTAGGCCAGATTGTAACAACAGAAAAACTGGACAGAGAGAATCCACTGGAACGTGATATCAACATATTTTTAAGAGCTCTTGACGGAGGAGGAAGGGCAGCTTTCTGCACTGTACAGGTGATAGTGGTGGATGAAAATGATAATTCTCCGCAATTCAAGGCCACAGAATATCGAGCTAGTGTGAAAGCAGATGTAGA
>CM050164.1:446178836-446181336 GCA_027410445.1 Discoglossus pictus | reverse complement strand
GGAATTCTTTTTACACTCTGATCATTAACAATAAGTTTGTGTTTATTCACAGCTTCTATGAACTCTAACACTGCTTTATATTCTGGCCCAGTGTATGTGGAATAATGGTGGATAATGAATTTATGGTTCATAAAGTTCGTCCTTCCTACTATGTAATGGTTCAGTTGCCTATAATTCTTCTGATTAAGTGAATTAATAAAACCAATTATAGCCTCCGTTTTACAACATGAAGCTCACTGTTTTGTAGTTCGAGCTGTTATTGTTAAGCATTTTGCCGAAGAATAAAAGTCAATTCTGCTTCAAAAAGGGAAAGTTTAGATCTAGGTTAGAAAATAGAGTAGAATCACAAAGCATCACAGGACAACTTTCATTATAGGGAATAGATATCACAATCTTCCATGAAGCACCTCCCTGGGATGCTTAGTGAACCTACTCCAATGTGACAACATTAAGATTTGAAAGGGCATCTTGGCGGCAAAATGTTATAGTCATAAATCTGGGTGTGGTGGTGGCCATGATTTAATAGAAGGAAAGTTAAAGAGCCACAGTGGTCAGTTTCTTTTTATATGGCTTTTGGAATAACTAAACTTGATAATGGACAAAATATTTTTAGAAAACATTTAAAAAAAAATGGAATATTTACAATTTGCTACTTTTATATACAGTTATTTTTTACTGCATATATTAATGAGCAGCTACACCATATTGTCAGCAAAGGTCCATATAGTCAGAGCTCTGGTCTTCCCATAGTTTTTAAATTGTAGTGCTGGAGGAAATCATTAGTTACTTGGATAGCAAGATCAAACTCAAGAAAATAAAACTAGACTGAAAACTGGAAATATTGGTAGTAAAGCTGAAACACAAATACTTTGGTCATGTAATGAGAAGACGGGCTTAAGTAGAGAAGCCTGTGATGCTAGGAAGGATGGAAGGCAAAAGGAAGAGGTGGCAGCAGAGGATAAGATGGATGGATAGTATTATGGAAGCGGCACAAATTAACTAGCAAGAGCTCAGAGCTTGCTGACAGAACTAGAGTGATCACGAATAGATGCACCCGACTGAATGAATGAACAACATTTCCAGTTCCATTTTGGATTCTTGACTGCTATGCCTACTACTTTCTTAGGAGGATGTATCCTTGTAAATCAATGATCTTCCCTATAACAGAGTAGTTGATAGATTTCTTTGAAATAATGGATTATAAAGGAAGATGAAGAAAATCAGTATTTAATGATGGTCTTCTAAAATATCTTCACTGATGCGACATCAAACTTCCACCCAAAGGTTTCTTCTTCAAGTTTTAGAACTCATCTAAGAAGAGATTTTCAGACAGTAGTATTACCTGTTTCAAGTGCTTTTCCCCATGACCAAATTCAGCACTTATATATAAGAACCACTGTAGACAGGGAAAAAACTGTAAACTATGGGCATAGAAGTGTTTTTTTTGGTAAAATCTTTACTTTAGTAGATACTGCTTGTGTCTGGAGGGTGCCATGTTTGTGTTTTCCACACTTCCTGTTAATTTGGAGACTGAATGAGGTTGTTCACATAATTTTTATCTATTCAAGAATGGAAAGAGAGAGAATAGTACAGGACACCCCCACTTTCCTCTTATTGGGAAAGAAGTATACTTTCAAGCTTTGCTCTGTAATCTTCTCCTTCTGCCTTGACTATAATGGCAGATTCCATGCACTATATTGAAGATTTTCTCTGAAAATCCATTTCCGTCCATGACTTTCTTAGCTGCTAATGTTGTTAGTTTGTTACATACTTCACAAACGTGACATTTTTGCTTTTGTTTTATCTTGTTCAAGTTCGGTTTTATTGTCTGTATACCAGATGCAACCAACAATTTAAATATATTTAGGGTTTAGATTTCCTGCACAGGTATGCAATATGTAAATTATTGAGGATTATTAAAATGTCTCCAGTGGTAGTTATTGCCCATAGCTAGGTGGTAATATTTATGACATTTCACTATAAAGCATTCCATCATTTTTCCATTTTTGAAATAGTATACTAAAATTGTTAGTAATTGCACGCATAATAAGATTCACTTCATTCGTTTTAATGGTGATTACAAAAGAAAATGATTTGGTGTCTTGATGCCTACCTGGATAAATTATGGGCACACTGTGCATATTCATGGTGTCAACATTGTTAGCATATGATTTGCGAAAAACGGTGGGATATTCAATCAAATGTGCCGTTAAAGTGATTCCAGAGTTGCTTTAAGCAAATTGTACCACTAAGCAACATCAGCCACCAGCAGGTTTTAATTGGATTTAGCTTACCCCCTCTTTCCATAGCAATATATTACAGATGACTTGAACGTGCACGTTAATGAAGTATCGTTAATCACCTCGTGCACATCAGCACTTACTATGTGATATGTGTCATCAAAGTTGAAGAAATCAGCAAGGTCACAAAGCAGCTTGATGGACGAGGAGATAAAACAAGACAATGCTTGGTGAACTAGTGTGTAATATAACGACAACCA